>OW679195.1:34743184-34880299 GCA_940337035.1 Agriotes lineatus | reverse complement strand
ATGTATGAATTTGTTAGCTGCCGTTTAAGATTTGCATGTACTTAGTACAAACATTCCTGTGCAATGAAAAATGTGTGTAGACCGTAAGAAGAGGATTAATTTGTCGCTTTCCTATATTAGTGGCTGTAGGAATGGTAGTTCAAAGTGGGCGACGTACACTACAAGATTAACTAAAAGACTGATTGTGTGCCTGGCAAGTCTATATATATCTGAGAGCAGTAATTAGTTTTTTGGTAAAAGTTCAGTATACGGTCCGGTCGTATTTTTTTTGCTAAAAAAAAAACTCATCAAGACCTAACAACTAACCTAAATCGCTAACCTGAACCGCCGAGAGCGCAACATTGCTTTAAACATTACGAGACGATAACGGCACGCACAACATTTTTACATTGAGAGAACAAATATGACCGCACCGTATACTGAATTTGACCCAGTTTTTAATTTGTTTTGGTTAAAATAATTGTTTCAATTGTTTAAAGTGGTTTTAGAATTTAGGTATTCAAGTAGTTGATAAAACTATGTTTACAAAATTTAATTAAGTGAAAAATGTTATATAAAGCTTTATTTTATGCAGGTCACTTATTTGTAGAACTAATTTTTGCATGTCGACTTACATTTACAGGAATAGTATTTTAATAATTTGAAATGTTTTGATTGTGAACTGGAAAATTAAAATGAAAATTATTTGTAGGTTGACGCCAAGTTCTTAAAAAACCAGAAGTTTTCAAAGAAACACAATTTGAATACAAAACAGCAACTGAAGCGGGCTGCAGAACGAAAAGCGAAAAGGGAAGGAAAGGTGAAGAAATAGATAGTAATGCCTTGTAATATTACGTTTAAATAAAAAAATCTTTTCTTAGACTATATTTAAAATAAATTGAGTATATCATACAAAATATAAAAACAATATACTAGTCCATTCGTGCATTAGGGAAAAAATCCTTGAGTTGCTTCTGGGGGCCTGGTGCTAGTTTCCTGAACTTGGCGGAGGTAATCGTAGAGGTGGATTTTGGCCGTTTCATGCCAGCTATCACGGCTTTAGGGGTAGGAAATGCCTCGTCTCTGCTGTGGCCACCTAAGCCATTGTAGGAAGCTTCTGCTGATGGAGCTCTCTTAACTGTTTCGACACACGTTGGCTGCCTTTTGAATAGAGAGTACTACAATAAACACATGATAAGAACTGCTAAAGTAGCACGGAGATATATTACTTGGGTTGTTTTTACATTTGAAGGATTTATTTGGTACTTGCTGTTGTAATTCATTAATCCTGATAGACCTACACTGCTAGATTGGACTCGTAAATATGGCGATTCAGAATCTTTAATTGATTGTACTGTTTCCGGCTGAAAAAAACCAGTAGTAGCATGTTTTAAAAAAAGGTATCCAGAGTGCTGACGTGGATATTTTCAGGACTCGTTAAATATGCTGTATTGAATGTTACTATTTTTGTAAATTTTTTACATAATTTGCTAGAAGTGAGGTTGTGTTTTCTCGTAAATACAATGCACATCAGTTTCTAACATGAAATACGAAAACGACCTGCCTTCGTAATAGACAGACTATCAAGGCACCCTGGACGCCTGATTTTGTTGAGCATTCGTTAAACTAAACTGTAATTTACCACAGACGGAGAGGTATTGGTAGTTGAGGTATCTTTGGTTCGACTTAGTTGTCTCGACAATGGCGCAGGACTTTCTGCAATGATGCGTTCAATACTGGTATTGGTTTTGCCCTGAGATTGATTTTTAACTTGTGATTGAACTTCCCTCAGTTCATGTATTTTTTTCTTTAAATACTGCCGTTCAGTCTCGCAGTTCTTATGGGATTCAACTTCTTGTCTATACGATAAGATGAGCATGCATTAAGGAAGTATCTAAATTTGTATCGAATAACCTTACTGTAATCTAACTTTTTCTTTGGAAAGCATTGCCAGTTCCTTTTTATAATTATGAGATTCATTTTGAACATCTTTAAGCATGCTTTGGATTTGTCTTTTCTTCCTATCTGAATCGATTAGTTCCCTATAAAGATAATATGTATAGATGATATCGCATGAGATACACTCGGTTAAATTAAGAGAAAATATGCAAGCTCTCGGAGCTGTTTTTGAGCATAATGAAACCTCTTACATTTTTATTGTCGGCTATTAAGTTACTTTTTAAACAGGAATTCAAATCGAAGTTATATTATTATTTGTTTAGTTTAGCTTATTTTATTGTTTCGCTCTAAAGCTAAAGCTGTTGCACATTTTCTCAAATTTAACAGAATATATTATCTTCTGGCGTGTAAAAGATCTCCATGTCACAAATTTTTATCTTGGCTACACTCTCTACCCTTCCAAAAGATGTATCACTTACTTCTTTAAGGTTGATACTAAAATTGTCAATGACTGCGGATCACGATTATGTCTCAGCATGTCATTTACTTGCTCTCTACTACCAGTAATAACCAATTGTACATTTTCCATGTCGTTAAGTTTTTGTTGTAGTTTAGCTACATCCTCTTCCAATCTCTTATTTTCTTTCGATTTCGACTTGAAATAACTAGCCTGTTCTTTCAATGCATGCATAGCCGATTCCAACACTCTAATTCTATTTTCTTGATCACGAATCTCTTCCCTAAAGTTTTACAAAAATACATTCACATGTTAAAACACGTTTAGAGTACATACCTTAAGCCTACATTTTGCAATTTTGCAGACTGGTATTTTTCTGTGAAATTTTTAATATCTTTGTCTTTGAGATTCAATTGAAACTGGAGGTTGTCGAGTTTGTTTTGCAGGGTGCCAAAATCCGTTGCTTCTGCATTTTCTTCAACACTGAGGTATATTCTATGTATGCTTTTTTCTGTAGATTTGCTTCGACATTGAGGGCATGTTCTCGACCTGAAAATGTTTAGGCAGTTACATTACATGGCTTGAACCCATATTCTACAAACACCTTTCGATCCATTGTAAAAGGCAGTTATAATGAAACAGATGACCACAGGTTGTTCCATATATCTCGGATGAAGGTACAAATAAGTCGCTGCATATTAAACACTTCAGATTCATCCTTTATGTAAAATTCTGCAACAAAAGGATACACCAGTTACACAAATGTCATATTTGTTAGGTTATAAAATCCATATAAAAAACCATGAATGTTATGAAAGTACCTAAAATAGTTAAAACGCTTTACAAAAATTGCGTTTTATAATATCAAGTTAATTCCTGATTGTTTATTTAACTTCGTGGGTAAAGGTGAAGTTTACCACTTCTATTATAGTAAGAAAAAGCGGCAAAACAGTTTAAATAAATACAAAAACAATTCACAGTTCTCTATATGTCAGGTGTTATTGGTTGGTCAGAGCCGGCTCTAAAGATTTTGTTCCTACCGAGTTCATTTTGATAAAAAGTTAGCCGATTTTAGCAGAAAATAAAACAACGGAATAAGTAAGGATGCTACTTAATTATACAGATTACAACATTTTAAAGATTGATTCTCTAGACTGGTTATTAATTCGATTGGCAATTTTTTATATTTTACAATCTATTTTCAAAATTGATATTATCAGCTATAATTTACCACGGGCAGTGATAATTACCCGCAATAATTGTGATAAATAACAACCTGAAAGTGCGTTGCCTGGAGGAAAATTTTGATTGTTTACCATTGTAAATACACGTGATTGGTTGAATTTTGAAAAATCAAGGTATCTGATTGGATGCGGGAAAGAGTCAGTGCAATTTTATAAGTGATAAATATTACACAACCGAACTAGTTAATATTTTTTATCTACGACCACTACTAAAAGTAGGCCTTTTAGCGCTAGCTTGTTTCACTAAAAGTGACGTTTTATAGTTTACCGTGTTTAAAGAAATCAGCTGTTTATTTTTAGCACATGTGCTAAAAGTGAAGCGAGGTTCAAAACTACAATTTCGAACTGCAAGTGAAGTTGTAAAGCTATTCTAGTTGCTTCTTGCGTTACAGGTAAAGCGTTTTTGAAATAATTAAAGCGTTATGTAATGAATACAGTCATATGTGGAGTATCAATAATTACATTTCGTAACTCACCTTGACAGCACGGGCGTGGCCAAACAATCGCCACCGCGGCGTAGGCTACTATTCATTATGACATAAATTAAAAGCGTCGCAGATGCGAACCTTTCTTAAATCGATATTTATGGATTAATAACGGTAAAATTAAGGTCGTAGATAAAATATTGTATGCAACGCGTGCTAAAAGTCGTTTATGCGCGAGACATGTTATGAAACTCAGCCTTCGGCTTCGTTTCATAATTTTCATGTCTCGCGCATAAACGTCGACTTTTAGCACTTGTTGCATAAATAGCTATTTCTACGACCACTACTAAAATTAGGTCTTTTAGCGCTAGCTTAGCTTTTTTCATTAAAAATGACGTTTCATAATTTAGCGTGTTAAAAGTGAAATCAGCTGTTTACTTTTAGCCCATGTGCTAAAAGTAAACCGTTGGTGTTGGATTTAGAATTTCGAACTGGAAGTGAGGTTGTAAAGTTATTCTAGCTACTTCTTTCGTTAGAGGCATATATGTAATACACATATATTGCTGGTAGGGCCTGGAAACTTCAGAAAACATTACGGCGCCGACATAGTTTCACTTAGAGTATAACGCGTCTCGTGCGCATGCGTGTGAATTCGAACTCCGCCTTTAGAAGCGAATTTTAAACTTGACCACTTCCCCATTGGGCGGACGACGCCGCCGCGCTTGCGCACAGCTCACCGTATACATGAAGGAGTTGGTTGTGTGTCTCACTTCATCGGTGAGTTTCCCACTCATAGCTGCTAGCAATATAGTAAGTATTAGATATATGGTTAGAGGTAAAGTGTTTTATCTACGACCACCACTAAAAGTAGGCCTTTTAGCGCTAGCTTGTTTCACTAAAAGTGACGTTTTATAGTTTACCGTGGTTAAAGAAATCAGCTGTTTACTTTTAGCCCATGTGCTAAAAGTGAATTGAGGTTATCTTCTTCTTCTTCTTCTCCCTCGCCCTGGTACCCTAAACGGGTGTCGGGTTGTGATCTTCTGTTTCTTGAATCCATTTCCTCCATTTTTTTCGGTCCCTGGCCTCTTCTCTCATTTCCTTTATCGTTTTTCCCCTAGATTGTCCAATATTGATAATTTGATTTAGCCATGTTGTTCTTGGTCTTCCCCTCTTCTTCTTTCTGTATTGTTTAGCCTCCATAATTTTCTTAGGCAGCCTGTCTGGTTTCATTCGTATAAGATGACCATACCATTCCATCTGTTTATTCTCTATTTTTCTGCATACTGCTTCTTGTTGTAGATGGGTTCTGATGTCATCGTTTCTTATCCGGTCCATTCTAGTTTTGTTGACCATTTTCCTTAGTACCCTCATTTCCATAGCTGTTAGCTTGGATTTGTGTTTATGCTGGGTAGTCCAGGTCTCGCTGGAGTATAGCATTATAGGGTTTGTTATAGTGTTATGCATCATTAGTTTAATCTTCCTACTTATTTCTTTGTTTCCGAAGATGGTTTTATTAAGCGCGTAGTATGCTTTATTTGTCTTTTTTATTCTGTTTGCTATTTCTAAATCATATTTCCCGTCATTTGTAAATGTACTTCCCAGGTAGTCTGTTGTTGTTACGTCCTCCATCGTTTTTCCTTTATAGCTAAAATTGTATATTTCTTCTTCTGTTATTTTATTGAATACGATTACTTTGCTTTTATCAGTGTAAACATTCATATGCATTTTCTCTATCTCCTCTATCCAAGCATTTAAGAGCTTTTGCATTTTTCTTTTACCGTCTGCGATGAAAACTATGTCATCAGCATATAGTAGTGCATCAATCTGAATTGGCTGCATATTTTATAGCCTATTGTGGTTTTCAAACCTCTGTTGTTTTCTCTAACATTTTTTAAAATCCTATCCATTACTATTATAAATAGCAATGGGCTTAGACTGTCTCCTTGTTTGATTCCTATTTTGAGTTGTACGTCCTTTGATCTACTCCCATTTACTTGTATTTTAGCTTTTCTATATTTATATGCTGAAATGAATAATTGTATTAGCTTTCTAGGAATTTGTAGTTTTTCTAAACATTCAAATATTATATTTCTTTGTACTGTGTCGAATGCTGCTTGTAGGTCTATAAATGCGAAAATCAGTTCTTCTCCCGTTTCCATTTTCTTTTCTATTATATTTCTTAGGATATATATATTGTCATTCGTTTGTCTGTTTGTCCTGAAAGCTGCTTGCTCTTCTTCTAGTTTGTCTTCTGTATATTTCCTTATTTTCTGTTCTATAATTCTCGTGTATGTTTTGTATATTACCGATGATAGGCATATGGCTCGATAGTTCTCACAGTTTGTTTTGTCTCCTTTTTTATAGATTGGGATTATTAGGTTATTGTTCCATTCTTCGGGTATTTTGTTATTTCTTTCTGCTTCCTTGTATATTTCCCATAGCCAGTCTATTCCTATTTCCCCCAGCCATTTTATCATCTCAGGTTCTATATTGTCCTCTCCACATGCCTTTCCTATTTTGATTTTTCCTATTGCCTCTATTACTTCTTGTCTATTTATATTATACATCTCTGTTTCTTCTTCGTGCATTTCTTGTTCTCTTTTTTCTTCTCTTAGGTCATTGTGTTCTTCTTCTGTGTCGAATTTTTCAGCAAAGAACCCCCTCCATCTATCTGTCATGTCTTCTGTTTTTATTATCAGGGTGTTGTCTTTGTTTCTTATCCCACTTAGTTCGTTCTTTCCTTTACCTCTCATAGCCTTAATTTTGTTTCAGAACTTTCTGTTATTGTTTCTAAAGCCCTCGTTTAGTTCTTCTCCGAACTCCTCCCAGGTCTTCTTCTTGGCTCGTTTTACCTCTTCTTTCGCAAGTTTATTTAGTTTGTCGTATTCTTCTTTGACTTCCTGTGTTTTCGTTTTCTGATATCTGTTCCATGCCAATTTCTTCTGTTTAACTACGTTCTTCACTTCTTCGGTCCACCATCTAGTTCTTTTATCTCCTTTTCTAATTTTTTTTATTCCGCATATCTTCGTTGCCGTGTTAAGTATAGTTTCCTTAAATGTTTTCCATCTTCTTTCTAAGTTTAAATTGGTATTTTTCCTCTGTTGGGTTTGTAGGGCATTATCCGTTTCCTCTGTGTATTGCTTTCTCAGCTTTTCATTCTTTAGCCGGCTTATATTAATCTTCTTATATATACTGCATTCTTCTTCCACACTTATGGGTTGTGTTATTTTTGCCGTAACCAGTCTGTGATTTGTGCTAAGTTCTGCCTCCTATCGTACTTTGATTTCTTTTATTGCGCTCTCGATTTCTTGGCTATATACAATGAAGTCAATTACACTCTTTAAATTTCTTCCTTCTGCTATAAAAGTGTATCGATCTTCAATAGGTTGATCCCAGAAAGAGTTTCCTATTTTTAAGTTGTTTGTAATACAGAATTCCAGCATTTTCATTCCATTTCAGTTTAGTTCCTTTTCTCCAAATTCTCCCAAGGTGCCCATTCCCTTATTCATGTCATATCCTACTCTAGCATTCCAGTCCCCTATTATTATTATTTTATCTGTTTCATATCTTGCCTTATCCATTGCATTTTGTAATGATTCATAGAATTCATTCATTTTTTCTTCTACTGTTCCTTCTATTGGTGCGTATATTTGTATGATGGTTATTTTTTCGTTGATTTCCAGTAGCATCGAAATTATTCTTGATGATATCGCCTCACATTTCACTACCCTTTTATCTAATTCTTTTTTAATTATTATGCCTACTCCTTCCTTTGCTCTGTTGCCCATTTCTACTCCTGAATAATACATTTTATACATGCTTCCCAGATTTTTGTTTCCCTTTCCAGTTATTTTTGTTTCACTTAAACCTAATATCATTAAATCATAATTTTCCATTTCATCCAAAACATATATCTTTTCCTGTTAGTGATGTTACATTCCATGCTCCCAATTGCCAATTTTTTATTATGTTTGTTTCCCATCTGTTTTTACTATGTACATTGTCTCTTAATCCCGTTTTAATTTCCCTTATCTTCGTATTTCCTTTTATATTTTCATTTTCGTTATCCTTTTTCTTAGCTTGTGTCGTTTCTATTTTCCGCCCTTTGTTAATCTGTGTTACTTTTTTGGAGTATTATCTATTTTCCTTGTTTTAGTAATCTTCTTTAAATTGTTTTTTAGAGCCTCCTCTTCTTCATTGGTTTCTGGGGATCTTTGGCTAAGTGTTCTGCCTTTTTTTGTATATTCGTCTATCTCACGTTGCATCTCATTCTCTTCATCATCTTTCTCTTCGTTTTCCTTTATATCGTACTTTTCTTTATCTTTTAATTGCTCTAGGGTGATGGTATTGCCGTATATTATCAATTTGTTAAATCTTATAAATGCATGATGCCCTTTTTCTCTAAATACTTTCATGTGTTGTCTAAGTTCTTTTCGCTGTTCCTGAATCCCCCTTGTAAGATCCTCTTCTATGAAAATGTTTGTTCCCGATAGCTTCTTTGTCGCTCTAAGAATTTCCATTTTTTTGTTCCAATTTCTCAATTCGATCCTTATTGGTCTTTTCTTATTTTCTTGTACTTTTCCAATCCTTGTGATTTCTGTTACCTCAATTGAGGTTATAAAACTGCAATTTCGAACTGGAAGTGAAGTTGTAAAGTTATTCTAGTTGCTTCTTGCGTTACAGGTAAAGTGTTTTTGAAATAATTAAGGCGTTATGTAATGAATACAGTCAGATGTGGAGTATTAATAATTACATTTCGCAAACGTTCGCCCGCGCGGCATGGTCTACTGTTTATTATGACTAAATCAGAAGTGTCGTAGATGCAAACCTTTGTTAAATCGATATTTATGGATTAATAACAGTAAAATTAAGGTCGTAGTTAAAATATTGTATGCAACGCGTGCTAAAAGTCGTTTATGCACAAGCCATGTTATGAAACTAAGCCTTCGACTTCGTTTCATAATTTTCATGTCTCGTGCATAAACGTCAACTTTTAGCATTTGTTGCATAAATAGCTATTTTAAATAACTAAAGCATTATGTAAAGTTATTCTAGCTACTTCTTTCGTTAAAGGTAAAGTGTTTTTTAAATAACTAAAGCATTATATAATGAATAAAGTAAAAATGTGAACATTTATAATTACCTTGGATAACTAACTTTGACAGCTACTAGCTGCAGAAATAGTCACCTGCGTGTCAAGGTCATCTCTTTACTATGACATAAATTATAGCTGTCATAAATGCAAACCTTTGTTAAATCCACATTTATAGATTAATAACAGTAAATTTAAGGCCGTAGAAAAAATATTATATGCAAACTCGTGCATAAACGTCCACTTTTAGCACTTGTTGCACAAATAGCTATTATATATTATAAACTTGCAGCTTTGTATCTAAGAATTTTGTATTCATGATTGCTATTATTCATGATTTCTAAAGCATTTTTCAAGGTATACTCCTTTTTTTATATAGAAATGCAATCTAGGGAAATCATTGGCAACAAGCGTTGTCACTAGATTGAATTGTGTTGGTACATAAGCTTCTGTATTATATTAGTGAGTGAGGTTAGATTTCATGTTGACTGATTGACATCCTAATTATTTGAACTTGTAGTTCTGGCTATTATAAACCGCAATTATCCCCAGTGCAATATCTATTGTACTAATTGTGCCAAGTTTGCAACCATTTACTCATCAGTCATCACGCCTAAATTTGACGACCTATATTTATATGGGCACATGACACTTGTACGAGAGTTGCTTGAAAATGATCCGTATGATTATAGACATGGGAACGATTTATACATTTTTATAAACTTTTCGAATGTATCTTTTGCCCAATACCGTGTGTCGGACATGGTAATTTTTAAAGGATTTTATTAAATATAAAGTATCGGGTGACCATAAATGGTTGTGATTTTTTTTCTTAGATTGACACTGTTAATGTTGGTTACCCTGCTGTCAATTTTAAGTCTATGTCAAATTCGACGTTAGCAGGTTAGATTTTGTGTCAGTTTGTGTCGCGGAATCGCCCCCCCCCCCCATAGTGGAGTTGGAAGATAACACGTGAAAAAGTAATAAATTAAATTTTTTGGAAATGTTAAAATTCTAAAGTACTCTACGCGTCGGAGGGAAGAGAGTGTAAATGGATCACTTTAAAATTTCCGCCGAAAAGTCAATTTGATTATTTATTCGTTTTGGAGAATGAAAATCGTAGTTTGTCAGATTTCAGCTTAATACAGATTAGATGCTGGTAGGTTAAGTTAGAGTAAGTTAGGTGAGGTTAGGTTAGGTCATGACCAGACAGAACAGGGAGCACTTCGACGTTATTTTTGCTAGATTAGGCTAGATTAGGTTATGTTGGGTAAGGTTGGGGTAGGTTATGTTAAAAAATACTTGTAACGCCTCAAACCAAACCGAGCTAGGAGCACTCCGACATAATTTTCGTTAGGTTAGGTTGGATTAGGATCAAAAAATTTAAAACACTGTGAGCAAAAAGCAGAGAGGATCATAGCCGTAGAGCCGTAGAGTTTTCCCAAAAACTACGAAATTTTGAAAAGTGTTCTATTTAAATCTTGCTCACCTAGACCAGTAGAACATTTTAGGATTTTAAAGTTTAGAAAAAAATCTAAATTTTTGACTTTCCCATGTTAACTCCCCCCCCCCCTCCCCCCAACAACCACTGGACTCCTCTGAGAACCCTCTATCCCTTAGTGCAACAATTGCTGCCTTAAGAGACACGATTAATAAGTCTGACTGAAAATTAGATTCCCTCTAGAAGCGTAGGTTCTTATATTACCCACTGCCACTTTTGTCTCTTTGCGAATTAATATGTAATTCGCATTACTAAGTGTTTTGTTTCACTGTTTCGGTCTTATTAGAAATATTAAGATATTTTTTGTACTTATTTTGTACATCATTCTCAACACTTTGTTCTCAATCGGACTCCTCCATTCAGCGCTACCTAACGCCAATGGCACAAACTTTACTGCTGCAGCGCTACAGGATGCTGTGTCATTGTAAGATAATTATTTATTCATTTTAATACCTTGCACCCCTTCATGGGGTGTTAGTGTCTCACAAAACAAAATACCAGAACTCATCCAAATAATCAATAAAGACAGACTTGTATGAGTGGTAAAAAGTGATTAGAAAAAGACCCCCAAAGAGTAAGTGCATCGCCTAGCCTGGAAGAAAGGCTAAATGTGGTAGGTAGAAGAAGAAAGACTGAAGGTACATCTTATGACGGGCCGGTTAAGCTAGTAAACATGTGCAACAAACTAAAGGGTGTCCCAACAAGAGTGGAAAATTTAAATTCTCTTCGCTGTGTATGCTCTGTAGGCTTGAGTTGTTGAGTGAGTTGGACGTTATAGCCATGAAGACGCAAATCTTTAGTGAGAATACGCTGCATAGTGCTTCTTGAAATGTTCAATTCCTGAGCACGATGCCGAATGGATGTTCTGGGAGTCTCGGTTCGACATCAGTAATGAATCTACTCTCCTCAAATTTTCTGGTTATTCTCTTCGCAGTTGATGCACTTTAGAACATTTTGCTCACCGAAAATTGGACGCTATTTGCGAATCGTGGCAGTCAAACTTTCACCATTTTTGAAGTAATGTTTAACAATAATAATGCGTTGTTGTGTCGAATTGCGATCCATTTTTAATAATGGCGGACTATCTACCATCGAACAGTCATAAGGGTTTAGCTGTCAAAGCACAACAGCAAAAATGGCGTCAAATTAAAATTTTCCACTCTTGTTATTAAGAGACAAATAACTGAAATAAATACAAATTTTTTAAAGAAAATAATTTCCTTGTTTCTCAAAAATATATTTATTTGTTCCTCACTTGTAAACATCAATTTATCAAGTCACTGTATTCACCTTGAAAATGTTTCTTAACTGGCTAGCCAGTAAATTTTTTACTGGCTAGCCAGTTATATTTTACAAGCGTGATCATAGATAAATGATAGCGTGCAAAGCTAGAGTTGTCTTCCTTAGTATGTGTCATATTGATTAATTTAGTTGCTTGTTAGTTTGACATTTTGAATAAATAATAATTTTCTAGTTATTTACAAGTGAGGAACAAATAAAACATTCAACAATACACGCCAGGTAACCATTTTTACTGGCTCAAGGATATGACAGGCTCGCCTAACGGCTCGCCAGTCATCCCAATCCTATCGCCAGTAAAACCTGTTTTACCTGGCTTGTAATGTTAAATACTATTTCGCTTAGCTATTATTCTTTGAGACTACTTCTGGCAAGGTAAATGAGGTTACAGATTATACATACATACATACATACTACTTCTCTAAACAGGCAGAGAATGTCAAGGCTTGTTAGAATTCCACTTTTGGGAGGCAACCAATCAAATTTCTTACCACATCTAAAAGAAATTGCTAGAAGTAAGATATGGACTGTATGGAGGATGAGTGGACAGCTGGGCTCTAGATTCTTATAAGAAATTTAAAGTTTTTGCGCCGTATGCGGACTTGCAAAGACTCGAGAAGGGAAAATTTAGTTATAGTAATAGTTTTATGATCGTTGAGAGAAATTACTGCAAATGGACTTGCAGAAAGTTGCCATAATTGTTTGTTTGCACGTTCGTTGGCATTGCCTCGTTTTCAAAAACCTAACACTTTATTGATGTTTAATTTCGGGGTCGTAATTACAGAACCAAGCTCATCGTTCACAACGATATTAAGCACATGGTCCTGTATCGAACTTTTCTGACACAAATCGACACCAGTCCACATTCGTTAACTGAAGAACAAAAGAAGCACTGGTCGGGTTTGATCGATTAACAAATGTGTAGCTCATCTACTGGTCTAGCCCGTCTTGTCCCGGGTCTAGCCCGTCTTGTTCCGGGTCTAGCCCGTTTTGTCCCGGGTCTAGCCCGTCTTGTCCCGAGTCTATCCCGTCTTGTCCCGGGTTTAAGCAGTCTTGTCCCGGGTGTAGGCCGTCTTGTCCCGGGTCTAGGCCGTCTTGTCCCTGGTCTTGCCCGTCTGGTCCCGGGTCTAGCCCGTCTTGCCAGGGTCTAGCAAGTCTTGTCCCTGGTCTAGCCCGTCTTGTCCCGGGTGTGGCCCGTCTTGTTCCGGGTCTAGCCCGTTTTGTCCCTGGTCTACCCCGTCTTGTTCCGGGTCTAGCCCGTCTTGTCCCTGGTCTAGCCCGTCTTGTCCCGGGTCTAGCCCGTTTTGTCCCGGGTCTAGCCCGTCTTGTCCCGAGTCTATCCCGTCTTGTCCCGGGTTTAAGCAGTCTTGTCCCGGGTGTAGGCCGTCTTGTCCCGGGTCTAGGCCGTCTTGTCCCTGGTCTTGCCCGTCTGGTCCCGGGTCTAGCCCGTCTTGCCAGGGTCTAGCAAGTCTTGTCCCTGGTCTAGCCCGTCTTGTCCCGGGTGTGGCCCGTCTTGTTCCGGGTCTAGCCCGTTTTGTCCCTGGTCTACCCCGTCTTGTTCCGGGTCTAGCCCGTCTTGTCCCTGGTCTAGCCCGTCTTGTCCCGGGTCTAGCCAGTATTGTCCCGGGTCTAGCCGGCCTTGCCCCGGGTCTAGTCCGTCTTGTCCCTGGTGTAGCCCGTCTTATCCTGGGTCTAGCCCGTTTTGTCCCTGGTCTACCCCGTCTTGTTCCGGGTCTAGCCCGTCTTGTCCCTGGTCTAGCCCGTCTTGTTCCGGGTCTAGCCCGTCTTGTCCCTGGTCTAGCCCGTCTTGTTCCGGGTCTAGCCCGTTTTGTCCCGGGTCTAGCCCGTCTTGTCCCGAGTCTATCCCGTCTTGTCCCGGGTTTAAGCAGTCTTGTCCCGGGTGTAGGCCGTCTTGTTCCGGGTCTAGCCCGTTTTGTCCCTGGTCTACCCCGTCTTGTTCCGGGTCTAGCCCGTCTTGTCCCTGGTCTAGCCCGTCTTGTTCCGGGTCTAGCCCGTTTTGTCCCGGGTCTAGCCCGTCTTGTCCCGAGTCTATCCCGTCTTGTCCCGGGTTTAAGCAGTCTTGTCCCGGGTGTAGGCCGTCTTGTCCCGGGTCTAGGCCGTCTTGTCCCTGGTCTTGCCCGTCTGGTCCCGGGTCTAGCCCGTCTTGCCAGGGTCTAGCAAGTCTTGTCCCTGGTCTAGCCCGTCTTGTCCCGGGTGTGGCCCGTCTTGTTCCGGGTCTAGCCCGTTTTGTCCCTGGTCTACCCCGTCTTGTTCCGGGTCTAGCCCGTCTTGTCCCTGGTCTAGCCCGTCTTGTCCCGGGTCTAGCCAGTATTGTCCCGGGTCTAGCCGGCCTTGCCCCGGGTCTAGTCCGTCTTGTCCCTGGTGTAGCCCGTCTTATCCTGGGTCTAGCCCGTGTTGTCCCGGGTCTAGGTCGTCTTGTCCCGGTTCTAGGCCGTCTTGTCCCGGGTCTAGGCCGTCTTGTCCCGGGTCTAGCCCGTATGGTCCCGGGTCTAGCCCGTCTTGTCCCGGGTCTAGCCCCCGTCTTGTCCTGGGTCTAGCCCGTCTTGTCGGTTCTAGCTCGTCTTGTCCCGGGTTTAAGCAGTCTTGTCCCGGGTGTGGCCCGTCTTGTTCCGGGTCTAGCCCGTTTTGTCCCTGGTCTACCCCGTCTTGTTCCGGGTCTAGCCCGTCTTGTCCCTGGTCTAGCCCGTCTTGTTCCGGGTCTAGCCCGTTTTGTCCCGGGTCTAGCCCGTCTTGTCCCGAGTCTATCCCGTCTTGTCCCGGGTTTAAGCAGTCTTGTCCCGGGTGTAGGCCGTCTTGTCCCGGGTCTAGGCCGTCTTGTCCCTGGTCTTGCCCGTCTGGTCCCGGGTCTAGCCCGTCTTGTCCCGGGTCTAGCCCCCGTCTTGTCCTGGGTCTAGCCCGTCTTGTCGGTTCTATCCCGTCTTGTCCCGGGTTTAAGCAGTCTTGTCCCGGGTGTGGCCCGTCTTGTTCCGGGTCTAGCCCGTTTTGTCCCTGGTCTACCCCGTCTTGTTCCGGGTCTAGCCCGTCTTGTCCCTGGTCTAGCCCGTCTTGTTCCGGGTCTAGCCCGTTTTGTCCCGGGTCTAGCCCGTCTTGTCCCGAGTCTATCCCGTCTTGTCCCGGGTTTAAGCAGTCTTGTCCCGGGTGTAGGCCGTCTTGTCCCGGGTCTAGGCCGTCTTGTCCCTGGTCTTGCCCGTCTGGTCCCGGGTCTAGCCCGTCTTGCCAGGGTCTAGCAAGTCTTGTCCCTGGTCTAGCCCGTCTTGTCCCGGGTGTGGCCCGTCTTGTTCCGGGTCTAGCCCGTTTTGTCCCTGGTCTACCCCGTCTTGTTCCGGGTCTAGCCCGTCTTGTCCCTGGTCTAGCCCGTCTTGTCCCGGGTCTAGCCAGTATTGTCCCGGGTCTAGCCGGCCTTGCCCCGGGTCTAGTCCGTCTTGTCCCTGGTGTAGCCCGTCTTATCCTGGGTCTAGCCCGTGTTGTCCCGGGTCTAGGTCGTCTTGTCCCGGTTCTAGGCCGTCTTGTCCCGGGTCTAGGCCGTCTTGTCCCGGGTCTAGCCCGTATGGTCCCGGGTCTAGCCCGTCTTGTCCCGGGTCTAGCCCCCGTCTTGTCCTGGGTCTAGCCCGTCTTGTCGGTTCTAGCTCGTCTTGTTCCGGGTCTAGCCCGTCTTGTTCCGGGTCTAGGCCATCTTGTCCCTGGTCTAGCTCATATGGTTCCGGGTCTAGTCCGTCTTGTTCCGGGTCTAGCCCGTTTTCTCCCTGGTCTAGCCCGTCTTGTCCGTGGTCTAGCCCGTCTTGTTCCGGGTCTAGCCCGTCTTGTTCCGGGTCTAGCCCGTCTTGTTCCGGGTCTAGCCCGTTTTTTCCCTGGTCTAGGCCGTCTTGTCCCGGGTCTAGCCCTCGTCTTGTCCCGGGTCTAGCCCGTCTTGTCCCGGGTCTAGCCCGTCTTGTTCCGGGTCTAGCCCCTTTTTCCCTGGTCTAGCCCGTCTTGTCCCTGGTCTAGCCCGTCTTATCACTGGGTCTAACCCGTATTGTCCCGGGTCTAGCCCGTCTTGTCCCTGGTTTAGCCCGTCTTGTCCCTGGTCCAGCCCGTCTTGTACCGGGTCTAGCTTTATTGTCCCGGGTCTAGGCCGTCTTGCCCCGGGTCTAGTCCGTCTTGTCCCTGGTGTAGCCCGTCTTATCCTGGGTCTAGCCCGTGTTGTCCCGGGTCTAGGTCGTCTTGTCCCGGTTCTAGGCCGTCTTGTCCCGGGTCTAGGCCGTCTTGTCCCGGGTCTAGCCCGTATGGTCCCGGGTCTAGCCCGTCTTGTCCCGGGTCTAGCCCCCGTCTTGTCCTGGGTCTAGCCCGTCTTGTCGGTTCTAGCTCGTCTTGTTCCGGGTCTAGCCCGTCTTGTTCCGGGTCTAGGCCATCTTGTCCCTGGTCTAGCTCATATGGTTCCGGGTCTAGTCCGTCTTGTTCCGGGTCTAGCCCGTTTTCTCCCTGGTCTAGCCCGTCTTGTCCGTGGTCTAGCCCGTCTTGTTCCGGGTCTAGCCCGTCTTGTTCCGGGTCTAGCCCGTCTTGTTCCGGGTCTAGCCCGTTTTTCCCTGGTCTAGGCCGTCTTGTCCCGGGTCTAGCCCTCGTCTTGTCCCGGGTCTAGCCCGTCTTGTCCCGGGTCTAGCCCGTCTTGTTCCGGGTCTAGCCCCTTTTTCCCTGGTCTAGCCCGTCTTGTCCCTGGTCTAGCCCGTCTTATCACTGGGTCTAACCCGTATTGTCCCGGGTCTAGCCCGTCTTGTCCCTGGTCTAGCCCGTCTTGTCCCTGGTCCAGCCCGTCTTGTACCGGGTCTAGCTTTATTGTCCCGGGTCTAGGCCGTCTTGTCCCGGGTCTAGTCCGTCTTGTCCCTGGTGTAGCCCGTCTTGTCCCGCGTCTAGCCCGTTTGGTCCCGGGTCTAGCCCGTCTTGTTCTATAATATATTTCAACTAAGAATGCGATTAATTCTCATGGCGACGGTATGTGGTTTTGGTTAAGTCTTTCTTGTTTATGTTGGGATTTGCATAAAAGCATCTTTTACTTCGTTTACTTTAAACATAGCAATATAACTATTAACTTAATTGTGATTCTAATCTGTGAACTTCTTCATAGGAGATTTTTTTCAAGTGGGATGCTCAAGTTCACGATTTAAGTGCATCCTTCGGAGTCCCGGCCTCTCGGCTATCGATGTATTGAATTCATGTTTAGCGGTGACTGCGTGCCAATTTTCCGTGTTCCAAATCGCACGTGCAACTTGCCGATAGATGGCTGGCTCTGCTTGGAGATGTTAAATTATGCCACGACCTGGTTCTTACCGTGCCGAAGTTTGGGTCCATGTTGGAAATTCACCTGCCAGGTGGCTGTCGTTGAAAAGGCTTCCTGGTGGGTTCGAAGATTTATTACCGCATCATGGTACCGTCAAACTAAGGTAGTCTAAAGATTGTTATTATGTACTTTTCTTGTGCTGCCCTTTTGCCGTCGAGTTCCTGAGTGCAGCTGATTTATTTTGGCATAGTGCACCTCGTTTAGGAGCTGCAGTGTTCAAGGACTTTATTTGGGAAATTTGCCTTCGAGTGTAATGTCCCGTCATTCATTTAATTGTAGCGTCAAGCGCATTCGACTGCAACTCGTTCCAGGTAAATTTCATTTAACCTATGTGGTGGTATTTATAATCGATGTTGTTAACAAGTATCCTAGAGAAGCGGCCAAGCTCATTAAGATTTAATTATTCAGTTTTACGGATTTTATTCTAAATTAGATTTTGCTTGAGTTGATACTTTCAACAGTGTTTAATCATTTACCTACATTTTATGGGTTGTAGAGTAAACTGTAATTTGACTTTATGGGCGGATCCATTCTTGCTTATTTTGACACTGTCAATTGTGTTTTAACATTTAAATATTTCTTTATGGTACTACTGTGACTTGAACGAAATTAATACTGTCACACGTTTGGCTCATTGACAGGCCTATTTAGCTTCTGGAAGCGCCACATTTACACAGATCTGTCTAAAGGGTACGTCCACCAGGTATAAAACGCGCTTAACATTAGAGCAGCAAATGCAAGGTGCTCGTTCACTTGTCGTGTGTCAGAACGCGGCGTTTGAGGACTTATTTACAAGTCCTGTATTGACGTATTCACTTATGTTTCTTAATGTAATTATTTTAATTAGAAAATTGGGGTCCTAATTAAATCCAAAATCATAATTACATTTTATCATGTATTTATTTTAACTCGGGCTGTATACTTTATTTAACTGCATTGCATATTTGTTCTTAACCGTACATACTGCTTCAAATATTATGGAAGCACTGTGATTATTATATGTGTAGTAATGTTCTCTGGCTTTTATTTACTGCTGCATCGAGTCTCTGTTTTTCTGTATTGAGCTATTTAGGTTCGCCGTTACAAGTTTCATCTGGGAGTAATAAAACTGAAGCTGGACAACGGCGTGGCGCCCTTTCGAAACCTGCAGTATCAGGTAATTTGTTCTTTGGAACTCACTCCCATCTGCGGCTTAGAGGTCGCGAGCGTATACTCCCAAGCCACCCCTTTTTGGTGACAGAGATTCATTTAGCAGGTATTAGTGCAGGGGGACGTTATGTCATTTTAGTGGATAGTTTTTGTTGTATTGAATTAAGGTGGGGGTGACAATTTACCACCTTATTACAATATTTCTTTGGCGAAAGTTAATTACTGCAAATGTTGAGTATTGCAAATAATTAGTTTCGCCAAACATTCGGTGTCAATCGCATTGAGTGGTAACAAAAATGCCTCGCCGTAGTTTACATTTTTGACGAGAGAATGAACCGTGGTGGATTTAATATAAACTGGTAAAACTAGTTTTAAGTACGACAACCCTGTAATTCTCTAACTGCATTGAAGAAATCAGTCAAACAAAGATAGCATCACGAACACTCTTAAATATATACGTAAGTATTCATTTTACTGCGAGCAAACCAGAAATGCAGAAGAGGATGCCAATAGCTTAACATCGTTTCGCTTAACTAGCAGCACTAATAACCTAGAGTTGTATATTCGCTAGACGTACTCTAGTTTAATTTCACCTTCCTCTCTTATAACTTCATTGGACGTTATTCATGTTGGCTGAATAACATTTCTGTTTTTCTGTCGAATCGATTCTAGTGCCTTCTCCATCAGAGAATGGTTGCTATTTTACTTGCCGTTTTTTAATTGTTAATTTTGATGTAATAACCAGTACAACGATCTTTATAACGTAGTTTACTAGCTATTGAATTAATTTTTTTCTCCAACGTGGTGTCCTTTGTGAATTTTTATTACTACCTCGCCTTCAGCCCTTAACCTCAATTTAACCTATAATTTGGAACACGTGGTTTTATCTGTTTTATAACCAATGATCATTTTGGCCTGAAGATGAAGCCAGTTTGGCTTCGAAACATGTCGCCTTGTTAATAAATGTACGTGGAGAAGACTACTGCGTTTTATTGCTTCTTCTTTATTCAATTAAAATAATAGAGATATGCAAATTTGGAGTAATTTAGCGTATCTACGCGATTTTTTATGAACTAGGTGACGCTGGAATGTTTTTTAATATGGTCCAAAGGGGGTAGGTAGTTTATGTATAAACTAGAAAAGGTTGGGGGAGGTTTTATATCATAACTCTTTACAGTCAATATTTTTATCAATTCTGGTTGGATATTCAACAAGGTAAAACTTTTTTACATAAAAAAGTGCTGCTATTTGAAATCGCTGAGGGCAGTAGTTTTTGGAAAAATCAAACCTAAATGTTGAAATTCGTTGCTTTAGGAGACTAACCTACTCGTAGCAATGCGTTTTTCCATATAATTTTTCTCGAAGCTGTAGCTTCCCGATTACGCATTTCCGGAGGTATGTTTATAGGATTTTTTCTTATTTTGATGTAAGCTATCCACTATTACAACGTTCTGCACACTTTCGATGACACTCTGTATAGGTAATCATGTATCGAAATACCTAATATCATCGTATGGACTTACAGTTGTCAACTGTGGGGCTATGTCAGCAGAAGCAACATCAATAAAATACAAGAATACAGTACTAAGGAACATCGTCGATGCTGCTTGGTGTTCTAGAAACACTGAAATTCACAGGGAGCTAAGGATGCCAACTGCAATAGAAAAAAAATAGGATGTTGGCATAGAAGCTATTCACCTGTTTAATAAGGCAGAATTGCAATGCTTCCCCAAGTGTGCGGCTGTGGAATTCGACGAGAGATTATCTTCTTTTGATAGCGGGTGGACAGCGCGTGTCAAGGACGGATAACCACAATGCTCAAGGTACCTGGGGGAATCGCATATTATTCCGGGAAATTCAGGCTGCGTTTCGGCTAAAAAGTTTTGAGGGCCGGGCTGTGGAAATACAGCGGTCCTGCAGGTCTTGGAAAAATTATACGATGTAATTCGGTTTTTGGGAAATTTTAGCGCTGTTCACTTGAGGTGATGATTTCCAGGCACCCGCTAGTAACAGCTAAGAAAGTATGCGGTTTTCTGGGCTTTGAATTGGCTAGAACAACGTGGCCCGCTTCTCAGGTCTGGTTGCTTTAACTTACGAAATTAGTTGTTGGCTATTTACCTAAAGTAAATTTATCTATAGCACGGATAATAACTTTAGACAGCGGGACGGGTTAACTAATGTTTTATTCTTCGGGAATCTTAATCGAGATTTTCTCGAATAATTCTGGTACAATTTTGGTGACCCAGCTGGAGCAGGAACGAAGTGCTTCCCCAGCTGAGGGCCTCGGGATCGACCGAAAAACAGTTTGCCTTTCTGGAATAATTCTTCTCGAGTCTCGCGGAATAATTTGATTTTATTATATTCGTCGTTGTTCTCCCCTCTGGCGTCAAGGCGGGAGTAAAAGTGCGCGACAAACGCTTCCTCGTTGCGATCGCGCATAACGAGTATGTTACAGTTTCGCGCGGGCTGAAGGTTTTGCAACAAAAAAGAGAAATTTTAAATGCCCATAATATTGTTTTATAATTAATTCGCATTTAAAATAAAAGCGAAACGTTACAGAATTAGTAACAAAACTCAAGGTTACAACAGTGTAATTCGTCAGTGAAAAAATCAGAGAAAATTGAATATGCGCACGAGTCAATGGTAGTACAGCACTAGCTGAAATTGCATGTATAAAACAATTCGAAAATTTATATTAGAGTATAATTGCATGTTACTATGTTAGACTATGGAAGGCAATATTTTTCTCTTTTCAGTGTATCCCCACGAGGGGGAATTACTATCTTTTTCCATTCTTTACGGTTGCCCGCCAATTTAATTTCATGGGGGTATGTTGAGATACCTATTCTATCCATCTCTCAAGCTACCCCCTACTGCTTCTTTTTCCTTCGCTCTTGCCTTTTATTTATTTTTATTTAAGTTATGCTCCTCCCTTCTCATTATATGTCCAAAGTATTTCAGGATATTACGACTATCTTGAGTTTATACTTCTTAGATTATGGCCTGGTTTCGTTGTTCATGGCACTCTTGACATACAACACAATAAATCGAAACCTTTAACTCTTTTACGCAGGTTCAGTTTTATAGTTCATGTCTCGAATCCATATATGGCAACTGGAGAGACATGATCTTACTAACTTTATCCTTCCACATTTCATTTAGTTTTGTAATCGTTCATTTTCCCATGGTTAAATGTCAGATAATTTATTCAGCGCAGCTACCTCTGTTTTTGATAGTTGAGCCAAAGTACGTGAGTTCCACGTGGCTAATCGTATGTTGTTTCCTAGTGATAAGTGCGCAGTTTTCCTCGAGGCCGTTACCTCCGTATACTGATTTTGCTTCGAGTGAAACCATGATAATTCTCTTGGAAACGGCAACCAAGGCAGTTTTCCGTTGCCTTCCTTGGCGATTAGATCTTACGATCTTACCTCTGTGATTGTTCGGGAAGACATTTCCGTAATCCCGTAATTCAGTTATCCCGCTGGTGTTCGGTCGACAGAGCCTCGTTTGCGTGAACAGGGTGTACCGAGTCCTTTCTTGACGGTAGGTGAGGTTGTCATTTGAATAAGAGAGGCTATATGTTGCGCATCATTATCCCATTAATACCCCATGTCCTTAGCTCTGTAAAATTAAGAGAAATATGCATATTATATAATAAGATATTTTATTATTGTGAATGATCAATGTGTAAGGGGTAGTGACTAAAGTGGAAAAACCTATATATTAGACAAAGAACTAAAAAGGTGCAGGTAACAGGAATATCTAATAAATTATGTGGTAAGAAACGAGTACCTACTTGTTAGGATAGTTTGGAACTTGAATGCCGGATTGTATTTGGCGCGCGCACATCGGAAGAAGTGGTTAGCAGTTTTACTTTGGTTGAGCCCGGAAAGCTAAAGGCAGTTTGAGTAGTTGACCAGCAAACATCGAGCAGAGAGCTTATTTTGTGAAGTGAGCGTTACGCATTTTTAGAGTTGACCAGAGACAGTCGTCAAGTAAGGGTTTTTGTGTTTGCGATGTGAGTGTACCGTTCCGTAAATGTAACTATTTGGTAAAGCCTTACCGTTGTGAGGGTCGCGTATTTATAAACATTTTTATTTTAGCTATTTTATTTCTAGGAAGGACAATAGTAACTTGTATTTCATAAGTAGATGTATTACTATGTATGGTAGATGTAAACAATTATAGCTCTTAAACGAAAGCTTTTGTTTGATTTAAATAGATTGTAATCCGACTCCTCTTGCAGCTGTTAAGGGTGCCGCGGGATGTAATAAATACCCCGGCGTGAGAGGCGAAAAATACTATATTAGATTTATGACCAGGGGCTTAGGCGGATTTGTGAAACAAATAGCCCAAACCGCCGACTAATTTAGTTCGGAATTTATTAGGTTACGATTTCAGCCAAAGAATTTAAAAACTTGATGGAAAAAGGAGTAAACCCAATGTGTTTTGGAGGGGCAGCTACCAATTAATTTCGCGTCGCTATGGCAACGAAATTTAGACTTTGTTGCCATTGGCTGGACACTCCGCGACCCGGAATGGAGGGGCCATATGTTGGATAAAACGATCTGAATAGGACGGCAGGGGGGAAGAAAAACGGGGTCTGGTGTATGTGGCAGTTCTACTGGTAATACGGAGAACTACTACAACAGCTGATAACTTATTTAACTCTTATTTCACTAGGTACAGCGCAGCCAGACATTGCGGGATTTTTCCCTGTTAGTAAGGCGGCGTGAGTACCAACACTCTTTGCCTTTCTTATTTCACCAGGTACAATGCAGCCCAACATCGCGGGATTTTCCCCATTAGTAAGGCGGCGTGAGTATCAACTCTTTGCCTTTCTTATTTCACCAGGTACAACGCAGCCCGAAATCGTGGAGTTTTCCCATTAGTAAGGCGGTGTGAGTACCAACTCTTTGCCCTTCTTATTTCACTAGGTACAGCGCAGCCCGACATCGCGGGGTTTTCCCCGTTAGTACGGAGGCGTGAGTACCAATTCTTTGCCTTTCTCTTACTTCACTTGACACCGCCAGGCACCACAGTAACCAGACTCAGGCTGGTAGACAGCCTTTATTGCCGCTAGGCGAGCTAACAACGAACGTCCGACATCAGTTTAGGCTCCGAAATAGCGCAATAATTGTAAGAGTAAAGTAGTGCTTTCACCTTGGCCCTAATAAAGAATAATCGATTTCTATGACGCTGTTTTTTTGTGTAAGAACTAAAGGTCTCCAGCCTCTATACGAACTGAGTAAGTTAGCCTAAGTACCACCGTTTAGGTTAATCACCTGTAACTCCGTCAAATCACCCCGCCGTAACCAGGAAACATACACAACGTAGGTACATACACGAGCTAAAAGTAACAAGGGTGTGCACCGTTACACCGTGCCGCATTGAGAAATTTACAACGATTGTCGGATTTACCCATCTTCCCCCGAAACGCAGGCTACTAAGTTTGAAATTCTGATTTCTCGTCTTGAAATACTATGAAAAATTCCTTCCGTTTTCTGGTGAGATTTAAAGAAACCACTATTGTTCATTGTATCGCAGCCATCCCCGCATATCGACGCATCCATAAAGAAACTTTCTGTATACCGCGTGTAGATTCATGCTGAGTGCTTGTAAAAGATCGTCAAGCAGCCGCTGTTCATTTTTTATCGTCTTACTGAGGAAGCTTTGGAGAAGCTTATCCTACCTCACGTGTAGGACCACACAACTTTCTCTGTCGACATCCTGGAGACGCTCCTTATTTTGCTTCCGTTTTCGAGTCAAATGCCTTACTTGCGAGCCCACCTTTTTCGCTTCACTTTGTCAGAGAGCCCGACCTGCACTTCTGTATCTTTTAATTCTCTGTACTCAAATATAGGTCATTTATGATTTATTGGCAAATATTGCATGTTGATATACCGTCAATTTGAAACAAGTTGCCGCTCAGTTTAGTAAGTGTTTCTGTGCATTGTGAAATAGATTTTGGGGCGTATCTCTGTCAGCAGCGCAGTAACACCTTCTGCGCTCTGCGCAAAATGTAACTAGAGTCCCTGTATTAATAATGTGCGAGCAGTTTGAACTTTCGTTGACAATATGTTGACGTTAAGTGTTCGTTGCGGTTCCGACCTTAAGTTGGAGCCCGATTAGACGTATTTCAAACAATGTTACTTTAGCAGAGCTCTTTAAATATTCGGTATGATTTTAATTTGTGAAGCGCAGTGCAGTTCCGCGTATTTTTAAGCCAAGTAGACAGAAGTCCAGAAATAAGGTAAGGTCCAAACCTCGCAGCTGAATATCGTACATTTCTCATCGTCATGAGGCTTTCTATGGTGAAACCTTCACCTCCACAACCATGGTGGCGCCCTGAATTAATAAAATTAGAAATATCGCAAGCGAACTCCTTCTTATTTCAATTTAAAACCTGTCCCCTTCTTTAACTACTGACCACCCATTGAGCTTGTTACATGACGTAAACGGGAATTCACCGGTAACATACTATAATCGAAGATGTAGTTCGGGCTCTCTCTAAAACTACTTAGATACAAAAAACAGAACTGGACTACAGATGCAAGATCACTGGTATTCAAAGAAAGAAGACATCTGAAAACACGTTTAAGCATAGAAAAAACATTTTTAGCTTTTTATATCGGGATATAAAAAAACTGATCCTCAGCGGGCTGTGGAATGAAAAGTCACGTTTTTACTTGTGTCAGATAATAATTCGTTGTCATTTTCTATACGAATCCGGTAGAATGTTAAAATGGTTTTTAATACATTTCAAAGTGCATTCATTATTGAATGTTACTTTCGGAACGGCTTTCAAGTTGACGGAGAATGGACCTATTCTATTCCTCCTTGTTTTGTGGAATTCCGAGAGAGTTATCCCAATGAAAATATTAGGGTAAACTTGCCTAATTCGTACCTGCGCTTAAATCGTACCTCCACGATTTCACGTAAGCCGTGATGCTATTAAGGGCCTCTGGCGGCAGAAATGGTGAGTCACAGTGGCCTACATGTTTTTAATCTAACCGTGCTGTTGTGGTATCGCTCCCTCATAAATTATCGAAAAGGTAAGTTTTTAGGCTAGTTTTCACTAAGATTTTTAAGTCACTCGTAATGATTTTGTATAAGTTCTAGTTAAGATAAAGAATGAAGTAAGTTTTTGTGCAAGACCACACATATTTGCAGTATTATTTGTCATGCTGTTATTGACTGATCAGCTGTCGAAATTTTGTGCGGCAAATTTAAACTCACGGCTACGTGTGAGCCTATTTCGTACCAATAGCTTACGCGTAAATCGTACCGGGGTACGATTTAGGAAAACGTTATTTTTGGTTTCAATTTTTTGCAGTTTTGTTTTCTTTTAGAGCAAAATGGCGAAACGACAGTATAATACCTGGTCTCAAAATGATATGGAAGAAGCAATAGAAAAATGTAATAATGGCGATTTAAAATTTAATGAAGCTTGCCGTGTTTACAAAATACCTAAACCAACTTTTAGACGACATCTTAAAGGTTTAAACTCAAAACAAAGAATTGGACGTCCCAAAGACTTAACTGCTCAGATGGAAACTGAATTAGTTTGACATATCCTTGAATTAGAATCTCGATTCTTTGGATTAACCATAACTGATTTACGCCGCTTAGCATTTGAGTTGGCTGAAAAATATAAACTCCCACATTGTTTCAATAAAGAGAAACAATTAGCAGGATGGAAATGGTATTACAAATTTCTGAAAAATCATCCAGAAATTTCATTAAGAACCCCAGAATCAACTTCTATGGCTCGCTGTAGAGGGTTTAATAAAAAAGTTGTAATGGAATTCTTTGATAAGTATGAAGCTATCCTAGAACAAGAAAAGTTCACAGCAAGCAAAATTTACAATATGGACGAAACAGGTCTTAGCTCAGTCCATAAACCTGCTAAAATTTTGGCCCAGAAAGGAAAA
Source organism: Agriotes lineatus (assembly GCA_940337035.1). NCBI lineage: Eukaryota > Metazoa > Arthropoda > Insecta > Coleoptera > Elateridae > Agriotes > Agriotes lineatus. Next base: position 34,853,988 of record OW679195.1, on the reverse strand, counting down.
CATCAAGTTGGAACAGTAACAAGCGGAGAACGCGGGCAGAATACGACATGCATTTGTTGTATGAACGCCGCTGGAGAATGTATCCCACCTATGCTTATATTTAAGCGTAAAAGAATGACAGAAAATCTTAAACGAGGTGGCCCACCTAACACTTTGTATACGTGCTCTGAAAGTGGATGGATAGTTGCTTCATTATTTGTAGAGTGGCTACAATTTTTTATAAAATGTTTGAGACTGGAAAAATCCCAGAAAAAGCAGATTCTTCTGATCTTGGATGGGCATTCCACTCATACAAAGAACTTAGAAGCCATCAGTCTTGCACGAAGTTATGGGATTATAATGCTTTCTTTACCGGCACACACAACACACAAGCTACAGCCGCTTGACCGATTTTTTTTCAAGTCACTGAAACACCACTTTAATAAAGCTAGTGCAGCGTGGATGCGAAATCATGCAGGGTCAGTAATTAAGCAAGCAAACATTTCTGAGATTTTGGGAATTGCCTATCCTCGAGCCGTTTGTATGGAAACTGCTATGCATGGTTTTGAGTCCTGTGGATTGTGGCCGTCTGATCGCCACAAAATTAGAGATGAAGAGTATGTCGTTCTCGACGAAGATGATGGAATAAGGCCCGCAGTTGAGAAGACACCACCACGGGAAGTGCAAGTAATTCCAGCACAGGGAGGCCAGAGTTCTTCCCCGGTCCCCGCAACCTTTACCGTCAGTCAGTTCTACTTCAGCTGGCATGAATTCAAATGGCAAGGAAATCCACCTGGTTCATTGTCAATTCGAGCTGAAATAGAAAGCATCTCTCCAAGACTTCAACTTTCTACATGTCCAAACAAAATATCGACTAAAAGTAGGACTACAGGCACTCTAGTGCTAACAGACAGTCCATACAAAAACGACTTAGAACAAAAGGTGGCTGAAACAAAGAAGAAGAGCGTAGCTAAGAACTTAACACCAAACAAGACTCTTAAAAGGAAAAACAGGGTAGAAAATAAGATAGCGGATAAGGACAGCAAGAAGAAAAAAATAGTCAAAAAGACCGACAGCTGGTTTTGCAATTTATGCAAGGAAAATAGAGAAGAAAGTATGATACAGTGCACCCAGTGCGAAACGTGGGTTCACGAGCTTTGCGCTGGAACAGATAAAAAAACAGTCTCTTAGCTATGTGACGATTGTAACGACTAAAAATACGAAAGTACGATTTAGGATAACAGTGGTACGTTTTTGGAACATTCATCCTAAATCGTACTTTTTTCGTGTTTTTTAATTTTTGTTTATTTCTTCAGAGGTCTTAATTTTTCGTTTCTGTTGGTTTGTAAAATCATTAACCCTATTAATAAAGAGTTTACTACTGCTATTATTTTTTCTTTTGCATCAAATTTTGTTAAGTTACAGGCATATGTTCTTAAGCGGTACGAATTAGGCAAGGTTACCCTACATATCGAAAATTTTATAATTTGGTTAAGGATTTGGTCAGCAATTTTCGAGAAACTGGAAGTGTTGGAAAGAAAGAAGGGTTTGATACGTTAAAGAAGAGAGTACCTGCTGTTAGACAACGAATTGATGAGTCTCCAAAAACAGTAATTAGACATTTATGTCAGCAAGTTGATGATTTAAGTTACGATACATGCCACATAATATCGAGACAAGATTTGCATCTGCATCCTTACCGATGATTTATTTCCGTTCAGGAGCTTTTAGAACAAGATTATCCAAAAAGGGTTCGGTTTTGTCGTTGGTTTTTGGATAATCTCAATGATGAGCAGTTAAATTTCACTTTTTTTATGGAAGAAACCTGGTTTTACCTTAATACGTATATTAATTCACCGAATATGCGAATTTGGAGTAACGAGAATCTACACGTTACAATTGAAGCTCCTCTTCATCCATAGAAAATAGGAGTCTGGGTTGGAATGAGTCGTCGTAGGTTAGTTGGGCCAATATTTTTCGAAGGCGCGCTAACTGCAGCAAGGTATAGGAACAATGTATTGCAACCTTTCTTAAATGAACTACACGATGATGAACTACGGGATGGTTTTCTGCAACAGGATGGCGCAGTAGCTCATGCAGCTGCAGATACAATTAATTTTTTACGAGAATATTTTGATGACTGGATCATTAGTAGGAATACTGCAATACCCTGGCCCCTCGCTCTTGTGATATTACTGTTTTGGACTTTTTTTCTATGGCCTTATTTGGAAAAAAACTATTTTTAAGATTCCGGTTAATGATTTAAACGAACTGAAACTTGAATTGAAGAACACTATCAAGAAATTAACAACTCACCTCAATTATTGCAAAATGTTTTTGAAGGTATAGTATTCCAACCAGAAATTGGAAAGCTATTTAAAATCAGGCCAGCATTGAAAACAGTAAGTCACTTCGTAATTTAATTCATGGTGTAAAGAATAATTTAATTCATAAAATTACTGTTTGATTGTCATTCAGTGACACTTCGATAATAACCTTCAAATTTGACAGATGCATTGGGAAGTTTGGAAGATATATACGTTTTTTAAAATTTTCTATGCTACTATACGGTTTTAAAAACTCAACTAGTACCTACTTAAATAATGTACAATGTTACAATGCCTTAACAAAACAGTTACATGTACAATTTGCAGATGAACTGTCATTACTTGAAAGCTGATTGACATTAGAATATTATTTACTGATTGTATGAAACCAACTTAGACATGACTTACACTTTTCATGGTCTACTGGATTTTAAATAGCTTTCCAATTTTTGGTTGGAATACTATATGAGAAAACGAGTTCAAAAATGTTTGGAAGGAGAAGGCAGACGTTTTCAACATTTGTTATGATCATTACGTTAGTTCAGGCGGTAATCTTGTATTGTACGACGCCACCGAGGAACTACTGTTCCTAGAGTCAGTAATCTTGGAGGGAGGGATCGCTAATATGTCAAATACCTTACACTGTTGCCAGACCTTTGTTTGTTTACTTCTACAACAATTTGGGGCCTAATTCGTTTTAGTGTGCATGTTTAACGTGATCCTAACATCAATGTCGAATAGAGGTGTTCTAGCTCCAACTGTTTGTGAATGAAGGGAACATTTTGACACTAAACCATATTCGTGATTCATGCAGGTGTTGCGGTTAGGGTCAAACTAAAATGAATTGAACGGTTGGCGAAGCGGGAATTAATACATAATTTCCTTCGTTGTGAAGGCTGTTAGGTAGATATGTCGTTTGTTTAACGATTGTTCACGATTAAAAGCAAACTAAAAATAATTTGGCACCAAACGCTGCTGAAGCCTTGAAGCCAAACAATAAAGGTCTGGCAACGTTTTAAGGTACTTTTAATCTAAACGATCAGCTGTTCGCGCCTCCCTCCAAGATTACTGACTCTAGGAACAGTAGTTCATCGGTGGCGTCATACAATACAAGATTACCGTTCAGGTTTATTAATTTCTTTTACTGTTGTTCAATAAAAAATTTCTGCTCCTAAAAATGACGTTTCATTATTTAATTCCAGCTGACACAAATAAAGACGTGACTTTTCATTCCACAGCCCGCTGAGGTTCAGTTCAGTTTGAATTAATATGTTTATCCGCAAACGTCACAAAAGTGACAACTTATGTGTCTTTATTGACAAGATAAAAGTGTCACTTTATCTGCCTAAGCAGATAAAATAGCGACTTTTGCCTACTTTATCTGCCTAGGCACACAAAATCGTTGCTCTCTTTCTTTCTATGTTTGTTCGCTATCTCCTCCGAAGATACTGGACCAATTAAATTTTATAATGGCCTAAAATTTTGCAAATTTTTAGACTTAGATCGTAAGCCGGTTTTTATTTTCAAAAATAGTACGAAAAACTTTTAATTTGAATAAACCTTTAAGCAGCGGATCGGAGCATCTGTCGCCGTAGGTTAAGGTGTGACAGCTGCTGTGGCCGTGTGCTATTAGCTCGGGTGATTCAGTATGTTCATATATCATTATAGTAGCGCGTTATTTGAACAACAGAGGTTGGCGCAGGGGTACAGTGCTCGCCTGTCACGCGGGTGGCCTGGGTTCGATTTCCGGCCAATGCATGCTTTTTTTTAAAATTTATATTAATGAAATTTACCTGAATACGTTTGCGGATAAAATAGTATATGTTATTCGGAGTAAAAGTGACTTTATGTGGCTTAGCTGAATTATTTGCCTCACTAACGTTCGGCTAAATAAACTTCAGCTTCGCCACGTAAAGTATCACTTTTACTCCTAATAACATAATCTACTATTCTTTGTAAATCTCATTAAATATTGATTTTATTTCTGTATTTTCAAAATTTTATTTCTCAAACAGGTTAGGTTCGTGTTTGTTTTAATTTTTGGTTATTAAAACTTGGAATTAATTAATTTTTGGTTTAATTAACTACCTCACATCTCGAAAAGTATAAAGGGGAAAAATATACCTACATTAAAAGACAAAAAAAAAACAAATCAGAATTAAAAATCCAGAAGTATATTTCAATTATTTCCAACTTTTTTAATGTTCAAATGGTTGAAGTTTTGAAAATTTTGAAATGTATAAAGTAATCAAGAGTAGTCGAATGAATCCTATTTTTTAACATTTTTACGATTTCAATCAGATTGACTATTGTAAAAGGCTATTGTTTTTAAAAATTGTTATTGCCTAATGAAGCTGGTATGCCAGCGAAACGTAACGTAACCTTACTTTTAAATAACATTTTAATGTGTAATTTGACAATACGAATCTCTTTTTGAAATATTGATTTTCAAATCGATTTTCAAGTGGCTAATTTTATACAAAACCAACCTAGCTGATTCATCTCCAATTTCAACATATTAATTACTGAAACAGCTGTAATTCAAATATTTAGAATAAGGACCTATTGTTTTGAATTTAATGTAAATATGAATGGTGTAATCTATTTACAGTGTCGTGTACGTATACCTTAGAGATTTATAGTTTTAAAATCGTTCTTGAGAGAGATTTTGAGCTCCAAGAATTTGTAGTTGAAGACAAAGTTATATTTTCAGGCAGGTATTTTTGGATAGCTCACACATTCTCTCTAAAATAGAATGTGATATGCAGATAATCGTATTATTCTTATAAATTTGGAAGATGTTACTAGGTGGTAATAGTAAAGTAAAGTTCGGGCACTTTATTCCATATAGGAACATGGTCTGAGACAACGAGAGTCAGAGTCGCCGAAATATCTCTTTCCGAAACCCAGTCAATCTGGCACACATTAACGGCGTACTGGGTGATGTGGTTAGCGTCCGCCTTCGACGACTGCCTTACTTTCCCTACTTCCACAACTGTGGTTTCGGTACCCAATTATTAAAGCGACTGAGTGGGCCGCCCGTCAGTTGCTAGATATCGAGATTGAACCCTGTACCGTGGCAATAGTAATGAAGTATTTTGTTCTGTATTCTATTGTAAGGTTGTAGTTTACGTCAGGGGCGGCGAGTTTTACAGTTTCAATCGGGTGCCTTATACTACACATTTCGGAAACTTTTTAAGTTTTTAAAGAAATAAATAAAGAGTATATAAATCCACTTGTATTGATTTCTTTGTAACCATAAGCGCAACTCCGGTACATCTTCAGATCTTGTCTTTAAAAGCCTGAAATAATTCGAATTTTCATCGGAGTGGCCTTTAATGGCAAGACCCTGCGTTGCTAAATATTTTAAACTAGTAATAAACGTGAACTTTCTTTTTCGGTATTAAGACTAGCCAAGACATTAACACCACGTTCACTACACGCCACAATACCAACTGCTTGGAAATGAAAATTTGAACGTTCATGATCTTTAAACCGCTCTATTGCTTTATTCCACGAAGAAAAACCATTAACACAAAAACTTTTATAGGCATTTTTGTTGGACACAGTAGCGGCCTCGAATTAAGTTTTTCTGTTTTTGCTGCCTCTAAGCATGTCCTACAAAATAGTCTATCCCCCTGAAGATTGTAGTCTATCCACCTAAACTGATAAGATCACCTATGCAAAAATTTCCTTGTGGATTTTCTTTTTGTGTCAATATCGGCAATTAAAAAATTCTTGTAATTAATGAAATAACTAATAATAATTTCAAAAATACAATATTGGTAAAATTAAGTTTAGTTAACCCCAGCATAAAGTTATGTATTCTCCTTAGCATAGAATTTCGGCTTAGACCGCGTAGTATTTGTAGATGAACACCCAGTATTCTCTGGCTTAATGTACCTTGCACCTTGTGAAGTCGAGCAAAAACCCGCGCGATGACCATGCTCTTTGGTGGCTCGTGTTGTTTGAGTATCTTGAGAACGAGGATACTTAGGCAGATTTGGCCGTTTTGCGCACTGCGACTTTTACTCTGATGATGCAAGCTGCAAGGTCTTGCAAAACGTTAGTGAATATGGATGCGCAAACAGCAAAACGGCCAAATCTGCCTAAGTATCCTCGTTCTCAAGATACTCAAACAACACGAGCCACCAAAGAGCATGGCCATCGCGCGGGTTTTTGCTCGACTTCACAAGGTGCAAGGTACATTAAGCCAGAGAATACTGGGTGTTCATCTACAAATACTACGCGGTCTAAGCCGAAATTCTATGCTAAGGAGAATAATTCGAGTAACCGCGAAAGCCTCAAACAGTACATAAAGTTATGTAGTTTGTGATTAAAATTAGATTGAATTTTTCTAAATAAATAAATAACTAGAATACAATATTTTAGATTGACATATTGAAAATGGCAATATAAATTACAAAGTATAACATACCATTTATTTTATCGAGGTTTGAACATGATGGGTTTTGAAGCGGCCTTCCATCTCCGGCACTAGTCGATTTTTCCTGCTTTATCAAAAACTTCTCCATTGTATAGGCAGACAACTACGTAGAGCGAACAACGCAAATGCTACTTGGCAACTGAGGCGTTTACTTCAGCTAATTGCAAATATCCATCATGAAATAAGCAACATTGAATTCTTGGAAATATTTAGGTAGTAGTTACGCTAGCCGGTACCTAGGCGATAAGCCTTAAATTGTACTTCCGGTCCCAACCAAGACAGGTAGTCCGGTCATTACACCCCCTGGCTGATGCTGGATAGCACATGCTACTTCCATTCCAAATAAATAGTTTTGAAAAATATTATTTTACTATTACAATTCATCGGGTGCGTTGCACCCGTAACAATTTGTGATCGGGTGCGGTCGCCCCCGTGCACCCGTCTACTCGCCGCCCCTGGTTTATGTGTAATTAACTGTTGTAAGATTTTTGAAATTAAAATGTAAAAGTTCTTTGTTTTATTGGATACCCATCTATAAATGTAGTAATTAAAAATGTACCAAACAAGTACAGGCACTGCAATGTGCTTAATAGTCTTCACCCAAAAGTTACTGGCAAACAACTTTAAATATTTTATTGTTCATTGAAATGTTAAACAGTGTTTAACAAGATCGCGTCCTCGAATGTTAAGATACATTTAACATGCATCCACTCATTTAACATGCATCCACTCGCGTCCTCGAATGTTAAGATACATTTAACATACATCCACTCATTTAACATGCATTCACTATAGCAACATCACACATATTCATGGTAATCCGATTTCGATTTAGCAGTTTTCAGTAATTATTATTGATTCAAAATTATTGCCCCAATGAACAATAATAGTTATTTACTATACAAGTGGGATAACAGCATCATTAATATACGTGTGTGTAAGTTACAAACGAGTGCGTAGCACGAGTTATGTAAGCACACATGTATTGTACAAAATTTTATCTACGACTGCCTAAAATTGAGAAAAGTGCATTAATAAATATGTCTGATCTGTCATTTTCAAAAATATTTTAGTAGGCAAATGTCATTATGTCATTCATTTGACATTATTTCAGTTACGTAATGAAGTCATTACACAACTCAGTTGCGTAATGAAACCATTACCTAACTGAAATAGTGTCAAATGAGTAACGTAATGAGTTACTTATCCCACCGGAGTAGATAAACTAATGAACGCATTTCGAGAGGAAACCGTCTTAACATTTCTCACATAAATTACCACTCTCGCTTCGCTGCGCTCGCTCGAATGTTAAGACTGGGTTACCCCTCTTAATGCGTTAATTACTATAAATAAAAATTGAAATTGTTAGCAGGTACGTGGTTTGAAGGATCAGTACTATAATTTAAATTTAGCTTTCACACTATCTCCTTCGTAAAACTTGATTTGCGAGAAATTCAGGACAAGATCTTCTCCAATCTGTATAGTTGCAGTTTGCAATACAACACCTTTTAGAAGTACTACAATATGCAGAACTGCTTTCCATTTTAAAAACATGAAACCAAATCATAAACAATAAAAATGAATAACTTAATCAACAAATTAAACTGTGAACGTAAATAAGAAAATACATAAAAAAACTAGCATGAAACTGATAAATATTTACATCGTAGTCAATGTGGTAACTTATGTTGCATTGCAAATTTGAAATTCTCGCTCGTTGAGCTCACTAGATTAATACACCAAGTGTAAGGTACCACTATTCCATTCCTGGCGTGAGAATGTGAGAAAATTGTGAGATAAAGATAACAAATACAAATGTCCCAAATGTAATAGGGAAGACAATAGTTTTTGGGGATTTTCTTTTTGGTGCAATGCCACTGCTGTAAGGTCAAATTATGGTTAGATTCATATATTTTTACTTCTATATTGCTAGTAGGGTCTGGAAACGGGAGAAAACATTAAGGCGCCGACATAGTCTCACTCTGAGTATTACGCGTCTCGTGTGCATGCCTGAGAATTCGAACTCCGCCTTTAGAAGCGAATTTTAAACTTGGCCACTTCCCCACTGCGTGGACGACGCTTGCACACAGCTCACCAAGTGTGTAGAAGAGTTGGTTGTCTGTCTCACTTACGCCGTGATCTTCCCACTTACACGCGCTAGCAATATAGTACTATTAAATATATGGTTAGATTTTAGATTGTGTTTTTATCCCAAGTTCGAGAAAATTGTGCTACAAGGATAGATATGAAAAATCACTAAGTGGCGGTACCTTACACTTTAGTGTGTTGATCTAGTGACCTTACCGCTCGTGGATACACAGCGCTCTGCGGAGAATCGAGAAACTTCACATATTTCTAGGTCGTATAAAGTGACGTTTGTCACACAATTCAGCAGGCCGTGGTAAAAATAGTACCAAACACGATTAACATTTCCATAGCAACGATTTATTTATTATTAATTTATACGCACGGAAGAAATCAGACATCGGGAAAGGTTTTCCGTGCGCTGTTCTGAAAAAATCTACCTTTATCTACGACCACTACTAAAAGTAGGCCTTTTAGCGCTAGATTGTTTCACTAAAAGTGACGTTTTATAGTTTACCGTGTTTAAAGAAATCAGCTGTTTACTTTTAGCACACGGGCTAAAAGTGAAGTGAGGTTATCTACAATTTCGAACTGCAAGTGAAGTTGTAAAGCTATTCCAGTTGCTTCTTGCGTTACAGGTAAAGCGTTTTTGAAATAATTAAAGCGTTATGTAATGAATACAGTCATATGTGGAGTATCAATAATTACATTTCGTAACTCACCTTGACAGCACGGGCGTGGCCAAAACATCGCCAGCGCGGCGTAGCCTACTGTTCATTATGACATAAATTAAAAGTGTCGCAGATGCGAACCTTTCTTAAATCGATATTTATGGATTAATAACGGTAAAATTAAGGTCGTAGATAAAATATTGTATGCAACCCGTGCTAAAAGTCGTTTATGCGCGAGACATGTTATGAAACTCAGCCTTCGGCTTCGTTTCATAATTTTCATGTCTCGCGCATAAACGTCGACTTTTAGCACTTGTTGCATAAATAGCTATTATGTCATTGCAAAAACAGATGAAAACAAGGTGTTTGCCGCCCGCCGAGCGTTTTGGGTTTCCGCGTGAACGAAATAGGTAGCCACGTCCGAATCTTACCTTGATAGCTCCCGTCATTTGTTTAAATAATCGCGTCACATGTCATAGACTACGCTAGTATTTTAAATTGATTGTCATTTAATTTTTTCAATAAATGAAATACGAACTTTCCCTTAATAATACGCTTAGTTGTCGAAAAAATTGTATCTATTCGAGCTAAAAGTGCTCTTGCCGCTTTTGCATGATTGCATGCGCAAGCGGCAAGAATGCACTTTCAGCTCTTAACATACAATATACTAAACAGGGTGATTCAGGAGGAATCTGCCAAACGTTAACAGTATGTTCCTCCAACGATTTTAAACAAAAAAAGGTATATGAACATAAGACCGATTCGAAAGAATAATGAAGTTCTAGCCTACTAAAGAAAAAGTCATGGATATAGAAAATAACCGTTTCTACTTAAAACATAATAGCAATTCTAGTGAGATAACTTTATTAAAACTACATTAACTGTTCAAAATGGCCACCTTCGTTTTCAATGCACCGTTGAGCTCGTCGTACTAGAGAATTAGTCGAATTTCGCAGTACTTGAGGTCTATCCCGGATGTAAGCGGCAGCATTTTAATTTTTTTCGAATCGGCCCTATGTTCATATACCTTTTTTTGTTTAAAATCGATGGAGGAACATACTGTTAAAGTTTGGCAGATTCCTCCTGAATCACCCTGTATAAACGTTACTCTCTGGCGAAAAAAATCTTCAGAAACTGCATATTTTCTGGTCCCGTAAAAAATATGAAAAGCTACTCATAATTCCCTATGAATTTTTCAAATTATTTCTCCCTCAATCTCATGCAATCCTTGATGTTACTTACATATTCTTAACATGAATTAACTAATGACATTTTGAAATTTCGTACTATTTTTAGTAATACGCTAGTAAATCAAATATTTTTTCTACAACCACTACTAAAAGTAGACCTTTGAGCACTAGCTTGTTTCATTAAAAATGACGTTGTGTTGTTGGTGTTGAATTTAGAATTTTAAACTGGAAGTGAGGTTAGTTATTCTAGTTACTACTTTTGTTAGAGGTAAAGTGTTTTTTAAATAATTAAAGCATTATGTAACGAATAAAGTAAAATGTGTACTATTATAATTACTTTTGATAACTACCTCTGACAGCTACCGGTTGCAGAAACAGTAACCTGCTCCGTCAAGGCCATCTCTTTACTATGACATAAATTATAACTGTCATAAATGCAAACCTTTGTTGAATCGATATTTATGGATTAATAAGGGTAAATTTAAGGTCGTAGAAAAAATATTGTGTGCAAACTCGTGCATAAACATTCACTTTTAGCACTTGTTGCACAAATAGTTAATATTCATGTTTTCTACCTTCGGTTGACTTATTACAGACCTCGGGCCGGAGATCCTCGGTCTTTAACCATGTCAGGCTTATGGAAAACACATATTCATATCTCCCTTAATGCATAAATATCAATATTTAGCATAGTGATCATGAAAGTCGTCTTTTTTTAACGAAAAATCGTATTGAACGTACATACCACTTTTTTAACGCAAAATCGTGAAAAAAGTACACGTTTTAAAACCGTTTTATTGAAATGTCAATTTGACAGTTGCAAATTCCGAAGTCCTTTTCGACTAAATTTCGAGTTACAAGAGATCACAATGGAAAAAAACTACGTGTACAACACGTTTTAAAAGTCCCTCGTTAATCAAACTTAAAATTCATGAAAAAAAGTATGACTTTCAAAACTAGTTGTACAAATTACTATTACCTATTTTATTGAAGAAGATCTTGTTGCGTTTCACAATTCGATTAGATTGATTCAGTTGAATTATAATAAATTCAATTCAAATATAATAAAATCAACTATTGGCTGGAGCTTAAGTAGTTGTCAAATGTTGCGAAGTAGCATATTAGTAAATTAAAAACAAATTTTGGATACCCTACAGAAACGCCTGCGTCCGTCCCTGCGTACTTGTAGTCAACTATAGGTTTTGCTTAAAGGTATCTAAATTACCATTATACATTAGTCAGATATATTTGTTGTACATTGTTTATATTAATACACACTACTAATAAAATTATAAATATCATACGCTGAACAGTAAACCCTCAACTGCGGTATTTCATCCCTTAGCAAGAGGTCCCATGGTGTAATGGTTAGCACTCTGGACTCTGAATCCAGCGATCCGAGTTCAAATCTCGGTGGGACCTGATTTTTCTAATTTATTATTTTGTATTTATTCTGAATCTGCTACAAATTTTTATAGCACCTTAAATTCACCTGTAACGAACTATTATTGGTTGCGACTGATTGTGTATTAAAGTGGCGGATTTTAGGGAACATCAATTTTACTAAATCATATTGAGCAGAACGTTATCTTGCTGATTATTATAAACTAATGCAAAATTTTGAATAACAACGTCACAAAACTACAGTTTTGATAGTTTGTTCAAATCGGTGTCGCTTTAGTTAGTCGAGTGATAATAATTAGTATAGGTAGTTGAATTTTTCAGTAAGTTTGGAATCTTCCGCAAACAAAAATCTTTCGGTAAATTTTTGAATTGCGGACTATAATTAGTTAAAACCGAAATAGTTTAAACACATTAAATAATTATAAAAAAATATTGTGCCGAAACCCGGGATTGAACCGGGGACCTTTAGATCTTCAGTCTAACGCTCTCCCAACTGAGCTATTTCGGCGTGACGATTTAGTGTTTGAGAATGCTATCATACGGGGAATTTAATTACATTTATACAAAAAAAATTTGAAAATCAACATTGTTTCATTCATCATTGATCAACTTCAAGGGAGGGTGTCAAAATTGTAGTAGAATGGATTATTACTGGAAAGTTACTCAGAAATACCTTCGTCAAACAGCTACGATATACTTGCACTCTTCTCCGAACTTCATTTTAGAAACCTTTTTAACCATTGTGATTTTTTTAATTTACATGTATCAGCATGTTGAAATTACTCGAATTTCCAGAAAAATCCTGCGGTTGAGGCCTCATACTATTTACTGTCAAGTCAAGTCAGGTATGGTATTCTCGTAATTATTTACAAAATACATATGCAATCGTTTAGGATCACAACCGAGTAGAGACTCGACAAGCACCATTGTTACACATTATCAGCGCAAGATTTACACAGTAAACCCTTCGACTACTGCTGCTTACAATCGCCTCTCCGGTAAAGGAAGTTCTCATTCGCAAGTAGGTTGGATATGTCCGACATACCCGATTAACGAGGCTTTGGGAGAGCATCAAACCAATTTAGAGAAAAAGCACTATGCTGATCAGTTGCTGGCACTGACGCCGGAGCAGTTTGTGAAGATTGATAAAGAGAGGAAGCTGCGTGAAAAGGAGCTAGATAACTACATGGCCTCTCTGTCTACGCTTTGCAAAAACGTGATGAGAAAGAAGTATTCGACGAGAACGCTCACTCGACAGGTTGAAATGGTGCGAGAGAATCTCGAGTGCAACAAAATGTCGTTGGAAGGCAAATATTTGGGCCTTAAAACCGATGCGATGACGAGGAGCTTGTTCTGTTTGCTGGAACACCTTATAACGAACAGTTCCCTAAAAAATCCCTTCCCCTTTAGGGGAGACATCACGACTGTGGCATTAGATGCTGCTGAGCTGTCACGGAAATATCCCATGCCAGAGACCGACTCGTGGGATGCCAACAGCTGTGGGGGCATTTCTGAACTAACGGACGACACTGCAATGGTCGATACCTTTCGGGACGAAGAGTGGGATAAAGAAGCGAGTAAAATGGAGTGCACATAGTAAACAATATAAATTCTTGTGATATACTTAGTTGATGTTGCATTTTGCTTTCTTTATTATTTAAAAAGTAATATGTGTAAAATTGTAGTTCCTGCAAAAGTTAAGTCTCTAGCTAAAAACGATTGTGTAAAATCCTTTGAAAAAATGGTAAATTTAAAAAGTGATATTAAAGAATTAGCTAATTTATTTGCTGGCGTAATTATTTGTACAATTCCCAAAACACAAAGTTGTTCTAGCACTATGCGTCATTAAAACACGCAGTTTAATGAGTATTTTTTTGAAGTAAAAGCAACAGTCAAATATGCTTTTGCAGAACAGAGTACCTACAAGGGTATGAATCTTCCACCAATTATATGGGTTTTTATGTTTGAGTTATTTTATTAACATTAAATTCTGGTCTTAAAAGTTGTTTGGCAGTTAAAAAAAAATTAACACTATTGCATATCATCTTAATAGTAATTGACGCATGTGTATCGTGCAATATTTTATCTACGATAGAATTTAGAAAACACGGTAAATATAAAAAAAAATTAAATTTAAATTAGGATTACCAGCAACCGGTCGTAATTTTGTGTGTTTTAAAAACGTTAACTAATGAAAACATGTAATTAAACAGTCGTTTTACAAACTTAAAACTGCCAACTAAAAGGCAATTTTACACACTGTCGTAGATAAATAGTTATTTGTACAATACGTTTTGAAAGTCATACTTTTTTTCATGAATTTGCAGTTCAAGCAAATTAATGAAAAAAGGGGACTTTCAAAACGTGTTATACGCGTAGTTTTTTGCATAGTGATTTCTTGTAACTCGAAATTTAATCGAAAAGGACTTCGGAATTTACAACTGTCAAATTAACGATTCAAATAAAATAGTTAAAAAAAGTGTAAATTTTTTCACGATTTTTCGTTAAAAAAAGACGACTTTCATGATCACTATGCAAAAAAAGCTATTTTATACTGTATATACCAGGCGGGGCTTTCAAGACAAAACACACGGAATTTGTATGGGAAATCATGTTCCGACATATTGCTGCTCCGCATTTAATCACACAGAAATAGCAATGCTGTCAATTAAAAAGAAATTTATTGTGTATAAGAAGGAACGAAAACTAATATTGCTGAATAGCCTGAAATGATAAATAATTATTTTTCAATGTTACTTATACAAGTAAATACATCTCACCCAAAAACTATAGCGATTTAAAACTTTTGGTAAAGTAATATACGCAATAATCTTCTCTTCAGTTGATATTGTTACCATTTTTCTACATTATTTAATGACCAGCAGCAGTACAGCATGTCTGACGACGTACAGAACATGTAGAAATTCGTAAATTTTTGTTACAGATAAAAATGAATTGCAAATTATATTATATCCAAAATTGAATAATCTTGGCAAGAAGATGTAAATGAATTCATGCAGAACCAGATCCAATAAAGATAAATCATCCCTGCACAGCGGAGACTGTGCAAAGGCAACGTGATTCTTAATGAAATTTACCATTAGCATTTGTCTATATTCCACGTCATCAAACACACTGTATAAATAAACGTGGTTTTGCTTGTAAATATAATTTTGTTGCGAAAATACAAAGATAATGTATTTGATTTTTAAATCTTTAAGTAGTAAAATGTTAACTGAGCCAGGGATGAAAATAAGATGCTGGCAGTATACCTACAGTGTGGAAGTTTGGAACTATCAAAATAATTCTATACTTTATAAAAAAACATATTTTGCATGATTCTTGGACCAGAGATACAAACACAAAAGTGTTTAGATAATTTCAAGGTACTCAAAGTTTTAAGAAGCCAAAAAAAAATCTGATATCTGTGGTGTTTTGTCATTTCATTTTACTATTATGTGTTAAAAACAATGGAATTCCTTCAATTCGAACGCAAAACACTAATACAATAAGATGCTCCAATTGTGTCCTCTTCAATGGTGTGACAGACAGTTCTTCATTAAATTATCCTAATGGCACATTATTCAGTTGCAAATAAAATGTCAAAGCTCCACAACTATTTAAATTTCAATTGTTCCTTTTTAAGCTGGCTCTATCAGGTTTCAGAATTTTAAGTCTTGGTTAATCAAAATAATTAATAAAAATATAGTAAATTTTCTTTAAAAAAATATAAAATACACAGAAGCTAATATCCAACAACCAAAGAGTTTCAGTAACTCTGAAAATAAAAGTTTACCCTTTATATTCGCCAACTTTAATTTATGGTAATCCTATTGACTTTATTACTCGAACCATTTAATTTACAAACAATTCCATTCAGAAAATAGCAATTCAACATTAAAAATAAATGTTTTATAAATTCTTTAACGTTATGCGTTTAAAAAAAAAAACACAACAACCTAATAAATAAAGCGCTATTTTTGTGATTCGTGCTTATCTGAATATTGCTTTTACAACAAAAAACATTTCTTACAAAATATTAGAAAAACACAAAGTTTTTCTCCGTATTAGTCACCTAATAAATGCCCAAATCCTGGTGTTGATGTTTGAAAAAACTGGTTCGTTTTCAAGGACAAATTTAAATTGTGCGCCGAATCATTAACATTTTAGCAAAGTTTCAAACCAAAACAAGATGGAATCTACTTATGCGTCGATGCTGGTTTGACAATTAATTTGCCGCCAAATAAATTTCAAGGTTGTAATGTATAAATGACACCCGGCTTCACTTTAACTTAATTGGAAGTTTCGCGTGATTTAGGAATATTTGAACGAATGAGAATCTGATTGAAATTACTTAAAATGAAGCAGAGCATCTCTGTAATTATTACATGATCAGTTAATGCATAAATTTTATTAACACGTACATATTACAATGTTTTAGAAAGAAAGCAAAACACAAAGAGACAAACTAAGTATATCGGTAAGCCACTACATGCTAGAAAATCATACACAGATCCAGCAAAATTTTGAACACGTCGTTGTGTATGAGGAATACTTCTGCAACCACAAGAAAGACAATTACATGTCAGATTTGAAAAATGTAATTAATCTTATTACAGCAGTAAAAAATCTTTGTACAGAATAATGTATTTTACAAAATCTGAACAGGTACTGATTGTATTTACAATTTGTACAATTTCCATAATTTTTACACCAAATCAAAGGTAAACGAACTCTGTTCAGTATTTGTGCAAAATACAACTAACGATTTAACACATTTACTAATCTTAAATCTATAAATAAAAATACATTCCAAGAGCGTAAAATGAGAATCAAACAAATTCACTGTATAAACACGAGAACTACTTGTACTCCATAAATCAGAATATTATGAAGCAGCAACGAAATATGGTCTTTTGTCGTCTACTACAATTTCTACCGATGATTTCAATGGAATGATAAAAATAAATATGTGCAGTCTTTGTTAATTTACGTTTTATTTTTAGTCGCATATTTTGATTTGCTAATTTTAAAAAACTGCAGGTCCTAGAAAGTGATATATTTATACTCTACCTGTACACAAACGATTATCCTTGATGATAACAAACGTTCTGGAAAGCTTAATCCAGTTCTGTAATAATATACTTAGTAATAACACTCTTATGTATTTATCTTTTCACAAGTCGCAATCGTACATTAGCGCTGAATGTAGAGAAATTTAACTCGACCACGTTTTTACCTTCTACAAGGAACTTTCATTTCTTTCGTGACTACAAAATGCTACCACAATCTTCTTTAAAATTTAATAATTAAACGTCCTTAGCTTTCACTCGAACCCCTTCACTTACCAACAATTTAGTAACTGCCCCTAAAGTTTCCTCTGAAGTCACCTCGACCCCGGAAGTCACCCCTTCCTCTACCACCTCGCCCTCTCATGCCCCAATTGTTTCTAAGACCGGGCCCGCCACGGTTGCCTCTAAAAGGCATGGGGCCCCGCATTCCCCTCGGAGGCCGCCCACGTCCGCGGAACTCATTCATACCCCTATGGACCCAGTTCCCTCTCATAGCCCTATTATTAAAATTACCCCGCATATTACCTCCTCTTCCTCGGAACGGAAAGCGAAACTCCGGATTAGGAAATTCAGCTTCTTGAAATTTAGGTTCTTGAAATCCAGGTTCTTGAAATTCAGGTTCCTGAAATTCGGGTTCTTGAAATTCGGGTTCTTGAAATTCAGGTTCTTGAAACTCGTCGTCTTGAAACTCGTCTTCTTGAAACTCCTCTTGATAGTCGTTATTATAATCCTGGTCCATCCATGCGGGCGACATGTCTTGCGAAGGCACTTGTGAAGTGTCCATGTGAGGGGGTTGCGTATTGAATGGATTTGGGGGATTAGAGAAGTTTGGTGGAAATGGCAACGGAGCATTCCCTAGTAGTCCGGCCTTCATGTTAGGTGGAGGGTGGTCCATGCCTTCCAGGCCCTCTGCGTCAAAGTCTTCCAAATCTTCATTCATGTCGTCTAGGAAATTGTTTGCATCTACATCGTCCAGCAGATCTGGAAATGGTGGCGGCAGCTCGAAACAGTCGCTACTAGGGGACGGATTTCTGGCCTCTGTAGCCTGCAGTTCCTTCTGAACGATTTCATCCTGCACTAACTCAACGTCATTGTTGTCATCGTCGCTAAGGTCCATGTCAATGCTTTCGGTGTTGTCTTGCAATTTTCTAGGCGATAAGCCAGGCCTCTTTTTATTTATCACCGGCCCCAAGCTTTCGACCAAACCGCGATCCATGCCCATATGGTCTTCCATAAGTCCAGTCGAATTAAATATGCTGGTGTCCATGGTTTGACCGCCCAACATGTTCGGTGGTGGAGGGGGTGGTGGTAGTTTAAGGTTTGCAAGATTGAAAGGCACTCGGTAGTCTTGATCTATGTTATTCTTTATATGGGAAGCTTTACGGTAGTCCTTTAATAAAGAAGGGTAACATTAAATATTGATATGGTGGGCTGGTTGTTATGCAAGGTGATCGCAATTTAAATTAGGCAATGAGTTGCTCATTCTTCTAAAATAATAGAAACAAACTCATTACAGTTTCCGAAAGAAGCAACTTGTGCTTCATCGAGCTACAAAGCTAGTATGTAAGTTTATTACGAGATTGTACCGGGTGATTATAAATGCTTTTCCATCAAGTTGCCTTTGAAAAATTTGTTGTATGGATAATATGTTGGTGGCACTGTAAGTCTATGTGAAATTCGAGGTTAGCAGATTAGGCTTTTCGTCAGTTTGTGTCAAAACTGACGCAAAACCTAACCTGCTAATCTCAAATTTGACACAGACTTACTGTATCACCAACATATTCATACAACAAAAATACTGATGGAAAAGCATTACTTTTGATAGTCATCTAAAATATCAAAGTTAATATAAATATACTGCATACGTCTGCTTTATTTACTTACGGCCGGTCTTATAAAGGTCACTAATCTGACGTTAACTTTAAATCGCTGATAAAATAAACAAAAGCTCATCAAAACTTTGGCGCTTATGACATTTTATTCATTAGTAAACACATTTTTATGCGCTTTTGTTTATTTTAGTGAATTAAAGTTAACGTCAGATTAGTGGCCTTTATAAGACCGGCTGTTAGTGTGTGAAAGTTGAAACAGTTGGCAATTCCATCCACAAATGGCAAAAAAAAGAGAGCACAAAAGTGCCCCGTGTAAAATCAAATCAGCGAACTGCAAAGCCACGAACGGCGAGTTCTGCCTATGCATGACAATATGGCAGAAAGACACTAGAAATTCTCAACCACTGAGGTTACTACACTTCTGAGGGGCTTCAAACAGATTTGGCTCAGTCTCTATTGAAGCAACCAGGGGTCAACCAAAGAACATAATTCCCAAGACGCTTAATTTCCACCGAGGTACCCTGAGAATATTCAGACTTTAACTGGAATACAGAAATAATGGCTAAATGGCAAGAGGAGTGGAGCCAAGGAAGCGATACTGGAAGATGGACCAGGCGAATGATAGGGAATGTGAAACAGTGGGTGCTACATGAAGTAAATTATCACATGACCCAATTTCTGACGGGCTACGAATACTTCGGTAGCTATTTGCACAGATTGGCCCTCAACGATAGTGATGTGTGTGTCTACTGCTGGGAGATGGACACACTGGAGCATACCCTAATGAGAGTGGAAAGATGGGCTGCACTAGAGACCCTGTATTACTTTTTATACAGGGTCTCTACGCTGCACTAAGAAGGAGAATGGAAGTAGACATAGGAGGCAGCTAAACATGAACAACATTATTGGGCACATGCTAGACACCAAGGAAAAGTGGGACGCTATAGAAACAGCAATCACACATATAGAAAACAAAAGAAGAGATGAGACAGGGGTGATAAGCAGAAAGGGTGTTTTCGGTCGTTAGACGGTTGGGACTCCTTCCTAGTCGAATCTGACATGCTCAGATGAATTATCTGGGTATCTTATGGATTTTCCCCATCTTAAAAAAAAACAACTATGGAAGAGTGCTCAAATGTAAAATGTACTTTCAGTTTTCAGATTAATTCAAAGGTTCTTGAGTCATACAAAAACCCTTGTGTTCTTAGCGCAAATTCTCCTGTTACAAGTCATATGGTCTGAGTTCCAAATTCCTAGAAGGCACATCTACAGTTCGTCTCTTTTTTACGGAAGCACTGAAGGGCCAGAGTAGCGTGATTTTTTTAAGACGATTAGTAGTTGCAATGCAACGCGACTAACAGACGCGCAATCGTTAGTCGTGTTGCATCGTGACTAGCACAAGCGCAACTGTTAGTCGTGTTGTATTGTGACTAACAGACGCGCAACTGACAGTTGACAGATGACAGAAGACAGTTGACAGGTGACAGATGACAAATTGCAGTTGACAGATGGCAGTTGACAAGTAACAAATGACAGTTGACAGATAACAGATGACAAATAACAGATGACAATAATTGACAGATGACAGATGAAAGTTGACAGTTGACAATTGACAGATAACGGTTGACAAATAACAGTTGACAGATCACAGTTGAAAGCTGAGAGATGACAGATAACAGTTGACATTTGTCACCTGTCATCTGTCACGTGTCGTCTTCCACCTGTCATCTGTCAACTGTCATCTATTATTTGTGTTCTGTCATCTGGCATCTGCCAACTGTCAAAACAACACGACTAACAGTTGCGAGTCTGTTAGTTGCGATACAACACGACAACAGTTGCGCGTCTGCTAGTCGCGATACAACACGACTAACAATTGAGCGTCTGTTAGTCACGTTGCATTGCAACTACTAATCGTCTTAAAAACATCACGCCACTCTGGCCCTTCAGCGCTTCCGTACTTTTCTGAGTAATGTGCGTGGTGCAATCAACGGAATTATTGCAATTATGTCTGCATCACTTTTTCCTCTTTATTACTCGAAGAGAACATTTTAGATTATTTCCATCGTTGCTCTTACACATATAACATTAGGAAAAAGATATCCGAACAAATTGTATGAAGCAGAAGATTGGTTATATGAGAAATATCATTTTGTTCACTACATAAAATGATGTGGTCATGAAGACTATGACTCTATTACCAGCGTACATAAATCAAACAAGTAGAGACACTCACTGCCGATTCCTTTCATGTCAAAATACCTATTTGAATGACCTTGAACAGCTCCTGGGAAGTACCTTCCGATAGTACTAACAGATGGCGCCACTACTTTACCACATCATGATTGGTAGCAGAGCCAGCAACTGGCTCCGATTGGTACTTTGTTCTGCCATCTGGTAGTCAAGCTTAGAAATACCCCCTAAGTCACCGTCCCAAACACTCTAGACAGGTTTTGACATTTGGCATGAGTGTCTCTACTTGTTTTATTTATGTACACTGGTATTACTGCAGCAAACAGCTGCTGAATGAGGAGTCTTCAATTTTGGTTCACTATTATCTAGCTGTGGCTAAACCTGCAATCAGTATCTAAAATTAAGAACGCTCTAACTGTGATAAGTCTTTTTATTTGCTTTGTATTATTTCATATAGAGCTAGTCTACTTTGGAGCTTTTGGATACTACTTTAAAGGTTCAGGGTTTAAACATATTTTTTTGTTCTACTGCATCGAAAAGCTATTAATTTCGGCAGTGTGTAGCGGTTGAAAACGCCCACTTTTTCGTACAAGGACTTTTTACTTTTCAGTAGTAATAACCATAGCAACAGAAACTAACGATGTGTTTCCATTGGTCGAAATTAAAATACACATTGCCATTTGTTGGTATGATCATGACTCCCTTGACTCTTCCCAACCTCCCCCGTCATTCTTTAATTAGATAAAAACGCTTCCAAAGCAGTAGAGTAGTAAATTATGCATGTAACTGGTACGAAAGCAAAATGTTAGACTCGCCTTATTTATGTGCCTCGTTCGTTAGGCTCGCTTGGCCATAAACTGCGGCTCACCCAAAACGTACTTAATTTCGTGCTTGTAACATAAATAGCTGCTTCAGAGAGCTAGCTTCTGGCATTTGATTCAATATAAGGATTTTTCGGACAGTATTGTAAGGTATTGAGTGAACAATTGATGGAAAATAAATAAAGCAAGTCTACAAATAATGGGTGTGGCATTGAATAGTTTGCTTATCACATGTGCCATGAAAAAAAAAAGGTTAGTTTGTTGTCAGTGAACAGAAGTTTCTTTGACATGAACTGTTTTGTCAATCATCACGTATCTTTATTGTTGAAACGCTCTTAAGAACAAATTCTCTAATTCAATGTTAACGTGATTTCCGACGAAATTTCAATATACGCCGTGCTCCATCTCGAAACATAATTTAAAACTGGGTAAGGAAATGACGTAACTTTGAATCTATTCATAACATTAAACCGCCAGGGCGTAGTATTACTCTTTATACCCAACACAATATTGAGAGAGTACGAGCAGATGTGGAAAGAAGTCCCCAGCGATCAATTAGATGCCATGCAGTTGATCTTAATTTAACAACACAAAGTCTTCAACGAATCTTAGAGAAGAATTTGCGCTATCATCCTCACCCGAGATTTGCCTAGCCGTCTTAATTTTTCTTAACACATATTTACAAATGACAAGGGACGATCCAAATTTTCTGAGTAATGTTCTGAAGAACGGTTATGTGAATAAACAGAACTTACGATATTGGTCTGACGAAAACCCTCGTTCAATTCATCTAAAGCCTCTTCGTTCTATAAAAGTGTTTGGTGCGGAGTATCTGCTTTTGGAATAATAGGTCCCCAGATTTTTGAAAATCAAAATAGGTAGTCACTTCTGAACGGTATGTATAGAAACATTTCTGGTTCCATACTTAAACCGCATCTGATTTCAGCAAGACGGGGTCACCGCGCATACTATGCGTAACAGTATACAAACACTCCGCAGACCGTTTCCTGGACGTCTGATCTCTCGATTTAGTGACCTAAACTACCCAGTCGATTCGTCAGATTTAACTGCACCTGATTTTTTTTATGGACCTCAACAGTAAGGTCTATATGACTCATCCAGCCATAGTAGAAGACCTGAAGAACAGAATATCTGAGAAGATTTTGCGAATCCCAGAAGATATGTTGAGACACGTTATCGATGCTGTCTGTTCTCGAGTACAAGAATGTGTTGAGCGTGACGGTGGCTATTTAAGTGATTTTTCCCACTGCTGATCATGTAAGTCAGTGATACAGCCTTAGTAACAAAACGTGTAAGTCGGTGATTATATTTTTTTGCTGCTTTTTCTTGACAACGGAACTTAATATTATTATTAAGTTCCTAGGATAATAAAATTAGCAAAGCAAGATGCAGATTTAGACGTTTTGTTTATAAATTGCAAGTGTTTATGTGACATGTGACACTCACAGGTAACGTGACTCACGGAAACTAATCCTGGTGACAGGTGACAAACCAAACACTTTTTTCAAAAATCTAGGAAAATTTCGATGAGCAGCTGGAAAAATATAATAAGATAACTCGGAATGTATCGCCTATTAACATTTTCGGCAGGCAACAAGCCGCGACTTCGTCTTGGCTTGTACTTGCCTACCTCAAATGTTAATGGGCCCTTACATTCCTTGTTACTTACATAGCTATTATTTTCAAAACTGGACCCTAATAAATCTCCCATCTTTGTTCTATGGTTTCGTAATATTAAGTTTTAATAAAGTTTATTTGTTCGGTTAACGTTTTGTATTAAAAATCGTCAATTATTTATGCCACACCCATTATTTATGACAATCTAACATTCCCAAATTTTTTAAATAAAGTTGTAGAAGAGGACAGCGGAAAACAAAATGAGAAAATAAAATTGTGATAGTAATGGTAGCAGTTCCAATAAAATTTACTTTGTACCCCTCCTCACTAAACAGTTTTTACTTTGCGCAAATGTGCGATAGATATTTAAAAAACATTTGTATAGTTCAACCTAAAAAACTGTCTTTAATATTTCATCACACTCAACTTATTTGAACAAACACGTGTAAAGAACATTTGAACATGTTAAACTGTGAAAAACTTGCCCATTGCGCCATCGCACATTAAATATTTTAGGCACATAGCAATGCATTCATAATTTATTTTAAGAGAAAAGATGGTTAAATGTCAATCCAATGATGGGTTACAATCATTTTCCGGCAATAGTGCAATTTCCAATAGGGACTTCTTAAACGATTATGTTTCCAGAACCAGTCAAATTTTCTTCAAACTCCATGATATTATACATTTTCTTAATCTTCTTTAGCAAACCTAATGCGAATAAAGCTAAATCTAAAAATAATACTTGTTTAGTAAAATGGAAATTGGGTGCAAGTGACTACTGCATGCTGTAAAATTCAGTTGTGTAACCCAAGATGGAGGTCAAGGCCCTTTATGGACTGTCATACCAAAAAGTAAGTGAAGAATGAAAAAAATTCAAAACTGAATTACATTATAGTAACGGGTGTTCATTAGAATTTGTGGTTCAGTCGGCTTTGGAACTGATGAAGTCCTGTCGTGCATTAAATCATATGGCTAATAACTGACACTGGTGATACTGTCAGTCAATGTCAAATTCGAGGTTAGCAGGTTAGGATTTGCGTTAGTTTTGACACAGACCGACGCAAATCCTAACCTGCTAATCTCGAATTTGACATTGACTGACAGTGTCACCAGTGCCAGTTATCAGCCATATGATTTAATGCACGACATGACTTCATTAGTTCCAAAGCCGACTAGACCACAAATTCTAATGAACACCCTTTACTTTGGGCAATATTTCAATGATGACTTTCAGTTGTTTCCTCTTATACAATACTAAACAATTACTGAAATCTACATATGAGGAATATGGAAAGGCGGTTGGAATTCATAATACTCCCAATGGACTTTTTAAACCCCTAGGCTGAGAATGTGTTACACAAAACTGGATTTTTTCTCCATAATATCTACATGGTATTGTCAGCGTACATAAATCAACAAAGAGACAGACACTCATGCCAAATCTTGAAACTTGTCTGGAGTGCTATGGACAGCGACTCGGGAGGTGTTTCTAAGCTTGACCACCACATGGCAAAACCAACGAGTCCCTACCTAAGGTCTAAGTTTGTTAGTCTGTGCCTTTATTTCAGTAAAGATGGACGATCTTGCTCTAATAGTATTATATCAAATGCAAAAACGAAGAATTAAAAGACAGCAAAAAAACTTTTCCCAAATACCAGCTATACAATCCCTATCCTGGTGTTTGGGATTTCTGGGATTACACATTTTTCATTGCCTTGCATCAATAAGATTAAATGTTTGATGTCCATTGCAATAACAAATAAATGCAGGGCATGACATATTATTATAATCAATATCCACCACGGACTGGGCTTAACTGGCATAAAAATTCGACTGGTTCAATCCCGATCAGGCACGTCAACACTCAACTCGATCGGACTGGACACAAAGCGTTTGGTTTGAAAGTGAAATCTGAAATTGCTGGTTATTTCAATGATATCACAGTCTGCCGAATCCTACAACGTCCGACTTGGCTGGATGTCATAGACTAGACGGGATTGGTGTGAAGTGACCCTTAGCAAACATGATTTGGTGACCCCTAAGGTCACTAAATCATGTTAGCGAATGTGATTTGGTGACCTTATCCCAACCAAGAGTTCCTGCATATTAATACATATTGTAACGATCGTGGGGCTAGGCCGTCGCCCCAGAAATATGACTTAGCGTCCCGTGTGACAGCATTGCAGAACAACCTTGGAGCCAGCTGCATGAGACGGCGTGAGTCAATCTTCCAGAACATTCCAGAAACGACCTTGCGTGTGACACGTCAGAGTTGCCAGAAAGGTCGAGCTAACTCGAGACGTTTTCCAGAAGGAACTATCTGGCAGTATAAATACTCGCGAGCGGGTATACCGAGCAGTTCACTTTAGACTCGAAGAGCGCGTGATATAAACGAACCCTAGTGAAATAAATAACCGTATAAATCGTTAGTGTTTAAGTTGTAAATAGCCAAATAAATAATTGATGTTTGATCCAGCGCATATAAATAAATAAATGTATCGTTGTTAGAAATAGTGCCTATAGTTCGTTAGTTTAAGTAATATGTGTGTTTGTAAATAATCACAATTGTTGTAAATAAATGTTTAATACAGAAGCAGTGAATAATTTTTAAATAGCCTGAACATTAAAAACTTAACAATATATACATAATCTGTAACCCCCTATACTGTTCACGCAGTGTCGGGGTGCAGGGCACACCGAGCCGCTGCGCGTATGTGCATTTTTAAATTCGGCGGAGGTACTTGAGGTAGTAGAACTTGTCTAAACTAGAACATTACGCCCACTCTCCAGACGTTTACCCATCCAAGTAATGACTGAGCAGACTCGAGCTTAATTTTTACAAGTGCCGTGAGATTTGCAACACCAGTTAGCCGTACTGCAGGTTGCCTATTAATAATAATATAATTTTAATATTACACAGGGACTCGATTCCAACCTTGATGTGGTTAAGGTCACTATATTAATACACTACAATAAGTGTCAGGTACCGCCATTTCATTGCTAACGTGAGAATGTGAGAAAATTGTGAGATAAAGATAACAAACACAAATTTCCCGTGCAATAAGGAAGACACTAGTTTTTGGTGATATTCTGGCGTAATGGCACTGCTGTCAAGTCAGGAATGTGTTAGGTTATGTCACTTATTATTAGTGTAATTGTGTGATAAACGCCAGTGACGTTTGTCAAACAATTCAGCAATTTTAGATTTTGCATTAATCCCCAGTTGGAGAAAATTGTGCAACAAGGATAGATATAAAAAATCGCTAAAGGCGATACCTTACACTTTAGTGTGTTGATTTAGTGACCTTAGATGTGGTAAAGTAGTGGCGCCATCTGTTGGTAATATCTGAAAGTGCCCCCCTCTCCAGGAGCCATTCAAGTTCATATTTCGACATCAAAGGAACCGACAATGAGTATCTCTACTTGTTTGATTTTAGTACGCTCTTTTTGTATTATATCAGTACCGTCTGCTTGATCGAAATGCCACCCATAACAGCCACCGCCATTAAAATTTAACAGGCATGGCCGTTAAAAACGTTGCTATACTACCAAATTAGGTGCATTTCAATCATTTGTAAACATCCGCTGCTGCTACACTACCAAATTACAAGTTACTAGTAAGTTTTATTTATATTATTCACATTAGAATCACATAAACTCTATTCACTACAGTCCCGGATTGTCAAAAATGACGTTTTATGGTAGCACTGTTGAATTTCTTTTGGTTTTTTTGTTACTACTAGGTTGGACAACGCAAAAGCATAATTTTGAAAATTTACGTGTTTGTTACCTAGCAACTTTTATTTATTTTTGCTTAAGTCAGTTCGAAATAAAACATATTTTGATTTAACCATAACCTATAATTTATAGTTTTGACATTAGTAACTTAATTAATTGTTTCTAGTTGACAATCCGGGACTATAGTGAATAGAGTTTATCTTAAAATTGGCCACTTTTAGTATATATAATAAAAACTGTTGAAACTACATATGGCCGATAATATATATAACTGATTCGGGTAACCATTAGCCTCGGGCTAATCGGCCTCAGCCACAAAATTTATTCTCGTCCGTTATACGCTCAATATCGGCCTAATACCGTTACATACTATACTGGTTGCCCAACTGTCACGCTGCAAAACTCATTATACACTGTTTTTTTTTATCTCGTTACAACACACATTACGTCCAGTGTTTTGTCATGAGTGTTTAACATTTTGATAATGCCGCTGCAACGCAACGCTGCAATAAATGTTATTAAAATTTTAAAATACTCATGAAAACACGCTGGACCAAATATGTGTTGTAACGAGACAAAAAAACCACAGTGTATACATGTAGTTGATAGAAATGCGCTTTGATGGCTTATAATGCTAATACGAGGAGCGTTTGAATATGAATCATAATTTTAATTGAGCACCAAAGGACAGAGACATGTGCAGAAGTTGTATACATTAATTAATTCTCTAGAACAAGTGGTAACTTGATTCAGTTTTTGAGTCGCCACAATTTATTTTTATTCATTTGGCAAGCACGAGTGCAGTGGAAATGCATTCAAGCATCGAACAATGTGTTATTAGTAAATTTTTTACTAAAGAAAGTATCAAACCATCAGAAATTTGTACAAGAGTAAAATACAGTTTTGTGCACAAGCACTGCCAGACTTGAGCGTTTATAAAAAGAGTACAGCGTTTAAAGGTGAACCACATTTTCAGCATCCAACATCGATAACAGAAGAGAATGCTGACAGAGTAAAATGAACTTTTTTAAAACGATCATCAAATAACAGGTGAAGGATATTGCTTCTGCACTAAATATCATTAAATATCGCTGCTCATACGCTGACTACAATTATTCAGAAATTGAAATGGACAGTGCTACCCATCTACCATACAATTCAGATCTTGCTCCATCAGATTTATAAGAGAAGAACAAGATCTTCCTAATGAAGAGGTTATTGAAACTGTTCGTGAATGGTTGTGTTAGTAGCCAAAATTTTATTTTCCTAGCGGAATGCAGAAGCAGCTGGAAAGATGAACTAATTTATTCAAAGGGATGTAGAACAATGACATGATATACAATACATTAGAGTATTTGTGTTTGTTTCTGAATAACTAATAAATTATAATTTATATTTGAACACTCCTCGTAATATACAAGATGTTCTGAAAGGAATGGTACGCTGTTCATTGTCAACAAAATATGCTAATAGAGCCAAATATGCCGGAGTAACCTTAACAAGGCAAATCCTTATGTAATATTTTTTATCTTTACATTTTTGGTACTGCAGGTACAGGAAAGGAGAATTACGAGTGCAACAAACCTTCTGCAAGAAAAACTCTTCGTTGCCAATAAGTAAACGGTGCTAGTAATGAAAATAGTTCAAGAGTATGTTTACACTTTTTATAACACTGTTGAATTGATTTGTGGTTTGCAGTGTGTGATATTAGGAACTTTACAGAGGCATGAAGATTTATTGACTTTATTTAGAAAATGACTGGAATAAGGAATTGGTGATGGAGGCAGTCAAAGCCATTAGGGATAAAAAATGGGGAACCAAAAGGCTTGCAAGCAATTTCATGTACCAAAAAGTACACTGAGGGACAATGACAAAAATATTAGTAACACACCAGAAGAGTTAGCTAATGTGAAGCTGGGAAGGGGAAGAAAGACCGTGCTGTCAGACGAAATGGAAACGGAACTGTTTACAAATGAATAAGCGGTTCTATGGTTTGAGTTTTTCAGATATAAGAACTGGGTTTTAACTCACTTTACAAAATGGCTTACCACATCTATTTCCAAGTGAAAAATGAGCAGCTGGAAAAAAATGGCTGCGAAGATTTCTTCGACGTTACCCCAACTTAACATTTGGAAAGTCACAAAGCATTTCATCTGCAAGAGTAAAGGGGTTCACTCGAGAAAACATCAACAATTTTTTTGATATTCTTGAGCTTGCATTGTAGAAAATTAAGGACCCGTCCAGAATATACGACGTTGATGGGACAGGAATAACCAACATACAATCCAAACACTAAGCTAATATCATTGAAGAACAAAAGACAATTACGGCAGCAGAGAGGTAACTTGCATGAATGCTGCAGGCATGTTCGTGCCGCCAATACTAGTGTTTCCATGAAAAAAACATGAAATTGAAGCTACTTGACGGTGCACCACCGGAGGCAATTGCTGGATGTCATTCATCAGGCGGACTACAACATTTATTTATTCAGTGGTTTCCCCATTTTAAGTATACGAAGCCCTTGGCTGATGATCCTGTTGTGCTAATATTCCATGGCCACTACTCACATACCCGAAATTTATATCTGATTGAGCTTGCCACGGAGCATAGTGGCATAATTATTAGTCTTCCTCCTCATTCAACACATAAGTTAATACAGGTAGACCTAGCTTTTATGGCCCCTTTCAAAATATACTATTGTAAAGGAATCAAGTGCTGGCTTAAAAACCATGCGTGTCGGAATATAGAAAGCTAGTTGGCATTCATACTCATGAACTTTCTAAACCTCTTACGCTGAGAATATACTAAAACTCTTAAAAATTTACAGGCTACCTAAAGGGCCATTTACACAACCAAGAATTTCTAGTAAAGTTTTCTCTGTCTAATATTCATGTGTATTAGAAAGAGCCAAACAATGGCTTACAAGTCTGCGCTACTTTCTACAAGTTTTGATTAAAAGTTCCAACTTCGCGCAAAGGCATATTTTGCAAGTCCGTAATACCAAGTTGTTTTTTGTAGATGATAATTTGTGAACAAACCTCTTTGTTATGTGAATTTAAGTTTTGTTTTTGTCATTTCATGTGAAAAAACACTATGCAAGCCCACAGAACAGAACTTTTTTTAAGGTTATGGTTTATTTCATTTTAAATAGATTGGTATGACTGGATGACAGACAGCTGCAAGTGAATTTTAGTTTCTTATATATTCCGTTCATGTTGTTTTGGCATAATAGGAGGCCATAATTTTTTTTTATGTTAAACACAATTGCGAACATATTTACCGTGTTGCTAAATTTCCCACAACCATATAAGACTTTAAAACGAGATTGTATTGTTTCATCGAGTTATTCCTGCTTTGGGCAAGGAGGCTCCAACATACCGCCCCCTTTGAAGTCCTTTAGGCTTCGAAACAAGAAGAATTAATAATATTATGTACAATAACGTAATAAAGACTGTATAAAACAATTCCTACACCTAAAGCACAATATACAATGATTCTTACAATTAAACAATATATACCCCTATTACTAATACATAAATCGTTTATGTTCACTCATTTAGAGGCAAAAAGCACAATTTATTTAAATGCCTTCGCAACACTCCGCGCACTGTTTTTACCGTTACCACTCTCACTAATTGGTCAGCCCCTGGATGAAGCTCAATTATTCTCCCCAAGAGCCACTGTTGAGGTGGTACGTTGTCCTCTGCCACGATGACCATTCTTCCTATACGAATATCTTCGAGCGCCCTTTGTCGCCACTTGGAACGCTGTTGCAGTTGAAGCAGATATTCTCTATGCCACCTTTTCCAAAAATGTTGCCGAAGTTGCTCGACTCTTTGCCACCGTGAAAGGCAATTTAATTTTAAATGGGTTGTATCGGGTTCCACCATTGTCATCAACGGTTCCCCGATCAAGAAATGACCAGGAGTCAGTGCGGCCAAGTCATTAGGATCAGAGGTCAGCGGGGTGAGGGGTCGGGAATTTAGACAAGCTTCGATTTGGGTAAGGAGAGTGTATAATTCTTCGTATGTTAATAGCGCGTTACCTATAACCCTTTTTAAGTGATATTTCATCGCCTTAACATTTGATTCCCACAAACCCCCCATGTTCGGCGCACGAGGTGCTATGAATTTCCACTCGATATTTTTAGCAGCTAATGTGCTTATCAATTCATTTTGAAAGTTAGAATTTTTAAGAAATTGGGCCAAATCAGCCAATTCGCGTTTGGCTCCTATGAAGGTAGACGCATTATCTGAATGTATGCGTGATATATGACCACGTCTTGCGATAAATCGTTTAAGCGCACTTAAAAACGATGCTGATGTTAAATCGCTCACTACCTCCAAATGAACTGCCTTAGTGGCAAAACATACAAATAACGCAATGTAAACCTTTATGGTTCTTTTACCGCGTCCGCGACCCTGTTTGGCCAAAATGGGTCCTGCGTAATCAACTCCTGATATTAAAAAAGGACCTGTTAATTGCAACCGATCTTTGGGAAGATCACCCATTTTCTGCACAATAGTACGGGGCTTTGCATGAAAACATCTCATACATTTATGAATGATTTGCCTTATGACACCTTTTGCCGCTATAATCCAATATGTCTGCCTTAATGCCGCTAATGTAGCTTGCGCCCCTGCATGCAATTGACGCTCATGTTCCCTGATAATAAGCAATCTGGTCAAGTGATGATTTTTAGGCAGAACTATGGGATGCTTTACATCATTAGATATAGCTGCATTTCTTAGTCGACCACCTACCCTTATTAAGTCATCGTCGCCTACAAAGGGATTTAAAGAAGCTAATGGGCTACATTTGTCCACTACCTCGTTTTTATTTAATTGCCATCTCTCAGCTGCAAATGCCTGCTGTTGTACAATGCGAACTAAAGCAAACGTAGCCTTTTGCAGTTCATTAGATGCCAGCGGCCCTGATTTTGCATCTGTCTTGTTTTTGCAATTTTGAATAAATCTAAAACAGTAGGCTATCACTCGCTGTAGCTTGGAAAAAGATGAAAATTTGTCAATGAACTGCGTCTCTACATTCATTGTTGTAAAGGCTATAACCTTCTTGCGTTTCTCTATAATCTCAACATTCCCTATCTCTAAAGTTGGTTGTTGGTAT
Organism: Agriotes lineatus; assembly: GCA_940337035.1. Classification (NCBI taxonomy): domain Eukaryota; kingdom Metazoa; phylum Arthropoda; class Insecta; order Coleoptera; family Elateridae; genus Agriotes; species Agriotes lineatus. Next base: position 34,821,461 of record OW679195.1, on the reverse strand, counting down.
TCTTGATTCAACCACGTCGGACCAAAGAACCACGTTCGATCGGTGATTAATTCTCTAGGTAGCAGACCCCTACTAACAACATCTTCAGGGTTATCCCGCGACCTTATATGGCTCCAATTTTCTATTTGAGATAATGACTGAATTTCAGACACCCTATTTGCGACGAAAGTATTTAACGTATTAGGTTCTGTCGCTAACCACGCTAATACAATAGTCGAATCAGTCCAACAATATTCCCTTTTAATGTCTAAATTAAGCGTTTTCTTAACGCTATCCATTAATTTAGCTAACAATAAAGCAGCGCATAGCTCTAGCCGCGGTATTGTGACTGTTTTCAGCGGCGCAACCCTACTTTTGGCACACAATAATTGAGAACTATGTTCATTATTAGTGCCTATTGTCTTAATATATATCGCAGCTCCGAAACCTACTTTTGAGGCATCGCAAAAGCCGTGGATTTCTATTGATTTGAAAGGAAAACACGACACTACTTTACGATTGATTTGTAAATCGTTTAAATAAGACAGTTGACTTAAAAATTCAGTCCACGTCGAATGAATATCCATGGGTACGCTCTCATCCCAAGCTATTTTCAATAACCATAATTTTTGCATTATAATCTTGGCTTTCATCGATACTGGTGCTATAAGACCTAAAGGATCAAAAATCTGAGCTATCGCGGATAAAATCGAACGTTTAGTAATTTTACTACATAGTGTGTGTGTTTTAATTTCGTATTTTAGAAAATCACCATCACAATTCCAAATTAATCCTAGCGTCTTAGTTTCTCCATTCTTATCTAAATTAATTACACTATCTGGCCTTATACCACTACTTCCCGAAAGGATTTGTTTTTCATTCGAAGCAAACTTACGCAATTCGAACCCCCCTTGTGCCAAAATGTCAATTATTTCATCCTTTAGCGTTATTAGCGCATTTAATTCATTCCCGCCCGTAATGAGATCGTCCATATAAAAATCGCGACCTATAATTTTACTGCTTAGGGGATAATTAACTTGATTTTGTAAAGCTAGTTCTTGCAAACATCGAGTTGCGATGTAACTGGCTGGTTTCGTACCATATGTAAGTGTAAGCAACCTGTATGTTTGAAGGGGTTCATTGGAATTATTTCGCCATAATATTCTTTGATAATCAGCCTGCTGCGGATGAATTTGTATTTGGCGATACATTTTTGCTATGTCGCCCGTTAACGCATATTGAAAGGTCCTGCATCGCGTCAAAATTGAAAATAAATCTTGTTGAATCACTGGTCCACACATTAAATTGTCGTTTAAACTCGACCCGTTGCTAGTCCTCGCCGACATGTCAAAGACCACTCTTAGCCTGGTGGTTGAACTAGATTCCTTAAACACCGCGTGATGAGGAAGATAGCAACTCGGCACGTTTAATTGATGTTCCGGAACCAATTCCATGTGATTTAAATGCTTGTATTCAGTCATAAAATCCATATATTGCTGCTTTATTTCTGGCTTACAGTTTAGCTTATGCTCTAAATTATAAAATCGCTTTAACGCATTTTGGTAAGACGCGCCCAAGGCCAGCTTATCGTTTTTAAACTGAAGTCTTACTACAAACCGACCATTTACATCCCGATGAAAAGTGCTCATAAAGTGGTTTTCCACATTTATTTCTTCAGCAGACAAGTGTCTTTGACATGAGTATTGTTCAAGTTCCCAGAATTTAGTTAAGCTATTTTCTAATCTGCTTGCGGTACTCAGGTTGCACGAAGTTCTTGTGGTACTAAAAGCAAATTCTATTGAGCCCCCGATTAGCCATCCAAAATGCGATTTCTGTAAGAAAGGTTGATGGTTGTTCGTTCGTATTTGGCCCACACAAAGAACTTCCCAAAATAGCCCGGCACCTAGCAATAAATCTATGGGGCCTGCTTGGTTAAAATATGGATCAGCAATATTGAGATTTACGGGGATTTGAACCATGGCCCTGCTGAATGATCGCGACGGAATATCTTGTGCAATTTGCGGCACTATAAGACATTGCACTTCTGCAGTGAAATTATTATGACGGGACTTGACAGAGACTTCTACCATTTTTTTGACGTAACTGAGACCTTGATTAATACCCGCAATTGTAATACTTGTGTTCACTTGATTCAGAGATAATTTTTTTGCTAAGTTCTCAGTTATGAGATTACTTTGAGAACCTACATCTAAAAGCGCCCTAGCTTCGTGCAAGTTTCCTTTGCTATCACTGACATTGACTAAAGCGGTTGATAGCAATACAGTCGTATTAATGTCCTTGTTTGAACATATCATTGATGTTGATGGCACTATTTCAGATTCATTCAATTGAGAGGCACTGCTAACCTCTGCTAACGTTGTAACATTTTGAACTACATGTAACAAACTATTATGCCTTTGTTTGCATTCACGGCACTTTAAGGTCGATCGGCAATAATTTGTTTTATGATTATTTCTGAGACAGTTTGAGCATAAATCGAATTTCTCGACTTGCTTAAGGCGATCGGGAACACTTAATTTTAAAAATTCTAAACACTGATATATGTTGTGCGAATTGCGTTTACATTGAAAGCACGACGGTTTGTTGATATTCAAGTATGAAGCATGACGAGGTGGTTTTTCCCTTAAGCTTAGTTTGTTTGATGGATTCGCCTGATGTGGCCTTGTTAAAGAGCTTAACGATTCGAGTACTTCGCATCGTTTGTCTAAAAATGTTATAAATTCCTTTAAAGTTGGAATCTCGCTATTTAGACACGATTGCCACTCTTTGTTAGTGGTATAATCTAATTTTTCGCTCAAAATTGGAACAATAAGTGCATCCCAAGAATCAACAGGTAAATTTAGAACCTTTAATGCTGCCATGTTTGAGTTTACCTTGTCTACCAATTGGCGCAGCAAAGTATGAGATGGTCTAGAAATAACTGACAATTTTAATATAGACTGAACATGTTCTTGTATGATTAACCTTTTATTTTCATACCTTCGTTTTAGAATTTCCCAAGCAGAGGTATAATTAGCTTGTGATACAGGCAATGCATCAACTGCATGCAGAGGTTCTTGCTTAAGGCAGGATTTTAAATAGTGAAAACGTTCACAATCATTTAATTTGTGGTTATCGTGGATTAGCGATTTAAAGGTGTCATAAAAAGCTCTCCAATTTGAATACCTTCCGGAGAATTCGGGCAAATTTAAAATTGGTAATTTGATATTAAATTGCGATTCACGCGAATTTTCTGCAGGAACTCTCTGTGACGCAGAACCGGTATGATCTTCCAAAATTGATTGAATTGCGCATACTGTATTAAAATACGGGTGGTAATAAACATTCGATATTTTAATGCATTTTGCAAGATAAAAAAATACTAAATGCTCGATAAAAAATTAAAAATGCACGTTAACTTAATTGGAAATGCTTGGTATTTTAACAAAACCAACAATATAAAATATATCATTTGCACGGTAAGTTCTGCTCGCTATTCTAATTAAATATGTACGTACTTTAAAAAACGAAATGCTCGATAGCTGAAGTTTACTATTAATTGAAATTTTGTATAATATTGTATTAATAAACGCTCGATAATGTAATGCGTTTCTAGGGTTCGATTTGCTCGCCAAGTGCAGCCTAAACTAGAAAAACTGAATGGACGTGTGTGCGTATCAGTGCATGTTATTTGAAGAAAGTGAGAGTGATGTATTTGAGAAGCATGCGCCAAAGAAAAGAAGGAAGAAGATAGATAAGGAATAGAAAAGAAAACAAGTGTGCAATAACAAAGAACGTCAAATTCGGTTCAAATTCCATAAGTCCTGGTGAATTAAAAAAAAATTGCATCGATCATTCTCAGGTACCAGATGGCGAAGATGATGAGGCTTTCAAAGTAGGTATCTCAAATAGAATACAGCAATCTTTTTCTTTTTCGGTTTTTTTATGTCTACCAAAAATTTATTTTTGATTATACTATACTTGTATGTTATGTTATTACCATCGAACTATATTATTACTTTTTTATTCTTTTTTTGAATATCTACTTGAATTAATGTTGTTTCATTATTAGTAGCTTCAGCGTACTTATGCGAACGTTTTGTCCGTCCGTCCGTCTGTCTGTCTGTCTGGATCGCCTGTAACTTTCGAACGGCTACAGATATCGAAATTTTGAAAGGGGGCAAAGTTGTTGCTAAGGTCCCGAGCACCTTCATGAGCTATTTGGTTTTGGCGAAAGGTGGCGATTTTCCACTTTGCAAAATTTCCAAGCATTTTAGCACAGTGGCGGCTTGTCCACTTGGCGCCATCTACAGAAGTTCGGTGGTCACGTTTTGAACTACACATTCTGGGTGCACTATAATACTTAATGTTTTCGCAGTGCTGAAGCTACTCTTTAGACCTGTACTTGAGCAGTTTATTTATGTATGATCAGAGTTTACTTTTTGGAAGTGTTGTTTCGTTGTTTATGTGTTACCTATCAGAATTTATTACATTTTTTTAAATACCTGTGTCGTATTTTATCAAGTTATGTACTTTTTTAATAAAAATATTCTTTCTGAGTATTAAAGTTTACCTAGATAAAATCATTGTCTTTAATTAAAGAAGAAAGCAAGTAAATTTCATACCGAGCATTGATTGTAATTATCGTACGTACGTTTTGTCTATTAGATATTATTTGCCCAAAGATTTGTTTTTTGTATCGTGCATCTTTATTTTGTATCGAGCGTCTTTCATGTTTATCGAATGTTTATTATTTTAATAGGTATTTGAATTTTATACAGGGCGTTCGTTATCATTGTAGAGCGTCTAGTATCTTTATGGAACATTTATTTTCTTAGGATGCATATCAATTTTATACCGAGCACTCAATGCACTTATCGAGCGTTTAGTATTTTTATCGAACATTTATTTTCTAATCATGCATTTGGACAAAATATCGGGAAAATATGACCTGCAGTAGGAATAAAATACCGAGCATTTAATTTGTTCCCTTAAAATACAGCGTGTCAAAGTTATCCTGATCATCATTTTCTGACAAATCTGGATTAATCATTAAGATTTCCATTTGCAAGCTATTAAACTGATCGTTAATCTCCTTTAACATGGGAAGTCGTACCTTCAACTGATTAACATTATCCCCTTGTTCAAAATTACCTACAAAATTTGCTATTTTTGTCAATCTAGCCTTAACATGACCCCGTTTGTGAATCAAGGTTCCTAATTCCGCCGCCATATCAATTAAATATTAGAATAGACTGCACGGCGACAAAGATATACACTCTCCGATGATAGGACGGGTGAAATAGAGTTATGGAAAGGATCACTGACCTGTTTGACCTAATGCCCTCCGTTTTTCTACTGATGTGTAGTTGATGTAATTGGCCTTGATGCTGCTGATATGCAGAGAATTTGATCGGAGTCGTCGTCTTGAAGCTGCTGATGTGCAATAGGAAAACGTCCCTCGTTGGTGCTGCCGTTGTGCGGCTGATGGAGCTCGATTTCCAGGAGTTTCGACGAACGAACACACTTTTTAAATTAATTTACCGGTGATCCGGGTCGAAGGACCAAATGTTAATGTTTGTTATTCGATAACGTAAATAAAAAAAGCACCAGTATATTACAGAAACTTTATTAACCCTTTACAGCCGATGTGCCGTTGATTTGGGCTATGTTTCTCAGCTGATGTGCTGCGAACTGGTACGAGACCGTCTTTAAGTATGTACAGTTACTTAACGACTACTTCTTACTTAAAACTACCTGGAGCCGCCCTGCCGCGCTCACCCCTCCCTTACTAGGGTGCATGCCTGGAGGCTCCAACATTAAGGTTATGGTTTATTTCATTTTAAATAGATTGGTATGACTGGATGACAGACAGCTGCAAGTGAATTTTAGTTTCTTATATATTCCGTCATGTTGTTTTGGCATAATAGGAGGCCATAATTTGTTTTTATGTTAAACACAATTGCGAACATATTTACCGTGTTGCTAAATTTCCCACAACCATATAAGACTTTAAAACGAGATTGTATTGTTTCATCGAGTTATTCCTGCTTTGGGCAAGGCTTGTGTTAAATTAGATTAAAAATGTGTGAGGATTTTTCTATTGCAAAACTAGTAAAACTGACAATGCACTAGACATTGACGCTATGTATAACCTCAAAATTAGAAAAACATAACCTAATTAAACTGACAGTTTTACTGCCAACTTAATGGTCAAATTTTTCCATAGCCCCATATTAAAAACAACTTTACGGAATGTATAAGAAAAACTTCGTGTAAACGGAATAACAATTTACTTTTAACTGGACTTGTAGCTTCGCTTTACCAGAACTTCTTGTTTGTTTAAATGCACAAAAGCTTTTGATGCTGCGGGAAATAAGTGTTTGATTTTGCTATTTTCAAAACATTTTTTTCAGTTGACAAGCAACTGATACTGTGTTCAAGCACCATTGCACTAAATCCACCCTTCAGATTTTTTTATACTAGCATCACTAGTATTGGACTTTCTTATTTCCTTAATTGTTTTCTAGAACCCGGTTTAGGTATTGGGAGACTTGAAGCACCTGTTCTATGTTTCAGCACAACATATTTAAAGATATAGAAAAGCATCTCGATGATTCTCAATACCGCTTTAGAGGTGGACGTGTAGTACAAGAATGTATATTTTCAATAAATCAATTAATAGAAAAAACTTAGGTTATGACAAGTCTCTAGTGTTATGCTTTATCCATATGTGTCAAGCATTCGATTCTGCAGCAAGGGAGAAGATCTGGGAAGTAATGAAAGAAAATGGAGTGACCAGCGATTTCTTACTGTCAATAATGATTATAATTACGTTACAAATAAACAAAGCTAAGACAGTAGTTATGGTAGTAGAAAGGGAAAGAAGTAATATATGAATAATGCTTGAAAATCACCTTTACCCCAGATGGATCAATACAAGTAGAAACGAAAACTAGTTAACAAACTCAACAACTGAATAAATTAAGCAATAAGACTATACTACCCACTAAACAAATGTATAGTTAACAAACGAGAAATATTTAAAAGAATGAAAATGATAGTAGTATACAGTGTGTAAAAGGAAATGTTGTACATAAGGAAAAGGCAATGTTAAAAACGACAAAAAATCAACTATATCTGTGGTCATGTAACATAGCAACGTTGTTTTATTATCTGCGCAATGATAAATTTGTGTTATACATTTGGCAGCACTACAGTGTATTGTTGGTAGCACTGTCAGTCTGTGTTAATTTGAGGGTAGTAGGTTAGGTTTTGTTATTTGACACTGACTGATGTAAAACCTAACCTGCTAACCTCAAATTTGAGACAGACTGACAGTGCCACCAACAATACTCTTCGTTAGTGCTAAAAGTATAACACAAATCTCCCGTTCTGACACACAACGTTGCTGTTACATGATCACAGCTATAGTTGATCCTTCGTAATTTTTAATATTACCTTTTTCCTATGTACGACATTTCTGTTTACGCACTGTATAATATAGTGTATGTGCCAATATTACAGGGTTCCCAGCAAGTTCACAAACTTAAATTCCCCGACTTTTATGGGTTTTCCCTGACTAATTTTTAATTTTGGAATTGAATTCGTCAGAATCCATCACGCCAGAATTCGATTCGCTGGAAGTCTTTTGACCGGAATGCATTTCGCCGGATATCAAGATCGAGGACACTATGCTGATCGTGGGGACAACACCGGCCGTGGTAGTGGAAAAAAATTATCAAAAACTGCAACTAACCTAAACAGGCTAGATCGAGACACAGTACTTTGCCGAATTTCGTTATATGACACGTACCCTACAGTCCAGCGAATAGCTTTCCGGTGAAATAATTATCCGGCGAATGGGAAGGCCACGTCTCTGAGCACTGTTGGAAGTGACTTTTCGAGAGGTACCCGTAACTTTATTATGGAAATTGGAAGTACTTATTTGAAGCTGATGTTCAGCGTACTCAAATAGTTTTTCCCAATAACCAACTAGTTAAATAATTAATAATCAATGTTCAGTTAAACAACACATTGCATAAGACGATGATTACAAAAACCAAAATTTGCGAGATTCTAAGGTTAACAGCGATCACCTTGCATATACACTCTTACTATTGTTACCTGATCACCCTGTGTTGTCCAAAGCTGCCGCGACTCACTAGGTGAGCCCGTTAAACTGATAAGGTTGCGATGGTCCACATCTTTCATCCTATGTACAGGACCCTTATCTACACAAAAATGAAAGTAAATTCGATAAATAAAACACAAATTACCCTACACTACCGGCTGGTAAAGAATCAGTTATTAACGTGGGAAGCACGCGGTGATCGACATCCTCGGCACCTTCGTATACGTGGCCGTCGTGGTATTCAACAGGGTCACCGTAGCCTTCCTTTTCGAACAACGGTGGGCTTTCGGGAGTGTCCAATTCGATTGGAGGAGGTTCCCAGGTTGGTTCAGGTTCCCACGTCTCGAGGTCTTCTTCAGGGTTGTACTCTTCAGCTGCAGGATAAGGGTTGGCTAAGGGGACTGCGGGTGGCGGATAATTCGGAACAGTAGTTGGAAGAGGCGGTTCTGGATTTTGATAAGGAGGCGCTGGAGGAGGGTAATTCGAGTTGAACGGCTCATAGGTAGGTGTAGGAGGTTGCTGCAATGTGGGAGTTGGGGGTTCGTACACTGTACTGGAAGTTTGATATGTTTGAGGTGTAGTTTGGAACGGCGTGGTTGTCGGTTCATATATTGCATTCGCTATCATAAAAAAAATTGCATTTGCTATTATAATAAAAAAGAAAAATTACTAAATGTTCGCTTCGCGAATAATTTTAACTTACTGTAGTTGCTGTTATTGCTATTGCTATACGAATCTCCATAGGTTGGTGCTGGATAGCTGTCATCAGGTTTGCTAAATGGCGGCATGGGTGGTGGCAAAAGTGGCACATGAGAAGAATTACCATATGGATAATCAGCCACAGGCGGTGTGGGTTCTGTAACAGTGGTGGGAGCAGGCGGGGGAGGCGGGCAAGCCATAGAAGGGAAAAGGCTAGAAATGGCGTTGTTTATATCGTAAGTGTTAGTGGTTTGAGTCTGATTAGTGTTATTTGTCGTGCTATTTTGATTCTGGTTGTTTCCAAATAGGGATGACGTATTGAAGTTCTGGAAATACAATAGTTAAACACATACTTTTTGTAAGTCACATTACTTACCTCTAAGTTGAAAGGCATGTTCGAACCAATAAAACTAGAAAAATTGTTGTTGTTAAAGCTGCTATTTGAGTCAGGGGCTGGGGGAGGGACCGGATTGTAGTAGCCTGCATTAGTGTACAATGCTGATGGATTGCTAAAGATGTTCGAAGAGCCTAAAATATTGCATTAAAAATGCATGTTGAGTAAGAGTCACATAAAATGGTATTAATTTTGATATTTGTGAGATATAGTGGTAATGCACAATTTTTAAGAAGATCTTACGTAATAATTCAGACTTGAATCAGTTATACCGTGTGATTGCAAAAATAAAGAAATAGAGCAGACTGTGGTATTGATTCAAATCTGGTATACTTATAATTGACCTGCCTTGACAAGTATAATCATAATACATGAACATTAGCCAGAGGGCCATTAGAGCTATCTGCCGGAAAGCATGTGGATGTGTCCAGAGCTGGGCAGTATTTGTATTTGTAAATACTTTTTTTGTTTAAATACTTTGTAGTATTTAATTACTAGTATTTAAATACTTTTGGACTATTTAAATATTTTTAGAGTATTTAAATACCTTGAGAGTATTTAAATATTCTCAAATGATGACGTACTGGATGTTTAAAATTACGCAAAAAGTATTAGTAGTTGGAAATATATTTCTTGGAGAAATAGAGGTAATTAAATACCTTTGCGAGTATTTAACTACTTTTATTTCTTAAAAAAAAATGTATTTCTAACTAGTAAACACTTTTTGCATAATTTTAAACGTCTTTTAGGTCATCATTTGAGCTATTCTGGCATTATTAGACATTACACGTTGAAATTCACACTATGAGTCCGTAATCCATATTTTAGCAAAAAAATATTAATAAATTTAAGCAAAACAAAATACCAATTTTATATAAAAAACTTTCAATTAAACAATATTGCTTGAATAAAAATGAAGTGGAGTATTTGACAGAATACGTTTGTAGCGGAGCAATAAATCAAAGAGATCGTCGCCAATAATTACCATAAAATAAACAGTGCGTGTTATAAATATTCTCGAAGTGCAAGCAGTTAGCTTAAGTGCCATTTGAAAACTTTCTAGCTAAAGGGTACACGCAGTTAAAAACGCCTAATGTCAGAAAGTGATTTGTGCAGCGGAATTCAAAAGAAAAGAAACTCTCCAACATCTTCGAATGTCCTTCAAACAAAAGTTTCCTAAATCAGAAACGAAAGTGGATGCACAATACGGCTATAAAACTGCAGCTGTTAAAATCGAGAGTGAATTTCGAGTGGGTCATAAACATCGAACCCTTTTGGCAAGTGAAAGTGAGCCGGCCCTTCGTCTTGTAAATATACAATACCATTGTTACGACTAAAATAAGAAATCCTTTTGTAAATTGTACAACCAGGGTATATATACGGAAGCGATGGAGCTTGAAGATCATATCGTACTAGGTCTTAGAGCTGAACGACCACTTTGGTTGTTCGGAACACAAAGAGTCAGATTCTCGATGTGTATCAGTATCAAATCTCAATACTTACTGAAGCATTCACTTTGAATGTTTCAGGAGCTAAGTGTCAGATTCACAAACGCTCATATGTATTCCGATTAACTCGACCTGATCGCTCCGCACTTGTAATAGTATAGTAGCTAATCGGCACATGTAAATTTATGTCTGTAATCCGTTGCGTAAATAAAGAATATTAAAAGTGGTATAGTTATCCGTGTGTGTAATATCTAGCGAGCACCTTAACCACCCACTTTACGTTTCTAAGTCACTGGTTTTAGCATTAGATATTCTGAAAAGAAAAGCTAATATATATATTATGGATTCATGATAACAAACTAGAAACAAAAAATCTCAAGTATTTTTCTTTCTCAAATATAAAAAATATAACCTCAGATGCTAAATTTGAAGGACAACTTTGTATTTGAACTGAAAAATTTAAATTGATCTTCAAATTTGTTATTCGCTGAAGGCCTACAACTAATGGTAAAGATGTAACAAAACTGTTATGTATATAAAAACAAAAAAATAAAAAAAAGCGTTTATATTGTTTTAAATTTATCTATATATTTAAAACGTGAAGGGTTTTCTTTCGACATCTATTCTGAGACTTCCACCGGGCCGATTTCGATAATTCTTTTTTTAAATGAAAGCCGTTACCGTGTAGATGTGCACAAAAGTCCTAAATTGCAAATAAATTGGTAATTTTTAGAGAAAAACCATCATATTGTAGCTCTCAAGTGGTTGCAGCCGGCCATGCAGTAGCAGTAAACCAGGTATATTCTCACAGTCAGCCTGCGGCGTTCTGCCGATAATTGTAATGGGCTACTGTCGCTACTAAATGTTTATTTGAAATCAACGGTCTGCTGATTCGTGAGACAAACGTCAAAATACATGTAAAATGACAGTTAAAGCAAATTGGTATTGCTCAGATGCTATAAGGTGTTTCTTCTGCTCATTATAATTATGTGGATGTGCTTATTTACACACTGCCTCATTGCATTCTCTGTTGCTACAAGCATACGTATATTGTTAAAACGTCTTTCGACGTTGTCCGACACCTGTTTTTCATACTCTTCCATCCTCACAGTTTCTTTCGTGTAAGTTGCATTCAGTCATCGCTTTTGTAATCTATTATTTCAAAATTCTATTCGGACTTCTTCTAGCTCTTCTTTGTGGCACCCTTCCCATTTTCTCTGTGCGCCTAGCATGTGTGATGATAGCTAATAAATCACAAAGACAAACTCTGAATAAAGTAGGAATATATAATATTCGTCACAACCAGTATTTAGCTATGGTCAAGTGTATGTCACGTGCGAATAGTTTTGAAAACTTAAAAATTCAAATTTTACCTGATGGATAGTGCCATACGTTAAACATTGTCTACAAAGAAGTTTTGTAATATGCAAGATATTTTTCAACGGGTCCCATTAGTGGTTTTTTATTTACTGTGGTTTTATCAGCTCGACGATGGTATTTAAATGGCAGTTGCTTTCAAGACAAATACGTGTTATAATAGTGATTTTTAAAAATGCAGTATCAGTACAATAAGGACATATTGTCTTGAATTTACATAAGGGTTCACCTGAGAGGATATTCCAAGGCCGAATAGTTTTCCAAACTTAACTTGAAACTCGGCAACGAAAACCTATGTCAAGACGTGACAGATATCGCCAGCCTCACTAACATAATATATTCCGACATCAAGAACATAACAGCAAAACCTGTGTCCTGGCTTCGAAGAAGGGTGAGTATCACACTGAAGAATGAAAAGGCACTAAAAATCAACAACACACACCTCGGAGCCTTTCATTCGGAGGAAAAGATTTATCAGTCTATTAACACTGTGGTGGAGGCAGATGACACAGTTTTGGAGAAGAGAAGACAGTCTTCATTCCTCGAATAACCCTTATTCCTTCAGACTATTTTTTCAATTTAGGAGACTGCAATTTCCTGTAAAAACCTGCATTGCCATGATGATCAATAAGGTGCATGGGCAGTCGCTGAATCAGGCTGGGGTCGACTTGAGGGAAGGCTGCTTTTTTCTCCATCAACTTTATCTAGACTGTTTAGGGGTCAGTTCTCCAAACAAGTTAGTGGTGCTCAAACCAGAAGGGAGAACATCCAATGTCGTCTACAAAGAAGTGCTTTTACCCTCTATTCGATGGGATTGACGTCTACTTCACAGATCGTTACATAATAGAATCTGGGGAAGGTAAGAAGTTGTAATTCGCCATATCAGTTCTTTTTAGAAGTAGGGTCAAACCATTTTCAGGGCTTTTTGTAATGCATTCCTCCAAAGGAGCCAAATGTGGTAGACCTGTTTTTCTAAAGATCTACAACGAGGAAACTACTACAGGTAAGAAGCTGAAATTCGACATATTAGTTCGTTTTACAAATCAGATCAAGTAGATGTCAAGGTTTTGCAGAATTCATCCCCGAATGGGGTTAAATGGGACAAATCTGTTTTTCTAAATATCTCTCCAAGGAAACTACTACGAGTACAAGTATAGGAATTTAAAATTGAGCATATTAGAACATTTTTCAAATTGGGTCAAATCAGTTTTAGGGTTTTGGAGAATTCATCCCCGAAGTTAAATGAAACAAAGCTGTTTGTCAAAATAACGCCACGGGAAAACTACTACAGGCAATAAGTTGAAATTCGGCATTTTAGATTGTTTTACTAATCGAAAGTAATTTTTAGAGTTTTTCGAAATGCATCCCCTCAAACTGGTTAAATAGACCAGAAGTGTTCTTCTAAAAAATAGCCACAAAGTAATTATTACAGGCAAAAAATTGAAATTCGGCATAGTAAATCGTTTTAGAAATTAGATCAAATCAATTTCAGGCTTTTCGAAATTAACTCCCGAAAGGATTAAATGGGGTAGATGTGTTTTCTAAAGATTGCCATAATACGGTAACTGCTGCAAGTAGAAAGTTGATTCGGCACAGTAATTTGTTTTACACATCAAGTCAAGCCATCTTCAGAGTTTTTCGAAATGTATCCTCTCAAAGGGATTAAATGGGGTAGATGTGTTTTCCTAAAGATCGTCACGAGATAGATACAGGTAGGAAGTCGAAATTTGGCATATTAGTTTGTTTTACAAATTATATCAAACCATTTTCAGGGTTTTGCAAAATGCATCTCCTCAAAAGGTTGAAATGAGATAGATTTGTTGTTTAAAGATTACCTTAACGAGCGAACTACTACAGATAGAAAGTTGAAATTTTGCATATTAGATCGTCTTACAAATAGACCAAATCATTTCCAGAGATTTTTGGAATTCACCCCCAAAGGATGTTACGGTGTAACTGATCTCTTAGCGGCTGATACTGTGTGAACAAACCTTTAGTGCTTGCACGGATTTTCGCTTTCTATAATCCGATGGGGAGTTAGTTTGCTTTTGATTATTTGTGTGCCCCATGCAGTTTGGAGGAGTTTTGGTTTACAAGCGAATATTTGGACATTTAAGTCCGCGCCGATTGGCGGATTTAGTTGCCGATATTCTTGGGGCGAGTTAAGTTGGAGTTTTGTCCACTCTCGCGTGAATCGCAACAAAATTATATCTCTCTTGCCTGAATATGAAAAGCAATATTTGAGTGTAAATACAATTGTATCACATAATGACAACACTTTATAATTTTCTATGGAATTAATAGATTCGTTAAATTTCAGTGGCATATATCCACATTGCTTAACACTAAAAATATTATCAATAGATATTCTTTTGAAAAGTTTAAATGTATCTACTGGTTTAATAGATGAGATAAGATTAATGGTACGCAATTTATTTATAACTGCTTAGATTTAGTATTAAATGGACAAGCCACAAGCCAGGCAGAAGAGTATTATTACTTTGTATAGATCAATACATTCTAATATTGCACTACCTTTTTTTTGCCTTCGGAAAAGAAAATTTTCAGTGCACCTATCATTTGTGATAACAATTCATAAATCACAAGAACAAACTATGGATAAAGTGGGAACATATCGTATTTGCCACAACCAGTATTTAGCTATGGTCAAGTATATGTAGCAATATCACGTGTGAGTAGTTTTAAAAACTTAAACATTTAAATTTTACCTAATGGATTCTGCCACACGTTGCAAAATATTTTGCAACGGGTCCACTAGTATTTGTTTAACTATGGATTTACTTTTTTGTTAATATTCAATATAAGTAATTTTATCAAAAAGTAACTTCTGGATTTTAAAATTTTTTGCCGAAATATTTATAAAATAACATCTACCGGGTGTCAACGATTTTATTAGACAAGTCATAACTTCTAGAGTATTAGGTGTATCAATTTGAGATTTGGTATAGGTAAATGGTATAGGGAGAGGAGAGTTTTCGCTTATTTTTAACTTTCCGGTCACTTCCGGTTTCACCGGAAATGACAAAAGTAAATAAATTATTATCCAGTATTTTGCTTAGAAATATTTTATTTATGAGCTTATTTTTAATCCAATCGCAAATAAATTAGTATAGTTACATTCGCCAAAAAGTCCTCTTTTCGGAAAGTGCTTGTCAAAAAAGGGCCGCCATTTGAAAAAAAATAGACACGAAAACGTGCTTTTGCCAACTTGTCTTATTCCTATCTATCATACTAATCACTAAAACTTTGCGATTGAAATTTTCTGACATCACCTGAGGTTCTTAGATTAGTTTGCGTCCGATCATGGCCACCTAGATGCAATATTAGAAGTGGCTCTAAAAAAATCAAATAGGCTTAAAAACTTTTTAAAATGTCACATTCTGATCCAGAATTGTCTCAGAAATCCAAAAATGTCAAAATATACAGGGTGTTTCCTTTAAAAATTCGAAACCGGAGCCATTTTCGGTGAAACCGGAAGTGACCAGAAAGTGAAACGTAAGCGGAAACTCTCCTCTCCCTATACCATTTACCTATTCCAAATCGCATTTTGATACATCTAATACTCTAGAAGTTATGACTTGTCTAATAAATTCGTTGACACCCGGTATACTATGCATTCACCACAAACCAATATATATATACAGTGAGGTTGTAAAGTTTGGAATAAATTCAGTATTTCCTAACATGTACGTTTCCGGCTAAAACGCTCGGACCCATCGATTTTTATTTTTATTTGAGCATTTTTTGAAATAAAATGCACACATACAGGGTGTCACGTGTATGAGGTATGGCGTTATCGATGTTTTTTTTAAATGGAAACCACCTTTTTTTATTACGGAATCTGAAAGAACGCATCTTTTTACTTATGGTAAGCTGATTTTTGAGTATAGATCAGTTGATCAAAAATTAAGAAAAAATTTAAAAATTGCAAAATAACAAGTTTAGTAATTTCTAAAACAACTAAATTAAATGTACAAATTGTGCACCGTTGTCTGCCTGACAGTAACTAAGACGACCGATATGTTTTTTGTTGATTGCTGTCATTGATAAAAGCGTAAAATCACACTTCTTAAAATCAAATTTAGTATTTTGCAAATTTAAATTTTTTTTCTTAATTTTTGGTAATGTGACCTATACCCAAAAATTACCTTAGCGTAAGTAAAAAGATGTGTTCTTTCAGATTCCGTAATAAAAAAAGGGGGTTTCCATTTAAAAAAACATCGATAACGCCATACCTCATACGCGGGACACCCTGTATGTATGCATTTTATTTCAAAAAATGCTCAAATAAAAATAAAAATCAACGGGTCCGAGCGTTTTAGCCGGAAACGTACATGTTAGGAAATACTGAATTTATTCTAAACTTTACAACCTCACTGTATATATATATATATATATATATTTTTTTTTTTTTGGGTTTTAATAATTATAATATTAATAATATTTAGTTCTTAGTAGTTAAATAATTTTTAAAAGTATTTTGCCCAGCTCTGTATGTGTCCATGAGTTGCATTAAGATGAATTTAACAGCACAAGTGTTGTTAAGAAAAATAACATACTTTATTACATGTTGGCAGTACTGACGTGTATTGTTAGTGACAATGTCAGTCTATGTCAAATTCGATGTTAGTAGGTTAAGTTTTGTTTGCTACTTGACACAGACTGACGCAAAACTTAACCTGCTAATCTCGAATTTAACATAACCTGACAGTGCTACCAACAATACAGTACTGAGTGATACCACCACAGCCATAGCAGATATGTCTCGCTGTTGTGTCATTAATAAAAATTTTTCCTGTTTTTTAAAAAAGATTAGTATTTTAAGATAAAATAAACCGTGTTATGATATACGTAACGTTATCTGCTTTCTACATTACTCGAGAATTTTAAAGAACTCGTTCCTAACGTCGCTCGTTCATTCAAACTATTCTCTCGTAATGTAAAAAGCTTGATAACGTTACTTGCATCGTAAATTACTATTACATAATTATGCATAATAACAGGTGATCTCAAATATTTCAGATTAGAGCAGGCGCTGCAAATTGGAGGTAAAAACGTGAGCTATGGGCAAAATATTACTTTCATTTAAATAATAGTTCTCGAGTTAAAACAAAAATAGACAGCTTAATTTTTGAAGGTGCTCACCCTGTTTATATTTTACTGAAATTTTCTTGGTTTCGTGCCAGGAAGGCATGAAAAAACGAATAGTTTTTGAGTTTTACCGCCAACAGACATACAGACGAAATAAAACATGTTTTTTGTCATCTAGGGACCCTGAAATGTGAAGATCTGAAGAAATCTCGGAGAGCGCGTTTTCACGATTACAATACTTTAAGACGAGGGAAGTAAAAATTCTAACAATATTTGTTTATGTAGTAGCTTTATAGAGCAATGGGCCATTTCATGAAATGTTTAGGGTGCACCGACAAAACAGCCCCGTCAAAACAGCCTCGTTAGAATAGTTCAGACAAAATAGCCTTCTGCTGTTGTAATTATTATATCTATGTACTTACCTGTAATGCTGGGTACCTAATGACTTATCCGAATATTGCAAATCATCCGAAATTACCTAATTTTGAAGTTCTGTAGTATTTGCTAAATTGTTAGCGATAACTGCTACTTAATGAATTACCGAAAAGTTAATCGCCACCTTTCAATTGGCCAGTAATTAACTGTACTCTGCATTGGAAAGTCGTGTTAATTTGAATAAATTTAGCTGCCCGTTAAATTTAACGATAGAGAAAATAGTGTCGCAGAAAGCGAAGGAGCTGCTACTAATGGAAGGTTATCGGTATCAAGTAGCAAGAAAAATCGCCGATAATACTGTTTCCTTGAGATGCATTCAGCTAGGTTGTCATGGACGTGTAATCACACACCGGATCCAACAAAAAAGAAGCAGTGCAGTGTGTTTTCGCCATAAAAAGTCGGCGTTGAAAAGCCGAGGCAAATAATTCACAACTGTACCAACTGGGTTTTGCTGGAAGCATCAGTTTTCTTGCCATCTTACAGAGCATCCGAAAGAGCCATTGAACAAATTCGAAAAAGAACTCAACAGCCGTATCCAAATCCAGTCCGTATTGGGGATGTTGCTATTCCTGCTGCCTTGCAAGTTACATCAAGAAATGCGAACTTTTTGATCTGAGATTCTGGTGCCAATGATGCGAATCGTTTATTAAAGTTTGGAACTGAAGCAAACTTGACCGTGCTGGAACAGCATCGACACTGATTCGTAGATGGAACGTTTCAAGTTGCACCAGAGCTGTTTTTCCAAGTATTTACCATCCACGCGTTGGTAGAAAAACGATGCATACCATTAATATACGTCTTTCTGCAAGATAAAAGTGAGGCGCCTGGACCCTCTACTGCCGGTCTTATAAAAACCACTAATCTGATGTTAACTTTAATTCGCTGTTAAAATAAACAAAAGCGCATCAAAACGTCAGTGCTTATGACATTTTATTCATTAGTAAACAAATTTTGATGTGCTTTTGTTTACTTTAACAGCGAATTAAAGTTAATGTCAGATTAATGTCAGATTAATGGCCTTTATAAGACTGGCTGTAAGTGTGTTAACACACTACGAAAAAGCAATTCAAAATGGCATGGTGCGAGTATTTGATGGTGCAGAAGTTGCAGGATGTTTGTTTCATTTAGGACAATCTTTGTAGAGAAAGGTGCAAGACTAGGAATAACTGGAGAGTACCGTGATAATAAAAATGTAAGTATGCATATAAAAAATTTGTTGGTTTTGTGCTTTGTACCAGTTAATGATGTAGTAAATGCTTTTGAGAGTTTGATAGAGAGCTGCCCTAATGAAATGTACGCCTTGGTAGATTACTGGGAAGATACCTATATAGAATGCCATCGCAGAACAAAGCCCCGACTTGGCATTCAAGTGTGGAATGTTCACGATTGTGTTGTACCAACAATTCGGTAGAAGGCTGGCATCGGGCATTTCAGCAAACTGTAGATAATATTCATCCGTCAAATTACAAACTTGACGCAGTTTGCTGCTGGAGACCGTTAGCAGGGAGCTAGACAAAAATATGTCCAACTTAATCACAGAATCGAAATGGTAGTACAAGATTATTATAATTTAAATGTTATTGATTATCTCCGTAATGTCTCATATAATTTAGAAATTTAGAATGGTAAAATTAAAAATGTAATTTTTGTTGTTGTAATATTACTCTTAATATACTGATCTTTTATGTTGTTATTTCATAACCAAATGTTGTTTTCTATAATAAAATAGTAAATACTGCCTATTTATTGTTTATAATTTTTGTAAAAGCGGAAAATGAACTTCTTTCACTTTCCAGTTCCGGAAAGTGGAAAATTTTAAACAATAGTATCTACAGATGCAGTATAGTTTTAAAAAAGTGAGTATTCTTTCGTTTTAAAATAATTCGGGAAGCAACTAACTGAATATTAAGAATTTATCATTGAAATCCTCACGCAGCATCGTCCAATCACCAGCCGGAATTAGTTATATACAATGTGTATCTGTATAAATAAACAAACTGTAACTTTGGTCATGTCTTGTATTTACACATATTATTGTGATTTTTGCTAGGGATGTTTTGGCAGCGCTATTTTGTGTGTGAACCATTTGTCGGGGCTGTTTCGACGTGTCACGAATGTTTAGACAGTACATGAATCGTAGCCAGTTACTGCAATGGTTAAACATTTTATCAGAAGGCTAGACATTTTAGACATTACACTAGGTGCGTGATTTTCTAAGATGTAATAACGCTGCAAAACGAACTTGCGGCTACTGAAATTATTAGCTGAACATACCCTGAAAAGGGCTGTAGCCGGTGTTTCACAAAGTGCTCAAGTCTCACAATAGAAAGCAGAAAATTGACGCCAATAACACATAATAGGTTATGAAATCATGTTTAGTGACTTTTTGGACGTCAGAATGTTTGTGTTATGATTCATGAATGAAAAGACAAAAACTTATGGCTCTATTGCTGCATTACTGGTAATATCTACAGACCTGTATATAGTGTGCCCATGATTATTTTTCCTGACATCATGTGCATATGATGCAGTCACGGAAATGACCTAAAATTGTGTTTGTATTTGTTTCTCCTTTTTAGTAAAAGAAGATATTCTAGCTCATTTGCCCATTGGCTCCATACGCACATGACATATGACAGAATATCCCGGGAAGAAACTGCACGTGAATTTGTCGGAATAAAATCTTACACACCAGGTCAAGATTAAGGTGTTACCAACATACGATGTTATGACTATTTTCGGCCAGTCATATTTAATTTAAAAAAAGAACACGAACATGATAATGATATCAAATATGTAGTTGCTTATAAAGATTTATACGATAAAAATTATCTGGTTATCATATAAAACTGGACATGGTGGCCGAGGAAAAAATAGTAGCAGCTCTAAGAATCAAACTGAGTATTTCACATCTGGCGAAAGTTTTTTATGCAATTCAGTAAAAGTTAAAGATGTGATAGAAAAAAATGTAGTACATCCTATTGTCAGTAAGGATTTTAATGGATGGGAGAAGTAAATTTAGTAGATTTTTAATCATTTCATCTATCAAGACCACTTAACAAAATTCTTGTTGTTACCAAAGGAAACCAAATGGATAGAAGAAGTTCCTTCTCACTTACTAAGTATTGTCTTGAGAGACACTTTGTGACCCATATATAATATCTGGGAATAATTGCAGATAAACAGCTTAAATTCGACAAACATGTTGATTATGTATCGAAAAAGTTAGGTAAAAAAATAGGAATTTTAGGTAGATGTAGCACTTACCTTTCCCTTAATACAAGAAAACTGATTTATAATACTATTGTACTGCCTCATTTCACTTATGCTTCTACGGTATTGAATTTGGCAAGCAAGAACGATATGAGTAGATTACAAAAGTTGCAAAATAAAGCAATGAGGATAATCTTAAGATGTGATCGGAGAACTAGTATTAATGTAATGCTTTCTAGGCTTCGTTGGGTAGGTGTGTCTGACTTGTGTAAAATTAATTCTTTGATTTTTATTCATAGTATTAGAGTGGGGGAAGTTCCTAACTACTTTGTGGGCTTATTACAGACTTTTGAGGATACTCATGGTTATAAAACCAGAAATAGATGCAATTATAAGGTTAATAAAGTTAATATCAACGAAACTAAAAATTCACTATTTTATAAAACACTTCTGCTATACAACAATTTAAAAAACGAAATAAAAGAGTTACCATTAAAGAAATTTAAATGTAAAATAAGAGAATTGTATCTTAATAATAGTTGCTAGTCAAATGTTGTGATATGGAGTTTAGTGTGATAGTTTATTGTGATATTTAAAAGTTTTAAAATTTTTCATGTACATATTTATTTTATTATTTTGTAAATGCTCTGTAATGCTTATGTAAGCAAATAAACAAACATTATTATTATTATTATATATTTATGTAGCTGTTATTGGTCTATAGTTGCTATAACTCTTCAGATTAACGTTAGTCATTTATCACTATTTCGAGCAAAGTGAACAGCTTCTCCAAGATTGCTGTGGAGAGTGTTTGTAGTTACATCTATAAATAACTAAACTTTTATAGATATTTCAGCTAAATGGAAGAGTTTGGCTGTGGTTTATGTCTATTCTGTAGATTTCGCTTCCTATCCACAGATGTCAGTAGCAGCGCTCTTTTGCTAGAAATTTCTATTTTTTATCGCCTACACCTGCACGATTTTGGCTGTAACTTCGTTTGTGTTTAAGAGTTCTTCCTGATTCTTTTTTGGTTGTGTACCTAGGGCGTATGTAAGAGGTGTTAAATCTGAAGTACTATACCATTCGCATAAAGTAAGCTGTTTTATATTTTTACCTAGTAGTTTCTAATTGTACTCGGATTTATTGCCTGAAGATAAAGCTTCGCTGTTACAAGGCATTCGTGGTTAATCTGTATCACCTAATTAGCAGCATAAAGCTGCCAATCAGATGTAAACGTCACGGCACATTCATGAAGCAAATGCTTTACTGTTTTACTGCATTCATCAGCTCCAGAAACAAAACCGAAGGCCACTACTACATGATAGCATTGTTTAAGTTGTAACATTTAACGTGTAACTTAGTACGAATATAATATAACCTATCTGTATTAATAAAATTCTGGATATTTATGTTATTTCGATTATTTATAATTGCTCGTATTTATTTTTTGAATAGTAGGAATTACTTCATGTTATCAACAAACCCAAAAAATCTGTGTCTTCATCAGATACCGATTTTTGAGTTTGACCATAGCATTAAGTATAAGCAACAATCGTGTACATTTTATTCTTTATAAAATTTTAAAGTTGACTTCGTTGGTTTAATTGTGCTTGCAAACACCAGCGGCACTGTAAACGTCGACAAAAGCTAACATGTGCGTAAGGCATTCGTAAAAGTTTAGCGATTTGTGATTACATCAACCCATTGTTTTGCAAAATGTCCTCTATGTCTTCTTGGACAACTAAATCTTTCCATGTTGTATTCTCTTTGATTAACATTAAGTATGCGGGAGTAGACTAAGATAGATAATCATATTTCAGGGCGTATTTTGTCGCTAGTACAGTGAGCAGTCCAAGGTATCAGAAAATTCTTCGTCAAACCTACATTTTGAAGGAATCTATTCGACGTCTGTCTGTAATTTTTAAAGTCCAAGTCTCGGTGGCATAAAGATATATATAAATTTCTAATAATAGGGGCTCGTAAAATGCAAAAAGGCAATAATCGTGAATTTGAAATAAAGTGACAGACAACTGGAAAAGTTTGTAGTCTGAACGTATCATTGTACATGATCATCTAAGATCTAAGACATCTGCAGGGCCAAGGCAGAATCAAAAGGTCAGACCAAGACAATGAAAATATGACAATAGTTTGGATTACAGAAACCAATGGTAAAACATATTTCTTTTCTCAGAACAGTAGAACGTTCTCCAGGATGAGAACTTAAAATTGGACATGTGTCAAGTAATATACCTTCAATGTTTGCCAAAACATTGATTACAGAGGAAGAACTGATGAAGATCATGATAGAAGATAATATAGTTGCTAATAATAATGATAAATATGATAATGGTCCAAAATGCCTTCCTATAGGAAATACTGAGAGGTGTGGCTTAATAGTACCACTATTCAAAAAAGGTGATAAGTTCCAGTTGCGACAACTACCGCGGTATAACATTACTAAATGTATCCTATAAGATATTCTCAAATATACTCTACAATCGTTTGGTTAAGTATACGGAACAACAACTGGGTAACTACCAAAATGGGTTCAGGCCAAATCGATCGACAACAAATAGCATTTTTGTCACTAGACAAAACACGGACAAAGCATACGAGCACAATATCGAACTACACAACCTGTTTATCGACTTTAGACAAGCATTTGATAAAGTGATTATGGAATTCTTACGAAAATAGAAATTAAACAGCTTCAATGATTTGGGCAATGATAAACTGTGGTATGGGGATGGGAACTGGAATGAAAAAACAAGCGAAGACCAAGGATCACATAGAACGTGAGAATGGCCGACACCCTTAAGAAGAGGGGACTATATTGTACTTAAACAAAGAAATTGCAAAGGGACGAAAGAGATGAAGAAAATTCTAGTCTTTCACATCTATGGCAGACAAGATTGCGGATAAATAAGTAAGTAGACCATTAAATTCATTAAATTCAAAGTTTGAGAAACTCAATATCAAAATTACAATTTTGAATTGATCACCCTTTATATATATTGATGTTGCTTCTTGCATTTTTTACTGCTGCCTCAAATGTATAGTTGATTTTCTGTTTGTAAAATGTATTTCCTATGTTAAGATCATTCGCTATACTAAACTAGACTAGTTCGACCAAATTTAAATTCTTGGAATCAACGATAAATTGCCGTTTTTGATGGTGCTTCTTAGCCAAAAGCAAAATCCACATTGTTAGAACATTTTTAAAATCATAGCTTGAAAGTGTTTTCATGTTAAATTCATAATTTTTACTTCAAAATGCCGCTGTCATGACTATGGTAGACGGTTTAGCTAAAAAATATCAAATTTTACGGATACGTATGTTTCGTTCATCCAATACATTTATAAATACCCAATTCCAGAAATTTTCAGCCTTACCCTTGTATCACAAGAAATATCGATCGATTTAGTAATTCATAAAGTGCAGGCACTGCACGGTGCTTTATTATTTTTTGTCCCTTAAGAAATTACTCGGAAAGAACTTTCTTCAAAATACCAGCTATAAATAACAGTTCTTTCTTGTAGTTTTCGTTGTTTGTCTGTATTTAAATAAAAATAGAAAATAGAAATTGTTAAACAGGTACGTTGTTTAAAGGATCAGTACTAGGGATGTCACGGATAGTGTTTTTTTTTAAAAGCCGGATGACGGATATTCGGCCGAATTGAGTTGCCGAATTTAAAAAAAAAATTATAGCCGGATAGCTATGCGCCGGATACTAAAGCCGGATAATTGACCGAATAGTAGACGTCCTTGTGCGCTCCCCACCTTTTTCAGTTTCTAAACAGGTTTGATCATGCCAACCTCCGGAGTTAGCTATTCTTGAAGAAGAGTGAAGCTGTGTTCTGTGTTATTGTGCTTGTGTTAAAAATTTGATGGCTATTTCATGCAAAATTAGATTCGCTACATGATAGAAGTGAACTACTGATGATTACCAAACATAACCTAAAATTATTTATGTATTATAAATAATACTCAATTTTTTAAATAAATAAGAGCAATAATTATCAGTTAATAGTAACAACAGAATAACACAAATTAAGTAAAAGTTGAGTCTGGAAATGTTATTCTTCTTAGCATAGAATTTCGGCTTAGACCGCGTAGTATTTGTATATGAACACCCAGCATTTTCTGGCTTAATGTGCCTTGCACCTTGTGAAGTCGAGCAAAAACCCGCGCAATGGCCATGCTCTTTGGTGGCTTGTGTTGTTTGAGTATCTTGAGAACGAGGATACTTAGGCAGATTTGGCCGTTTTGCTGTTTGCGCATCCATATTCACTAACGTTTCGCAAGACCTTGCAGCTTGCATCATCAGAGTGAAAGTCGCACTGGAAATTTTTTGAAATTATTTCAACCGATGAAACCAAAGCTGCTTGCTCCATTTGCAGCGATGTAATATCAAGAGGTGGAACAGGAAAACCAGCTTCAACAACTCCACTTTTTAATCACTTAAAATATAAACATGCCGAAGTATATAAGAAACTTCAGGAAGAAAAACAAAATGCCAGCGAAAGTGCTTCTCAGAAAATCGCAACAGAAAAACAATTAACAATAACGGAAACTTTCAAACAATGTGGCAAATCGGCCAAGTGGGGTGCAAGTGATGCAAAATCGATTAAAATTACAGAAGCAATCGGAGAAAGGATTGCTTTAGACAACCAGCCATTTTCGATGGTTGCTGACTTAGGTTTTGTTAACCTTTTAAATATAGTACAACCCAAGTATAATATACCTGGGAGGGTATATTTTTCAGAAACAGTTATACCTAAGTTGTATTAAAAATGCAGGGATATTATTTTTTTCCATATACAAGCTGCTACTATAATATCTTTGACATCTGATCTGTGGACATGCGAGATTACCAAGGAAAGTTTTATTAGTTGTACTGCCCATTGGGTAGACGAAGAATATGTTCTTAAGCATGCCGTACTAAATACAAAACAATTTGTAGGAAGTCATACAGGGGAAAGCATTGGAATGATTTTAAAAGAAATGTTGGCAGATTGGAAAAGTTAATACAGGACGTATCAACTCGATGGAATTCGACATATTATATGCTTCAACGTTTATTTTCTCAAAAAATGGCAGTAACTTTATACTTGAGTGATAATGAGGCACTTACATCACCTACGCCAAATCAATGGACTCTAATGGAAACTGTTCTTAATTTACTACAACCATTTGAGGAAGTTACTAAGAACATAAGTTCGAATGAAGCATTATTAAGTGAAGTTATCCCAACCGTAGCTACCATCCAAAGATTTTTAAGTACATCTAAAAATGATTTACTTTTTGGAGTGGGTTCAACTAAAGATGTAATAATTGACAATTTAAGTGACAGATTTAAAGAATTAAAATCCAATAAAAACTTCTTAGTTCGGACTTTTATAGACCCCAGATTCAACACAGCTTTTTTTAACAATATGGATGTAGATACAAATTCAATCATTAAGGAGATAGATAAGCAAATAATGGAGGAAACAGAGTCCAATAAAAATGATGTTTTGAGGTAAACACAGTTTCGAAAAATATCAAAGATGCCAGTAGCGAAGAGGACAATTTGCCATTCGCGGAAGTACGACAGCCAAAAGCAAAATTACGAAAATTAAATGCCCATAAATCTATATGGGACTGTTTCACTGAAATTGCAGTCTTCCAACAATAAAAGTGCAACTAGTAGTAGTAACCCAATAGATGAAATTAAAAAGGAACTAAGTACCTACAAAGACGAACCAATTATTAACAGAAAAGAATCGCCTTTTATCTGGTGGAAAAAGAACCAGAAAAAATTCCCTCTTCTTCAACAAATTGCAAAAAAGTATTTATGTACTTCAGCTAGCAGTGTCTACAGTGAGCGCCTATTCTCAGAGGCTGGAAACGTTTTCGAAGAAAAGAGAAACCGTCTCAAACCAGAAAAAGGTGAACAATTAATTTTTTTGCACCACAATTTAAGATTGTTTAACGTTAAATAGAAAACAATATTTCTACTTTTACTTATAGTTACCGTTACCTTTATAAGAGTTCCTTTTCGTGTTTAAGCTTTGTTAAAGCATTTTTACTATTTATCGTTTATTTTTAGTTACAAGAGTTCATTTTCGTTTTCGAGCTTTTTGTAAACATGTAACAAACATACTTGTGCTTTTCCACATAATAAAAATGTCTATTATTTATTTTTAGTTATAAGAGTACCTTTATAAAAGTTTGTTGTCCTTTTGAAGTTTTTTAACATTTTATAGACTTGTGTTTTTCTTTACATAATAAAAAACGTCTAATACACTTAACTTGCTTCATTTTATAAATTTCTACAATAGTGGCTTTAGTAAATAATTAATATCCGGCCGGATACAAGCTAAAATCCGGCCTTACCGGATATCCGGCAAAAGCGGCCGGATAGCCGGATAACCGAATACTATCCGTGACATCCCTAATCAGTACCATAGTTTAAATTTAGCTTTCAAGTCACTTTCTTCGTAAAACTTGATTTGAGGGAAATTTATAAGATCTTATAATTGGTATATTTGCAAATTGTAATACAACACCTGTTACACGTATGCAGAACAGTTTCCCGCTTTAATAACACCAAACCAAATCGTAAACAATAAAAGCGACTAAATTAATCCACAAATAAATCTGTGAACATAAATAATGTAAATAAGAATATAAACAAAAAATTAGCAGGAAACTGATCAAAAGACACCAAAACCAAATGTCGGATGTGCACAGAAGGGTAGTAGTATTCATCATAATATACACCGCGGAGCTTAGATGTCACAATTTTGATTAAAATAAAAAATTACATTAAATTATATTATATACTGTTGTTAAATTTTAATAAACTTCGGAAAGATTAATAAAATGTTTGTATCGTAAACAACGTCGTAAGTAATGTTACATTGTAAATTTGACATTCTTGCGCTCTGCGGAGAATCACTAAACTTCACATATGCCCAGACCGTACCTAGACCTTGTCCATAACAAACAAACAAACCATTTAAAACATACCAAACTGCTATGGCAACTTTTTCCCTATTGTTTCGATCACATGTGCCATCTTCCAAAACGTCCTAATGTTGGTAATTCTTCAGGTCTGCTAAAATTTCCGCAAGAGGTGCCAGGCACCCTCTGGCAACTGTATATGATGAACTTTCGCTTATTACGATCTTATTTCTACGCAAAACTAATACCTAATTTCTGTTTCTAACGAATTTTACATAGATAAAATCAGGGAATCTAATAGGGCTTAGAAACATGACAAAATTATCACATATAATTTCACAAGAGCATTAATTCTTTCCGGAAATTTTTTGAGTGTGTTCCAACAACGTCGTATTAATTTGCCCGAGCGGAACGCGAGGGCAAATTAGGACGTTGTTGGAATGCACGATAAATAATTTCCGGATATGAATTAATGCTCGAATGCAGATTCGGTAAGAAAATCGTAACGACACAAACCCTAAAAAGAAGCAATGTCTACCTAGTGATGTGGGTCGGGTAAATACCCAGTGGGTAGGGTATTTATAAATGGGTATTTACCTGGGTATTTACCCCTACCTCGGGTAAATACCTAAAAACTGGGTATTTATCAAATTTGTAATATTTAGAAAGCTAAGCTAACTTTTACTCACATAAAAATGTTATCTTAATAAATAAACTACGTACAGCGTGAGTACTAAAAAGTGAGGAAAGAGTAGGAAATTTTGAATTAAATCCTAGTAATTTTTTGCTTTTATGTTTCTCGCAGGTGTATCACCACAACTTTCTGGTTACATGTCATTGGTGGCACTGTAAATCGATGTCAAATTCGAGGTTAGCAGGTTAGTTTTTGCGTCAGTTTTGACACAGAGAAACATAAAAGCAAAAAATTACTAGGATTTAATTAAAGATTTCCTGCTCATTCACCACCTTTTAGTACTCACGCTGTATAAATGCACTGGAATATTTTATGTAAAATAACAATTTAAATGTAACACTGAATAAGCAGTTACCCAGGTAAATTAATAGTTTATCGGGAAGAAACATTGTGTGCCGAAGTTTATGGAAATAATCAATAAGCAACAAATTGCTCCTGTCAGAATTTACAAAAAAATTGTGATGGCTCTGACTCCGGAGATTGGGATGATTTATATTGTTTGTATTTTATTTTCCAACTTGTTTCCATTTTTGAAAAATGAACTTAACATTAACTTGGAGAACATTAATAATAATACATATTAATAGCCTTACACCTCACGGTAGAAAGGCTCATGATTATGTATATATGTATATACATATTAAGAAACCATCTTAATAAGGCAAAAGAAATAAGAAAATGATATAAACAACGTTGTATACCGATGGGACCATAATTATGTATAATAGCAATGAGATAGCATGAACAAAAGTACATGATACTTGGGTAATAACGAGATAACCGTTCAAAAAAGTTATTTTAGTAGGCATATTTAGTTGACATATGCCATAATTAAAATGAGCATCAAGTCTACTCAAATATTTGTTTCTATGTTCATCTCTTTCTTCTTCAAGCAATGAATTCTGTTTTATTCGTGCTATCTTATTGCTGTTATATACAGGTTGCCTAAAATTGTACGGAATATGGCAATTCTATGAGTTGGAAAAGATTCAAATAATGAGAGATCAATAAAAAAAACCAATTAGGGCAGGCTGTAATATGTGTTATACGTTTGGCAGAACTGAAGTGTATTGTCAGTCTGTGTCAAATTCGAGATTTGCAGGTTAAGTTTTGCGACAGCCTGTGTCAAAGAACAAACAAAACCTAACTTACAGCCCTACAGGCTGTCGCAAAACTTAACCTGCAAATCTCGATTTTGACACAGATTGATAATACATTTCAGTACTGCCAAACGTATAACACATATCACAGCCTGCCCTAATTGGTTTTTTTTTATTGATCTCTCTGTACTATTTGCCATAAGAGTAACCGAAATAGAAAATGCAATAATTACTATGGTAGCTAGGCAACCAGTAGCTGCAATAGCTACTTGTTGCCTAGCATTTTCTATTTCGGTTATTCTTATGATTATTTCCTTCATATCCATAATAATGCGTAATCACCATGGTTTCTGTCAGTTTAATAATGACTAAAATTCAAACGTCAAAATTTAACCGCGGTTAAATTTATGTCAAAATTTAATCGCTTGTGCATAATTTTAACATGATTATTAAAGGTGCTTCACCAACTGAATTTTATCTATTTATTCAGGAAATAAGCACTCCGAACATCCCGCGTGCATGTAAACTAGCCTGAATAAATTTTGACGATTTTCTGTCAGAATGTTTTGCTCTGAAGAAATATATCTCGTAAATTTTCCGCTTCAAAATCCCTCGTGCTGCGCACTCGGGATTTTTGTTTAGCAGCAAATTTACTTGACAAATTTCTTAGTAAAACATTCTGACAGAAAACATCATAATTTAATCGGCTATTTTAATGCACTTGGGATATTACTGTTGAGAAATTTGAATATTTTCCAACGCATGAAATTGCCATGTCCCGTACAATTTTAGGCAACCTGTATAATTATGGCCCCATCGGTATTTTGGGCAGGATGTGTTCTCAGTTCAGCTATTTTTTTTATTCTACATTTTTATATAATTCGAATAGAGCACCTTCACTTACCAATCATACTGGTTAGATTAGCTTTATATTTGTAGATGAGGCTATAAATACCCGTTTAAATACCCATTTTGGGTATTTACCCGGGTAAATATCCCGGTTATTTACCCCTAAAAATAAATACCCGGGTAATTTACATCACTATGTCTACCTACAAAAAATTTCCAAGAAATTTTGTTGTTGTCTGGGTTACGGATCGTGAACTAATTTTTCTATTGGTCATTAATGAGTGTCGTACGATTTTCAAATGTAAACAATATTTTGAATGGATAACAAACATAATCTTAGAATTAACTGCACTTAGGAGCTATATTACGTAGTATTAATCCAGTGATCCTATAACATCCTGATTACTGTGCAAGTATCCTCTTTCTTTGTTATGATGTGAATTTGCAAAGGTTGCAAAAACAACGAAACAGAGCGATGCGAAATATTTGACAATGTTCTAAATCTACTACTACTAAGTTAATGCTGAATACATTACCACGGCCAAGTATCAAACTGCGTATTTATTTTAATACAATGGTTTTGATTTACAAAGCTGTTAATAATTCACTGCCAAATTATATGTCCGATTATTTGATACTAAATGCTGATGTTTATCAATATAAAACGAGGAATCGATTTGATTTAAAAAAAAATTAAATGAAGCATGTACACAAAATTCCCTGTATAATAACGGACAAAAAGTCCATAATTTGCTTCGACAGGATGTAAAATAACAACAAACATTTAGTTTAAAAAAATATTTATGCAGCTTTGTGCAGCAATACTATTAATATTAATGTTATTAATGAGAAACACGCTAAGATATAATAATAATTCTGTGTACTAGTATTATATACTAAATAAACAAACTTACTTACAAAGGCTCATTACAATTAAAAATAGAAGGCGGCAGTAACTCAAAAAGCAGATAATGGTTTATCCAAACTGGGAAACATCAAATTGTGCATTAAATCAAATGCAGCAAGTTTTTCAAGCTCGTAATCATATCACATCCATGTTTGGAAAGAAAAATAGGGCTAAAGCTATTACAGCTTTTGAAAAAGAAAATGTGCAATGTTGTCCGAAACGATGTTGATAAAGCTTTCCTGAAGTGGTTTACTCAACATAGACTGAATATACCACGATGTTAAATAAGAGATGTAAATTTATGTGCAATAGCAAGATTGAAATTTGAAAGGTTGAAAATAAAACATGAAAAATTAATAGCGAACGAGAGTAAAATACATATTACACATTAGATACAAGGTATAAAGACAAAATTGACTTACAAGTGGAAACAGAATTGGGCGAAGAGCTAGGAACAGACGTGTTCTCATTTCCTGGCAATTCAATATCTGAATCTGGACTAGGCGATGGTGCATTAATATCAGGCGATGGAACTGGACTCGTCAACGTGGGAACTTTGTCATCGAGTTTCTTCTTTAATGTTTTAACTCTTGTAGCAAATGTCCTATACGCCTGAAAGGAGAACACCTGTTCTTTTATTCGTTTACTAATTTAAGATGTAAAATTTAAATAACATGAAGTTAGCTAAATTGGTAAAAAGCAAAACGCAGCACTTACAGTTGTTACTAGTTTAACATCCTTTTTGTCATTTTCAAGCTGTGTTTCTGCTTGGGTTAAGAGAGATATAAGATGGATTCTTGCTTTTATTTCTAACTTTAAAGCATTGATGTAGTTTTCCATTTGCTTATTGTAGTCGTCTATTTCTTTTTCAACATCATCCACATGGGCACGATCTAAAATGCCAATAATTACAATTATATTTTTACACTTAGCTAAACTAGATGTTAAATTATAGTAAACACAAGTGGATAGAACACAAACCTTTTAAAGACGAAATTAATAACTCGCTCTCTATTTGTATCTTTGGATTATGCTCCTTCAATTGCCTCAATTTAATGTCAGTATCGGTCTCTAACTTCGAACAAGCCCTAATTTTTTGTATTAAATAAGCAGACTGAAAAATTATGATTGCATTATTAAAACAAAATTCAAATCAATTAATCCTTACTTGAAATTCGTGAGTCTCATCGCCTTTCCTTGCCGAAGGCGAAACGCTTATTAGACCACACAGGTCACTTATAAATTCCTCCCCATAAATACCTCTTTGCTCCCATATTTTAAATATCCGCAATATTTTGTGCTTCACTTTTTCATCTCTATAAAGTAAGATACGCATTAATTTTATATAATACGTACTTCTGACAAGGCTTACCGAACCATAGTGGTAGCTTTCTGTAAAGACGTGCCCCAGCTCTCAACAAAATCATAATTTCGCCTTTTGGAATACTGAATTACATCGTTGGCAAGGTAAAATAATGTAAGTCGGTGTTCAATTTTTACGCGTTTGAGAACATTCAACCAACAATTAACAATCTTCTTATGATGGTGCCTATTTTGTAAGCACCAGTGGCAGCAGGTGTTGATACTTTCTTGAGAGTCTTTTAAGCCCGTTAGTCTCTTTTCAAACACAATGCTGTTGAACTCAATTTCGGGAGCATTTCCCGGAATAGCGACTTTATCCATAATGCTCCTTTTATTGTCGGTATTGTTACACGTGAACCGACATTTATAGAAGAGCTATGCAGCATTTAATCCTAGAAGCATTAACTTTGTAGAGTTGAAACTATCAACAATGGTTGCGTTGTGTTAATTCTTCTCAGGGAACGACTGAAA
This sequence comes from Agriotes lineatus, assembly GCA_940337035.1. NCBI lineage: Eukaryota > Metazoa > Arthropoda > Insecta > Coleoptera > Elateridae > Agriotes > Agriotes lineatus. The sequence continues at coordinate 34,788,338 of OW679195.1, read as the reverse complement.
ACTGTAGGTTTACTAATGTTTGTCTACATACGAATTCATATTAACATATTTATCGCATGTTGCTTCTAAATCGCAGATTTCACATGGAGCAAAACATCCTAGACGACGCTATCAACTTGCCGATTATTTGTTTTGGCACTTTTAATATATCAATGGCAATTCGTATATGAAAATATGTTTTCCCAATTGATCACTATATTAATGTTTATAATCTTAAGTTTGTATCTTTCGTAAAATAGTTTAATAACAAAATTCCGCTCAACTAATAGTTGCCGTCCATTTTGTAAACGTCACTTTCTTGCCGGTAACGTAGAAATCTCTCAAATAATACAATACGCTCCTGAGTTGTGCTATATTTAATAAAATAGTCCGCACGAAAGAACATTTTAAATTTGAAGTACCATCCAGTGATTTTGAAAGATATAGATATCGTTTGCTCAAAAAAAAGAAACTCATTTAGAGCAGGCCTTGGAAAAAAAGAAAAAATCTAGTCATGTCTTAACTTAAGTCTGTAGGTCAATGTCAGATTGCATTTTGTTTATGAAAACATCTGTTACTGTGACAGGCAAAAGTTTACACTGCATTAAGTTTATATGTATCATGGTCGACTAAATTATAGTTGGCCGTGTATGTATCAAGCAAAAAGGAAAATAAGACGGCATTTACACAACGACAACGAGCGTATTAATCACAAGTCAATAAAAATTGTTTTTATTATGGGCCGGTTTCAGAAAGCAATGTTAAGTCTGGTGTTAGCTAACGCGACGTCAAAGTGAACAAAAACGAATCAAATCTCAAATGTTTATGGTAACTAATACATTAGTAAACAAAATTTGATGCGATTTTGTTCACTTTGACGCGACGTTAGCTAACATCAGACTTAACATTGCTTTCTGCAACCGGCCCTTAAGTGTTTTGTACATTTTCAGGAAAGCAGTTCAAGATTAAGATGTAATTTAGTTCTCTCTGACTTATGGTAGTTCATTTGCTTCAATCAAGTTCATATAAAGTACTTTTTTCTATAATAACTGTCAAAGTGTTACAATGTTGATAGATATGTAGTTAAAACGATAGGAAATTTGTATACCTCGTGTTGGTAGAACTTATAAAGTACTTTTTTCTATAATAACTGTCAAAGTGTCACAATGTTGATAGATATGTAATTAAAACGATAGGAAATTTGTATACCTCGTGTTGGTAGAACTTTTTCAAAATTATGGTTATGTGTCAGTTTTGAATGTCAAAGTTTCTTAATTTGAACTCTTGACAAATTTCTTTTTTTAACATGAAATCATTATGTTTATTTTCAAATATTGTAAGTTTAATAATTAATCAATTTGCAATATTTTACCATGCTGTTCGTTTTACCCACTACTATGACATAACTGTCAAAATGACAATAATTTTTTTAGTGAAAAAAAAGAACTAAAAACCTATGTACCAACATTATTAAAACTAGGGGCCCTGCAGGAATGCAACTTATCCCCTAGAAAGTTGACCTTGAAAATTATTATAGGAAAAAAAATGTAGTTTATGTATTACTCATATATTTAATAGTACTATATTGCTAGCGCGTGTAAGTGGGGAAGTCACAGCGTAAGTGAAACAGACAACCAACTCTTTTACACACTTGGTGAGCTAAGCGCAAGCGTCGTCCGCGCGGTGGGGAAGTGAACCTCACGGTCAATTTTAAAATTCGATTCTAAAGGCGGAGTTTGAATTCTCAGGCTTGCGCACGAGAGGCGTAGTGTTCAGAGTGAGACTATGTCGGCGCCGTAATGTTTTATTTTAGCCCCTTTCCAGACCCTACTAGCAATATAGAAGTAAAAATCTGGTGTGATACACTCACACAACTTCCTTTTACAGTGATCTCATAATTAGCCAAAATTTTGATTTTTAATTTTTAAGATATTTTCAAAAATTACAAATTCTATAAAAACGGTACAAAATAGAGCGTTAGTTGAAGAGACAAATTTTCTCTAAAATTTTAAGCTGAATTCAAAAATGTAATAATATACCTGGTGTTCTATTTATAATAGGAGTTAATAAAAAAATAGAAAAAAAAACAAAAGAAACTCATTTTAGAAGTATTCAACTGGAAAATCACCTAGCTCACATCAATATACATTAAAAAATGTAATAAAAATGTAAAGTTTGAAAAAAATCGTTAGAGCCGTTTTTGAAAAAATCGAAAAAACTGAAAAATCATAGAAGTAAACACCTACTTCCGGTTATGCGATATTCTTCAAAAACTTGCTGTCTCATCTACACAGTACAAAAAACTTATATATGAAGTTTCACCATCAAACCTCTTTTAGTATTTTAGATATTCTGTTCACAGACAGACACAGCCAGACAGACAGACACACACACATACAGACACACCAATGAACAAAAACATGTTTTTTGGGTTCAGGGGACTCGAAATCGTGAAGATCTGTTGAAAACTCAATTTCGAATTTTTGGGGTGAATCCAATACTTCCTTTATCGTAAAAGGAAGTAAAAATGTATGGTATTACTATATGATCAAGTTATGACCAACTTCAATTTGATCATGGCATGCTGCGAATGAGTTTTTTTAAACACACGATACAAATACAGCATTAACGTATTACATACAGTTATGTGTCAAGATGTGTAACATTAATTTTTTATACTATCTTCTTCTGTAATACAGCATATGAATATGAATATAAAATAAGCAAACACGTATTTCATGATTTTCCGAAAATCAACCCTTTAGGGGGTGAAATGGGGTAAATAAGCCTAAAAATCGATTTGGGAAAATATGGAAAATTTTCCAGTGTATTGGTTAAATGTAGGTTTTCAAAATATTTTGTAATTGAAATAATGTAATTAAAAATCAAGATTCTCATAATAAATAGGTATGTGAAAATATATATATGTCAAGTGGGGGAATCTAACCCACGTTCTCTCGAGAACAGATCTTAAGTCTGACGCCTTAACCACTCAACCAACCTGCCCCATGTTAAGAAATAATTGTGAACAAAGTGTTCAAATAATTTTGTTTTGGGTATTTGGAATGCCTACTAAAATACCTACAAACTATCACTTGTTTTTTCTTCAATACCTTTTACATAAATGTCTTCGAATTTTGTCAGCATCCACTCTAATTCAATTTGAACCTCTTCTTAAACGGTAGTCTCGTTATAGCAGATGTTCGTATTATTATATCATGTACTAAATTTACGATGTTTTCTTTGCATAATTAAAAAGCACATTGGTTAAACATATTTTATTTACAACTTCTTACATAACATGTATACAATAGGGTATAAATTAGATCATGTACAATTTCACCCGCTCTTCTGCGTCAATAAAATTTTGCAATTCGATGTATGTTACATTTTAAATTTGAATACGAGTTTTCACAATAATGCATCGTTAGCGTACTCCCATCGCAGAGTATTAAAAATTATTGAATAGTCAAGCCAAACATTTTCTGACTGTTTAACTTTTTCAACAATCGATTTACCAAAATTTTCGAAATTACACTTTACACGCTTTAAAGAGTTGATTTTCATTACTATTAAGTTATACATTTGTAGTAGATTTGCTAGTGTCTCATATGTTACGTAAAGAATGAAATTGTTTACAGGGTCCTTTGGCATAATCCTGCAGGTGTCATTGGTCACATGTTCCTCTTTATGTTCTTTTAACTCACAATTGAAACGTCTTTGTTTTGCCATCACAAATATGTCCGGTAGAACGTCCCGAAAAGCTACGAAAGCGTTCACACTGAATGGAACGCTATCTCCGGTGTTGACGAATCAGCGCAAGAAGAGGTTGTGGATCAAAGAGACGAGAAACCCCCATCACTAGACGAAGTATGAGTATTTATTAAGAAAATTACGAACAATAAAGCACCAGGTCAAGACGGATTAGTGTCCGAGTTAATAAAAAGCGGTGGTCAGGATAGTGAAGGGCAATTACATCACATAATTAAGTTAATTTGGATAAACGCAAAAATGCCCGACAACTGGAAGTGTGGCGTAATAGTACCACTATTCAAAAAAGGCGATAAGTTCCAGTGCGACAACTACCGCAGTATAACATTACTAAATGTATCCTATAAGATATTCTCAAATATACTCTACAATCGTTTGGTTAAGCATACGGAACAACAACTGGGTGACTACCAAAATGGGTTCAGGCTAAATCGATCGACAACAGAGCGCATTTTTGTCACTAGACAAACCATGGACAAAGCATGCGAGCACAATATCGAACTACACAACCTGTTTATCGACTTTAGACAAGCATTTGATAAAGTGATAAAAGAATTTTCAAGAAAATAGAAATTAAACAGCTTCAATGATTTGGACAATGATAAACTGTGGTATGGGAGATGAGAGGAAAGACCAAGGAGCACATGGAACGCGAGAATGGCCGACACCCTTAAAAAGAGGGGACTATATTGTACTCAAACAAAGAAATTGCAAAGGGACGAAAGAGATGAAGAAAATTCTAGTCTTTCACGTCTATGGCAGAAGAGATTGCGGATAAATAAGTAAGTAGACCATTAAATTCAAAGTTTGAGAAACTCAATATCGAAATTACAATTTTGATTTGATCACCCTTTATAATTAGACATTACATTTGGTTTAACGTTTAAGATGATGAACTGATAATAGATTGTTACGGATAGTTTGTAGCTTCCCTTGTCTTAGTGAACATTTGCGACTTGAATTTTATTTTGAAGCTGTATTAGGTGGCTTTAATTTGTAGTTTCGCATGCTTTAGTGAAGATTTATCCAGTTTTTTTAGTTTTAAGCATGTCATTATAATTAATAGGTGGTTTCGCATAAATCTCCTCTAGTAATTAACTAAATTTCATCATTTGCATTTATTCTGCCCCAATTCTATATACATTCACGCCTAGTTGGTTAGGCAACTTTATGTGCATTTATTATAAACAAATTTCTGGCTTGATACATTACAATTGCAGTGCTGTTATCTCATGGGTACCGTCCAATTTTTTAGTGGTTTTTGTGGGTCCTTTTGCCAAATACGTTTGGGGAAGTTCTTGACATTCTGGAATTTGTTGAACACATAATTGGTTTCTCACGTTCTTTCCCATTCAAAATTTCGTGCAAGCTGGTTGTGCCCTGGCAGTTTAATGTTTCGAAAAGCCTGTTGGTTTGGCTGATCTCCCTTAGTTTCATGGAGGATCTAGAGCACAAATGCCTTTTTGACGTTCGTAATTAGTTTTGTTGATTTACTTACGTCTGTCGCCACGGCGGATTTATTTCGGGTCAACGTTACCCCTTGCACGTTCGCTCTGGCTACTCTTGAACGTTAGGTAACCTGACGATAGCTCCTGCCTCATTATCGGGGGCTTATTTGTTAATTTTGTACGTTTTCAGCCAATTTTCTTTGGGATCCAATTTATTGCGGGAATTCAGCCGTGTGCTCCTGTAATTGACGAATTGCAATTAGATTTTGCAATTTACCCCCCCCCCCCCACCTTGGATTCCGCTAGGGAATAAGAGTTCGCCCATCGCATACCTGAAGTCCCCAAGCTGCCTCCACTGACGTCAACGTAAGGTTATCTGCGTCATTCAAACCGCTGTTGGAAGCCGAAGTCCCGGATGCCCCAGGTGCAAAACTGCAAGGAAACATCCAGAATAATTTGTTGGCTTTTTACTTACCCTTAGGTTGGAGTTCTATATTTTTAACGCAACAATTGATCGCCATAAAAGTGTACTTGAGGTCCGTCTCTAGCAACAGTGAAGACGTCGCGAATTCTTTAATTAAGATGTTAAAAGGGAGCGCCAACAAGTTTGACTCAGGTACACTGATATAGGTCAAGAAACTTATAACTTCACTTTATATCTAACAATATAATTATTAAACTCAATGTCTAAGATGAAAATGAAAGAGAGCAATACCTTTAGCTAGCTTTATTATTTCTCACGCGTTGTATTCCTTGATTTGACAGTTATTCAATTAGGCACTACCATTTGCACGGGGTACCCCAATTAACTTAAACCAATACGCTTAATGAGTACACACTGTTCTTATATGCGAAAGACCATCAGAGTCTAGTTAGATCACTTATCTGTTTGTTGTTATACTTGTAGACGCTTAATAAATCCAATGACTCCTAACAAATGTCAGCTTGTTAGCCTCCCTATCGCCGGATGTCACCTGCTGCACGTAGACCCCAAAACTGCGTGATGATTTTCAGCAGACTAACTTCCCGTAGGTTTTGTGGCTAATACTTGTTGCTATAATATCGAATTTCAAGATAGAATGAGATAGATGCCAGAATAATTATACGTACCCTGATAACAAGTAATAAACTATGCAAACGTTTTCCGTGGTTCCTTCTATGTCGAATCTACATTCGTCGGAAGTGATACTCGCTCTCATAATTCCCTACCAGGACGGTCGGTCAGTATTATCCACCTACTATAACCGAAACCACGAGAAATTACGAGATTATCACATTATTTTCCACGAAACCTTTTGCACGTTAAAATGCTGTCACTCGTTTTTCAAAAAAAAATCTGTTATCTATTTTCTACCCTCTAGTAACAACCATTGCCACTCTGATATTAATTTTTATGACCTTTCACCGCGTTATTCCCACTTGATCTTTTATTCCCTACTTATATACCGTAAACTACGGGTATTAGTGCCATATGCTTTTAGCACGTAACAAATTAGACTTGGGTGTGTACTCCTGTAGGTGAACCTCTCGCACAGTTAGCATTAGGTCATGCTATATAAATCGTCCCCCTTGTGTATTTTTTTATTAGGCGAACCTTTGCACAGTTAGCATTGGGGCATGCTATATAAATGGTCCCTCTTGTGTGTTTTTAGGTTAGGCGAACCTTTCGCACAGTTAGCATTAGGGCATCCTATTATAACTCGTCCCCATTGTGTATTTTTTTTCTGATTAGGAAAACCATTCGTACAGATAGTACGAGGGCATGTTATACTCATCGTCTCATTTTAGATGTTTTCTTTTAGATTCAAGTTAGGGCTAGCTACATTAGTTGTGCTGCCGGTTACTGAAAGCTACTGTTTAAAGTTATTTCGGCTTACCTGAAGTATGTCAATCTTGATTCTGGGTTGCCGGTACCGCGCGCGCTAGCCTGGAGACCCCTTCGGTAGTGTGTGGAAGGCCCCGCTTATAGTTTATCTTTGGCTTTCTACAAAGTAGAGTAACATAGTACTTGGAGCTTTGGAAGAATTGTAGTTGGATGTTTGCACTTACCTGTAGCACGTTTTAGCTGTGTTTGACGGCCAAGCCGCGGTATTCTAGCCCCCTTTTGCCGGAGGTCGTTCTCCGCCATTTGCAGATTAAAACCACAACACAGATTAAAAGCCGTTTCTTGGCTGTGGTTAGCGACTCGACTTCGCTAACCTATTGCTCGAATTCAAGCTTCCGTGAACTAATTACGCAATTTTACGTTTAAACAAATATTGTTAAGAGCATATTCAAGTAGTTGTTGTAGCGTTCATAAATATCTTGATAACTTTACATTAAGAAACTTCTTCAATTTCGTATGACCATACTATCGCACGGTGTCTTCCCAAATTAGAAATTTTGAGTAACGTCTTAATGTCAATTCAAGCTAACACCCGGGGTTAAAAGTTAGCCAGACACTTGCACTGCTTTGTCTTGCCGCCCCCCGCCTTACAGGGTGCGTGCAAATTGGTGGTGCCTACTTTGTACAGGCGTATTAAAAATTATTTACACTAATCTTTTATTCCCTAATTTTCACGGAACGCCGATAATCTTACTGATGCAGGTCGCGTAATTTTAATTGCTTATGCAACGCCCCTTTATTTTAAAGTATTAGATTTGTCATTGTCTGCTTTGTCATATATTTATTACTGTATATGTGTGTTATTGTACTTACCATTAATTGTCGCCGCTTGCACTATAGTACCAAATATTTAAAAAATGCTGTGATAAGTTATTGGTCTTTGCTAATTGAATTGCTGGACTTATCACATACCTTGAGGAGGTCCGACTCAAGGATTTGTGGACGTCAAGGACCTCATTCTCCCTTAGCTTTCTTTCCAGCGTAGCTGGAATTCCGACCCTTCTCGGCGAGTTAGCCAAATAAGGCAGATATTTACCAGCCGGCAAAATTACAAATACAACTTTTGCCACCAGGTAAGGGCAACCCTTTAGCCACCAGGTAAGGCTAACCATTTAATATTTAATCCTTCGTTACAAGATTTCAGAATAGTTAATTTTTAATCAAGTTTCAGACAAACCATCTTCAGCGAATGATCAAACATACGTTGTTAACTCTTAATTCTTTCAAATATTCAGCAATTCGTACTGGCTTTCCAAAATGTGAAACATGATAACGTGAATCATTTCAAAAATCCTACTGCATTATCGAATCTTTATGTTCCTTCCATGTCACTAGATATCCAGTATATAAAATATGTACTATCAAAATGTGATACCACTTTTCTAACTAGCGATCATTAGATCCACTCTTAATGGATTTCAGGTTGTAGATTTGACGAAATTTTATTGACATTAAGAATCAGATTTCTATCTAATGAGTTGTTCTTCATAAAAGTGCAATGACGTGGTTGGGAATGTTATTAAGTTCTTTTATACAGTTTGCTCATGCGAAAGCTTGCACCTGTAACGACAAGAAGGCCAGAGAAAATAGTGAAAAGCTTTTCAGATACAAAGAAAGTATATTATTGCAAAGGTCGTTGACACATGTTTCCTCTCTTCCACATTATCTGACACGCCACGTGCTTTATAATAGTATTGTAGTTAGTAAATGGTATTATAATTTTACACATAGCTTTAAATTTTTCACTCACATTATGGTCAGCGCACTGAAAAGCGTAGAGACATTTCCGAATTCTTATGCGGATGCCGATATATTCTCGTGTCTGCTGTTGTTGATATATGTAATCCAACCTGGTGAACTACCGCAATACTTTCCAATTAATTTTGTGGTAGTTTAATTAAATAAATTCAAAAATACCGGTAATATGTATCTAACACCAATTTAATTATATGCAAAACAAAATTGGACTTCAAATAAACAGGTTCGCTACAAATTTATTATAATTATAATTAAAATTAATTGTTCTTATGTAAATTATTACAAAAGATTCAATAAACAATAGTATACGGGATATACGCAAGCACAAGACGACGATCAACTAACTAAGAGCGCTAGGTACCAGTTTGGCAAGAAAAATACTATAATTGAAAATGCATCATCTAGCATTGAAAAGCTATTTAATAAAGTGCATCATGGATTCACTGCATGACGAGGCCTTATCGAAGAGACACAGTCATAAATATGGTACTCTTTATTATATTAAAAAGAGCTCTTCATTCCAGTAGCCAAATAAATGTATGCGTTAGTGAAACATTGGCCGTTTACTATTTTACAAATAGAAAAAAATGCAACGTAAATGCAAGAAATACATCAATCATCTGACATTGGTAAACAACACTTGATTATGCTCGAGTATAATATTTCTAACCTGCATTCGCTGATCACGAGCGTCGAAGGGGGAATGAATCGTAATCGGACCAGAACGAATTTGTTGGTACCAGATGGAGTTCCGATAAAACGTAAAATTATATAAAGGTAGGGCTGTAATCAGTTCCGTACTGAGATTTTAGGTGGCCAAAGGGATAAATCCTGGATCGACCAGTGGGTGCAGAGAGTCAAAAAGTCATTGAGATAGGATACATCCAGAATCACCCCCCATAAATGCGTTTTACAGTGTAGAAAGCAAAGTGTTCAATAAATGAAAACGGGAAATGGCGCCAATCTGAAATTATATACAGAACAAAGAGACATGATGTCAATTGTACATCCAACATTACCATAACTATATAGGCAACCTACACACACCCCATTAGTTCCGAAAAACCAAAAGGCCAAAGCAGAAGCGTAGACAACCCAAAAATACTGTTAGAATGGATTAAAATAGAAGAAAGAATTTTAGTGCCGTGACACTTTTTGCAAAAGCAGAAAGAAGGTGGGCTTTATTAGGCCCGCGCCGACGGAAAGTGAGGTTGCTCAGCCTATATATGATATTTTGAGGGCTAGAACGCGATACCGCAATGCCCTACGTACAACAAAAGTATTCTCAAGAACTCATTAGTCGTTAGCTTATAAGACATTCAGAACTGATAATGCGTGTAGTCACTATAAGATTAATCTTAAATCTAAAGAGTCAGATACTAACATCCTAGAGACTGAGGGAATCTGACTAACGACCTCCATTTCCCTCCCTTTGCCGTACAACTTTATGAAATCTTGAATTTGTAACTTTTACTCTGTATGGGATAATGTTAGCTCAATTACTTTCCTATATTAACTAATTTTCCTTTTATGGGTAGTCAGAGACAAAATTCGGCTCGATTGAAAATAGAATTAGAATCCATTAAACAGAAAATATATTGTTATGGTACACTAGTAGATGGATTTAGATGAAGATTAAATGTATAAATGGAATTTGGGAGATCAATGCAATCGATTTTGAAAAATTTAAAAAGGACAGGCTGTTTGATTAAGTTTATTATTAAAAATCTAATTTGAGACAAATTAATATGAAAATGATAACTATTGAGTATTCTATAGGGGTTTAGGAATTTAGAAAGTAAATACATGCTTGTATCACACATGACAAATGTAAATTCTAACGAAAAAATATGTTGAAGTAGGTAAGACTCAAATAAACTTAAATTATAGATGGCATTAATAATTAAAATATGGTAGGCGAATATTAATAATAACAAACTATAAAAACATGTACTTTTTACAATTTCGGTATGAAATAAAACATAGAAATTTACCCTATTTTTGAATGTGTTACTTTTGGAAATGTTTAAAATGGGTTATTAAAAATCTACGAGGTGAATATACAAGAGAAATATAAAGAAGATTCCTATAAGTGAAGCATCAGTTATAGAAGAGTATTGGAAGATGGAAGAATTAAATAGAAGCAAGAACAGTTATTAATTATAGAAGAATTCAAGATTTGGATGGAAATTGTTTATTGTAGATAATACAATTGACAAGGAGTTACATTGGTTTGAGTGTTGCCAAGTGCTAGGTTCGTTGAAGGCGTTCTGAAGGCAAGAGGATCTGTTCGGGGAAGATAGCAGAGGGACTACTGGACTTGAGGTATTCTGTTGGTTACTGACAACAGAGGTTGGTGAAGCTTGGAGCTACGGAAGAAGGATATCAATTGGAGATAGTCTGTGACAGATAACTTGCCGTGATGCTGTATGAAGGAGGGTGTCTCTGGAAGGTAGCAGTAGCACGAGCAGAGTAGAAAGAGGTCTATCCTGGTAGCAGCGTCGATAAATTGACAGTTGTTGTAAGTAATCAGTACATCACAGCGGGACTAACAAGGGGTCCAAGCTGCTAACGTCAGAAGGATTACGATCTTGGAGGTGATAAGAGCAGTGAAAGTAGGAACAGTGCAAGGTGAGTCGTAGTCTTGTTCAATCACCGCTATATCAAGTAAAAGACAATTTAAAAAGTGCAATTAACTATAAACAAGTACTTACTGTAGAATATAAAAGTCAATATAATACAAATAGAATCGAGCATTTGTCATATTTGACTGAGATTAGTAATAGAACTTTGTTTGATATAAAAGGTGACACTTAATGACATTACACAATTGAAAGTCATTTTTACTTCCTTTTACTACTATAAAGGAAGTATTGGATTCACCCCAAAAATTTGAAATTGAGTTTTCAACAGATTTTCACGTTTTAGAGTCCCCTGATCCCAAAAAACATATTTTTTTTCATTGGTCTGTCTGTGTGTCTGTCTGTCTGTGTGTCTGTCTGTGTGTGTGTGTCTGTGAACAGAATATCTCAAAAACGTAAAGAGGTATGGCATTGAAAACTTCATATATAAGTTTTGTGTACTATGTAAATGAGACAGCAAGCTTTTGAAGAAAATCGCATAACCGGAAGTAGGTGTTTACTCTTGTGATTTTTCAGTTTTTTTCGATTTTTTCAAAAACGACTCTAACGATTTTTTTTAAACTTTACATTTTTCTTACATTTTTAATGTGTATTGATGTGAGATAGGTGATTTTCCAGTTGAATACTTCTAAAGTGGGTTTCTTTTGTTTTTTTTTCTATTTTTTTATTAACTCCTATTTTAAATAAAACACCCGGTATATTATTACATTTTTGAATTCACCTTAAAATTCTAGAGAAAATTTGTCTCTTCAACTAACACTCGATTTTGTACCGTTTTTGTAGAATTTGTAATTTTTGAAAATTTTTAACAACTGGTTAAAAATTAAAAATGAAATTTTTGACTAATTATAAGATCACTGTAAAAGGAAGTTGTGTGAGTGTATCACACCAAATTTTTAAAATAAAATTTAATTATCAAGCAACTAGATAATCGAACCAACGCTGAAAGAGTCTCAAGGCGCTATCAATTTTAATAATTAAATAATATTGAAATTCGAACGCTACTATTTAAGTTAAAATTAAGAGCAGTCACTGCAATATATTGTTTTGTGTAATACAATCAGGTTCTCATAAATAACACTTTTTAATATAATGTATGTTAAACAAGAAAAGTAAAATGCAGTCAGGCGGTTGCTATGGAACTCGACTTGTAAAAGCTGCAACCCACTCTATTTGGAATATACTTAGTAGTTCTTGTTACGGTACCACAGAATATTCGTCGGAGCCGGCGATTCTGAAACTAAACGGTCAAATATGACAGCATCCAATGGTTGCGCTGTTTACGTGGGATGTCGAACTGATATTGCTAACTTTCAACAATAACTCTGGTTGGGTTTCCCCTCGGGGGTAAATCGGGTAGCTCCTGGTGCCTGATGCCTCGGAGCGAATTCTTACCTTATAGAAGACCAAGCGCCAGCAGGGCGCTTCGCCGGGACTTGCAGCGGAACTTCAGGTCAATCTTTTAGGTCTGAGAGAAAGCTGAAATTTTATTTAACAGTACTTTAGGATCTCGCCCTTAATTAATTCTGCTAGTGAATCAACCTGGTAAGCCCTTACCACGCAGCGATTTCCATGCTTTTTGCGGCTACTCTGAAAGCGTATTATTGTCGTTTCTGCCTTCCAGTGTTGAAGCCCATGCCGTAAGGGCGCAGGAAGAGCAGGTGAACCTCAAGTAACGGATCTGGCGGGATTCACTTTGAGGGTCCTTTTTGAGATTCGTATTTAGGTGTTGGTTTCAACAACTCAGGAGCACGGCGGTAAGCGGTTTCAAGGAAGTATTTGGAATGTCTTATTCAGGTGCTGGTTCCAACATGCTACGACTAAGAAGGGAAGCAGTTTTGAGGAGATATTTGGAGGTGCTGGTTCCAACAAGCTATACAAACACGTTGTTAAGTTTGGAGTGCTGCAAGATTTCTAAAGGCTTCTTCGGGTAGGTCTATATCTCGGATTAGCGATGAGTCGTCTTTCAGGGCAAGACGAAGTTCGGATTGGTGTGGCGGGCTTGTTTCGCTCGCCAGAATCAAGCGGCGGCGTCGGGATTCGATAGAAAAGCCTTTCCTGGCTGCAGGCAGCTTCGGCCAAGCCCAAACCGCCTGTGTGTTTTTGTAGTTAGAGCTGGATGGATAGGTCGCTAGACCCAATTATCTTTGGCAACCTGGGTGTTTTTGTTTAAAATTTTCTGGGATGTTTGGACTATTTTCTGTGAAACTTAAGAAGGGATGCTTAAGACTGGGTCGCTGGGCGGTTTTATTTATCAACTTAATAGTGGCGTGTGATTTCTAAGCTTCTTATTTATGCATAATTTGAATTGTATGCATGTTCTAACTTCCACTCCGATGTTACAGCCAGTTGTTCTAGTCCCTTCACAGTCTTTGTTGCTGTCCATGGTATTTTCTATTACAGTTCTTAATACGTATTAAATATATGTTCCCGTGCTTGTTGCATAGGTAAAAAAGTAGCCTGCATCTTTTCTAACTTTAAGTGTTCGCCATTTGCTGCGTTAATTTTATTTCTAACACCCTGGAATACACTTCCACTACGCAGAGAATATTTGCTGTATGTATTTCCTAAGATTTTCTCCTTATATATATAAATAAACAGCCCTAAACACCACACTTTTTGTAATTTGCCCGGCTATACTGTAATAATACTTAAATTTTTAATTCTAATTTACTTTCATCCCAGGGTTAGGTCGCTACATCTAATTAAAAAACGAATATGAACTTTCTATGATTACTAATAACTACGTTTGGCTATCGATAATTATTTAAAGCCTTATTTTAAAATAAACATTTAATTGTAATCACTTCGTATATCGCTATTTTTCTAATGGGATTTGACAACTAGGTTATATTTTTAACTGATGGAAACAAGTACAAAGCCAAAATGGTTTCCTTGCTTCGATAATACGTAAACAAGCTGACAATTTTAATAAATTTCTCGATGTCCACGCAATTAACACTGTTGCTATGCGATAACAATAAAATGTAAGTATTCCGCCTTATAATCAAAACACTTCTACCCACGCCATGAACCGGAAGTGATGCTCTAAGAGACGCCAATGAAGCGCATTCACAAAAATAACACTTTTAGGAGGCAAATCTGACCTTTTGATGGCTTCTCCGTTGAAAATAGGGCTACCTGCTTCTCGCAGGAACACCCACGATGCTCTGGGCCACTTGTTGTTATTTGCCTGCACTTACCAAGGCTCAAATCTGCGCTGTAACCCATCTGGTGAACGGCTGATGCTCTCGGACGCCTCTGGAATCGCCTTCAGTGAAGCTGGAGCCTCAAATCTCGTACTCCACTGTGGTACACGCCCGCTGCTCTCTTATTCACGCGCATAGGAATTTATAAAGCTGGCTAGACACAATCAAAGCTTTCGAAAAAGCTACCCCAATTGTTTTTTTACAGTTTTCACATTGTTACATGAATTGCCAAGCCTGCTCTGATTTTATTATGTTGTAAACGTCATTATGCAATTATTTTCATGGCCTATGCTATTTCTTAACAATTCTGAAATTCAAATTATTACATTTACTGAACATTCTTATAATAAATATTTGGGTTGTTGGTTATGTTATTAATTACTGTTAATTATTATGCGTAATCTTTTTTTATTAACAGTATAGGTATTTTTTCTTTTTAACTTATGTAAATTGTGATTCATTATTATATGTGTAAATAAAGACCATATTATTGTTATTGTTATTATATAAAGGCTACTAAAACATATGTTCATAGCAACATATTGTGTTTTGTTGCTGGTGCGTCAAAGTTTTTTATAAACATACATGCAACTTTTAAGCAAAACGATAGTTAATATTTTAATAAAATGATTTGACTTTTGCATCTGAATGTTTAAATTTAAGATGAAATTCTCAATTTTCAATTAATTGACTCAAAATGACCACAGTGGTAGTTATCGTGTAAAGCTACAGAACTCATCACATTGTGTACCTATATTATTTCTTCTTGAGAATCTATTCAGCTCCTATATGCATCTGATTTAATAATATAGATTAAAGATGTCATATGGCATTAAAGAAACTAATCTAAACTGGAGCTGAGCAAGAAATTGGCCAATTTTTTAAGATGCTTGATAAATGGCAAGTTAAGACTATAAGAATTATTAAAGAAAGTTTTGTTGTTGGAGTATTGCTATATTTTATTCTCTTCCGACTGTCTGTATGAAATATAACTGTATTGAGAAACCATTACAGATTTAATATTGCAAACGTATTTTAGCCACTAGCTTTCCATTTGATACCTATAAAATATTCTACTTTTCAAAATCCAGAGGTGAATAGGACACTGTATATCGTAGATCGTCTAATTGTAAGGTTATGTTGTTCTACTTTTCTTTTAACTAGGTATGACAGAAAATTGAGGCTACAATTATTTTAGCATTGCAGACATTATAATGTCTCTGTAACGTGTCTGAGACTAATAGACATGTTTACTAGTTGATCATTAGCTTTGCCAGCGGCTGATAAATACATATGCGAAATATGCTGATCACGTACTGGTACAACTGCCCATATTAATGAACACTCTCGTTTATTAGTGTGAAACTGTTTCGTTGCTTTGAATAGTAGGTTACGATGTTTAAACACTCAATGATACAAAGCTAACGTAAAATAAAATGGCAAGAAGTAGTTAATTATGCTGGAAAAATGAAATACATTATTTTATTTTACTTATATTTATATTAGGCTGGCCGGCAGTACATCTGAGTGGTATGTATTACATATCTCACGGCACTTGTAAAAGTTAAGCTCCAGCCTGCTCGGTCAGTACTTGGATGGGTGAACATCTGGAGAGTGGGCGTAGTGTTCTAGCCTTAGACAGGCACCACTACCTCAAGTACCTCTGCCGAATTTAAAAATGCACATACCCTCAGCGGCTCGGTGCGGCCAGCACCCCAACACTGTGTAAACGGTATAAGGGGTTACAGATTATGTATGTATGTATGTATATTAGACTTATTAGACTGAATAACAATAAGCAAGGTAAAATTTGCAACATAAAAACTATTAAGACATTAAACCGAATAAGATGGTTAATTGTAGCCGAGGCGTTTAACGAAATGTAATAACATTTATTGCGAAAAAAATGCATCAAGCGATAGCATAAGTTAAAGGTCTGGTAGTTTTTTAGTGTGCATCCAATAATATTACAACAACACTTACTGCCGGTCTTATAAAGGCCACTAATCTGACGTTAACTTTAATTCGCTGTTAAAATAAACAAAAGCGCATGAAAACGTTAGCGCTTATGACATTTTATTCATTAGTAAACAAATTGTGATGGGCTTTTGTTTATTTTAACAGCGAATTAAAGTTAACCTCAGATTAGTGTCCTTTATAAGATTGGCTGTTATAGTAATAAAAAATTAAAATTTTTTAGAAAACGCCCGTGACACATATCGTATAAGTGTCAAACGCAAAATTTTGAGTGTACTTGATAAGTGCTAAGTACCTATTATTTCAGCTGATTGTTCTTAACGGTCATCAGCGTGAAAGTTATGACAAATTATTTTTATTTTGCTAAACTTAAATATGGATCGTAGTTTTAGTGAAACAAAGTAAAATATAATTTATTAATAACTTTAGTAAGTAATTTTGTATTATACAGGGTGATAGGGTGTCAGGCCATTTTGTAGCTCTTAGTAATTCAATTAACTACTTAAAGCCCATCGCAGAAAACTGCAAATTTAGCATCAGTCATAGCCTTTCTCAAACTTTGTACATTCCTGGTACCGCTGTTTCTAACTGATAAATTGTGTACACCTCTTTTACTGTGTTCCTTGCACCTGCATACTCCAACAGTTGTAAGCACGTTGATTTCGAGTTAGTTAAAATTCAGCCCGTGTGAGCAACAAGGACAGCCTTCTGTTAGACTCGCCCGCGTACAGTAAAGCGTACAGCGATTGTGTCGCGCGCTGTGCCATGATTGGCCGGCGTAGATCTGGCCAGACACAGCTGTATTTACGAACGCGTTTTCTCGAGGCACATAAGTCCCAGGCCATCGACCAGAGCGGTTGATAGTGCGATTTTGTGCGGGAGTCCCTGCGCTTTGCGCGGGGGCGCTTGCCTTTTCGGAAGGTGCTGTGACAGCAGAGTGTTTTTATTGAGCGTGTTTTTCTAAAGGCAGTTAATGGCGAGACGCTGTTTAGTCAAGTCGTGGTGCACTCGTACGCGTGAGTTGGAGATTCCCGTAGCACACCGTTGTGGAAGTTCCGTCCTTATGGGGTCTGTCAAACCAAGCTTCCGCTGATGTTTGTAGGCGGGATCCAGTTCGTGAAATTTTCCAAACAACGGTTACGCTATTAGGCGTGATGGCCGAGGCGGCCCGTGACGCATATCGCTCTTCATAAAGGTTCCCAGGAGACTCCGTCGTCTTTCGACCTTTATCACACATACCCAGGTGCGAGCTAATCACAGACACTGCAGGAATGCCACCGCTGTCGCAGGCTGAGCCGATGAACAGGTACCAATTGTGTAATAAGCTATGCTCGTTTGCCAAATTATTAAATAATTCCAGAGTACACTCTGTTTAAAATATAGCGTTGTGAATTAACAGTTCGTGCAGCACGCCAGCTATGTTCATTTGCCAAATTACTTAGTAATGCCAGAGTACACTCTGTTTAAAATATAATGCAGTGACACTTTGTGCGGCCAGACAGCTGTGTCTTTGTCAAACTAATCGTTCATGTGTGCGTTTGGACAATCACTGCCGCAGGGCGGAGTTGTTAGTCAAACTAGCCCTTTGAGAGTGCGCTCGACGCTTGAAGAACGTATGGTACACTCTAGCGCAAATGTAGCTCTCGTTATTCTTAAATGTATCACTGTAAGTCAGGGCGTTCTGGTAACTAGAATGCAAGGTCAGGCTTTACACTCGCGCGTCCTGCCTGTTGAGGCCTAGGCGACGTTTTACCTCATTTGACCGGGACTTGGCGTTCGGCTCAGTTCTGCGCCGAAACCTTTATTTAAAGCGCATTCCAGCTGAACGTACCTTTTAAGTGATCCCTACGATTAAGCCTACGTGCCGAATATACCTGTATTTGTATTGTTTTGGTGTATGGAGATTGAGAGGTCATTTGGAGTGGCCAATGGATGTATTAACCGTGCACTTGTATTCTTTATTCTTTTGTATCTTGTGCATGTTTGTTTCCAGGGTGACTACGTCACTGTGTTACGACCATTGTAAGGTGAGGCCCGGACGTGGCGGATGAGCATTCCAGGTAGGTGTTTGTGTCTGTCGCTGCACCGGGGTTCCCGAAATAATTATTTGAGTATTTATCGGCCCAGTTGACTTCCCAGTTTTCTCTGGGTTTATCCTTGGATTTTCGTACGTCAATCAATCCAGGTGGCGCCCTAATCAAATTTATATATTTCTACCGCCCTTCTAGCCGTTGCCCTCAGGTTATTTCGTAAAGAACCCTCCCTTGCTCCACTGATGTTTAGCCGGAATTATCTTGTTGCGGCGTGGCCAGCGACCTAGGTGAATCTTTGTACCGATTTGGTAAAATATCGTCGCGCCGGCCTTTTAGTTTTTGTATGCGCCGGCGCGGTGTCGTAAAACCCGTTTTAGACCGTAACAAGGGGATTAAATCAAACATTTTTTATTAATAATTTTTTTACAACAACAAAATATCTTAGACTTTTTTTGTAGGTAGACCAACCTAACTGTGAGGGTTTCTGTCGTTACGATTTTCTTACCGAATCTGCATTCGAGCATTAATTCATATCCGAAAAAATTAATGCTCTTTTGAGATTATATGTGATAATCTCAATAACTAAAATGTTGCAACGAGTTAAAGCTTAGTCAAATAAGAAGTAGTTGTTCGGAAATTATGTAGGTATAATTTATGTTTTACATTTAAATTGGGGATATTTGAGTTTACTGAACCACATTTAATTAAAGTGGTCAGCACAGACGGACGCGCGATGTCCGGGAACTTTGCTATAAGCCGATGAAAAACCGAGTCGCCAGAAAATGTTTTTATTTGGGGCGATGAACACTCACGCACTACACCGATTGTTTTCAGCTGTGTTACATTATCTATTAATTGCTTATTTCTTATGTCAACAAGTAAACCGAAATGGCTGAAAAAATCTGCGACGACTAATTTTTACGAAAATGTTCGCTTCAGCTTAAAATCTAAATTTAACACTACATGTCCATACGTATTAATTGTCGAGTTGTTTACCGCACTAAGCTCGTAATCGGTACGCGAACGCAGTTCTTTCAGAAATGTTCTCGGCTATACACATAAATCCGCCCCTGTGTCGATAAGAAACAACCATTTCGTTGACACATCCGTGAGAAATAGTCGGCGATTGCTGGACGAGGACTCAGTTGCCGCTATTAAGAGCTTCTTACTTCGTTTTTTTCCCCTCTACCCTCTACACTTAAAAGTAGAAGAGGGATAGATTATATATATATATATATATATATACTTCGTTTTTTTCAATAATTGCACTGTTTCGTGCATTTCGTGGCATTGTCTTTAAATTTCCGATGATACCAGCAGATCCTCGTCGTAGATTGCCACCTGGAGCGATACTGGGTTGCGCTATTATTTCGCGGCTGTCTTTCTCGGCTCAACCGCGAAACTTGCTGGGATAATTCAGCGACTTGCTTGCAGAGTTGACTGATTCTTTCGTCTTCTACGCGTGAAACAATGGATGCTATTGGGAATGATCTGGGGCTGATTTCGGCAATTTTGTCTGCCAAGGTGGCTACAGATTGTAGGTTGCTGCTTGCCTGAGTCAACAGAATTGCGTGCGTGCTGTCTGGGAGTTGTCTAATCCATAGCGTACGAATAAAATTGTCTGCCACTTCGCCGCCTGCTAGATTTTTAAGGTGCCTCAAAAATTGGGACGGTGTGCGGTTGTCTATCTCTTCGTGCTCCAGAAGTTGCTTAATCTTCTGCTCACGGGAAGTGGATAGACACTTAATTAGTGCTTGTTTTAGCGTTTCGTACATATCTTGAGGCGGTGGGTTCGTAAGGATGTCTTCGACTTCTTGCGGATATTTATTATCGAAATTGGCACTTACGTGATAATACTTGGTCGAATCTCTTGTTATGTTGTTGAGCGCGAACTATCCTTCTAGTTGAACGAACTACAGCGCTGGTTTGGTTGGCCAAAATGGAGGTACTCTGATGTTGGTCCTGTCGATTGAACTGGTTGTCGTTTCGTTGTTGGCGTTGTTGGTAGTGACAGATATGTTGCCTTCTGGAGTTTCCATCGTAAAGTAGCTGTTCACTTAATTTTAGTTCACTAGCACTTGGAGTTACGAATTAGTTGAATTAGCGCGAACGCGAGTTTTTAATCCCGTAATTTATACTGTTGCTTGTTTGGAATCATCCATTTAGTTCGTGAATCCGAGGTAAATAACACCGAGAGCCGATTTGTTTACTTAATGTTCTGTTTCTTGTCTGGGGTCACCAATTTGTTTACCATTTGCCAATTTTGTTAATGCGTGGTAATTTTTACCGTAGAATTTAGTTCAGTAAAATACACACGTTTGTGGAAAACAATAACCTTCCCTTATTTTTATTAAAACACATAAACAAACACACACATGTACGTTCATAGTACACAAATACAAATTCGAATGGTAAGTAACCCCGTTTTCGTTACTGACTCAGCAAAATGCGTGTGAGTCTTACAAGCGCCAGTGATGTGATCAAGACTGATCTGGGACAAAACTGATCTGGAAAACTGGGCTACTTGAGTTTATATAACAAATGTTTGAATGGAAGAAACGCCGGCCATTCTTTCGGATACAATAGTATTGTCCAGCCGATCCTTCGCCCTATTGTGACACGAAAGTTTGGGATGACTTCTGCTAATAAAAGGAGTCTGCCCATTGCGTGTGTTTCTTTCATATTCCAGAAGTTATGAATGTATTGTAACCAGGGTTGGTCACTGTTCGTTTTTGGGTCACAAGAATATTTACGCAACCCTTCCTTTTGTCGTCCGATGCCTCTACTTTGTGACATTCGTCCTGCTGTTTTTGAATTTGCACTTTGACGTTTTTGACAAGTTAGTGTGCATTGTTTGCATGACGACACATAATAGATACTTTCTAGACTGCACCTCGCGAACACTTTCTTTGTTCGCATATGTAGTACTGACGTTTACAGACTCACTCACGCTTTAGATAGCACTGACGTTTACAGATTTAGAATTGCACTTAGTGTCAAGTTTGAGTTTATGACCGTCCCTTGCACGACAGGCGTTTTTAGGCCAATTATCTTGGTACGCTACACCCTTGACGAAAATGGGAACTAACAGATACAGGGTATATGGTCTAAAAAAGGAAAAAATAATAAATGCGTCATATAGTTAAGACAGCTGCAACGCCTCTCGTTCTCGGTGACCGCTGCAACAAACGCCCGCGAGCTACCGCTGATCATTGAAATCGTATTCGTATGTTCGTTCGCAGACGCTGAAGTTTGAATCTCATTGCCGGTAATGTTTTCTATATAAATATTAATGTAATTTGCATTACCAAGTGTTTCCTTTTATTGTTTCAGTATTATTTCGAACGTGAAGATAGTTTTACCGCCTTTTTATTTAATTTTTGAAATTGTTTAGCGTCCCAACGTCCATTTACAAGAAATTTTTTGATTAACGCGCTTCACAGATTTTTAAATATTATAATCGTCTACACTAAGAAAAGCGTCGTTGAAATCATAAAATAGTTAGGTTTTTAAATTTATTTTGGCCGTAAGCACTTGGTTCTAAAGAATGTAGTTTATTACTGTTATTATAGAATTCTGAGATCGAATTAACGTCTAAAATATGTGCAATAATTTCTTCTACAATTGTTATTTTTGCAAGCATGCAAGCTAAAGCTTTCTGATTATGAAAATGGGTAAGAACTGTACCTAAGGGGTTGTAAATTTCTTTAACAACCTTCTTTTTAGATTTATTTATATTTGTGAAATGGAAAAGAATAGCAATTAGGTAAGTTGTAAACATGATTAATGCTGCTACAATTTCCAGCCATACGAATTTTATGGATAGGTAATTTATCTTTTATCTAACTTACTAAAATATTTTGAAATCTGCAGTTTTTAATTTTTATATTCTTAAACAAACGAGCTGTAAAATGCCAGAGTGAAACATTAATTAATATGCAATTTCGGGTTGGCAAAACATATCCTGTAACAAAATATTAAAAATATTAAAACGAAAGTCGAAAACGTTTGAAATTTACATAATTTGGGGCTCGGGGCACTACATCATCACAATCAGCAATTTTCAGAAAATACTCGTAAAAGCGAAGCAATTTTATGGCAGTAAATAAATCATTTGTACAAAGTTCGGCAGTAAACAAACAGAATACCCGAATACGTTTATATTACGCGGTGCAGTACATAAATTTAATGGAAAAGTTTCGACTTTTGAGTTGCAAGTCGTAAGATAACTTCGGAGCTCTTAGTCCGTCCAATTTACATAAGGTGCGTTTAAGCTGACAAGGAAAAAGTTTTACCATATAAAGCAGTAACTTCGCACTCAAAATATTAGGTGATTGTAGAACAGAGTTCTCTGTTACTAATTTAGGTTTGCGCTTTACGAAAATCCCTCTGTTATGGAGTACTAGGTCGAGGTCTTGGAAAAATTCCAATTTCTATTTTTAATGTGGTGTTGGAACAACTATTTTTCTTATTATTTTCTCTAGGGATATAATAGAGACTATGTGTATTTGAGACAACTAGATTTTATGTACTCTCGTGAGGAAAACACATCTGCCAAGGCTTGTAAATATTATACCCGCAGCCTCTTGAGAATAGGCGAATACATCATCAATTTTGAACTTTACAAGCGAAAATTACGACGGCGCAGCGTTCACGCTTCTAGGTTAATTTGAAGGTGAGCTTATTGCAAGTTTAAAAACACCAACGCCTTGAGCTTAAATTGAATCATCAATCGCTGTATTGTTGTCCTTAAGATAAGTTTAAATTATTACTGTTATATCAATTATTTGTGAAAAATTATAGAAAATATCTTGTAGAACATGTGCAGTTAAGCTTAAACATTCAGAAACGACATTAAGTTTCAGTGTTACCACTTTATTGTTATTTTTTCCCTGCTCAATTCTATGAATAATTGTGCTTGGCATTTGTGATACTGTTACCGAGACAAAAAATCGTTTATTTTCTGAATTATTAGTAACAACAATAAAACATACATACTATATATTATTATGGTATATATTTCTTGATTTGGATATAATAATTTAAAATAAATGAGTTTAATCTCGTATGGGCCGGGTCTCTACAGCCTAGCAAATATTATCTTCATTTGTATTAACTATAGGAAATACTATTTGCTATTAACTTAATTATCGTGGTATCTTTTTTAATAAATTACTTGCGAAAACACTTTGTATAATGCTAATTTAACCACTGAGATCACTACAATACTTATTGTTCGACTAATATCAGTGACTACGCAATGAAAGCGTTGCTTAGGTGATAACAATTGCAGTAAGTAAATACGCGATACAAACAAAAAACACTCAGAAGAAGCGTCTGCCGGAAGTGCACAAAAAACCGACTCCACTAAGAAGTTCATTAAATTCAATCTTTTAGGATAAACTTTTGTGACATCTCTGACGCCTTTCCAATGAAAATTAGAGCTTAACTCGGGTCCCCAGCAAGTCTCACGATACCTGAGCCCCCTTTTCTTCGTTGGCCTGCAAATACAAGCCGCTGAACGTCCTGCAATACTAATCCTGTAGCTCAACCGTTCTAGCTTACAGGGCTCCAATAACACTGCTCGAAGCTCGTACACAATCTCGGAAAAATCATCCAACACTTGATGCACGAAAACAAACACTTTTTATACACTCTGCAGAAGTGGTACAAATTACTGCAACTTTCTAGAGCGTATATAAAAGATATAGAATTAAGTTTCAAACACACTGAATTGTACATAAGGTATTTATTCATGTATTAATAAATATTTCTTGGGGAAGCCAAAATTAACACCACGGCACAGCTTGGCTTTCTTTCCCCAATTGTTTGTCTCCGATCTTACACTATTTCTAAACCTGCTCTGATTACATTTTGTTCATATCAAGACTAACACTATTTTTAATACTGTTTTACAAATTATTATAAATATTTTATAGAATTTGCAAAAACTAACTAGCATATTTCTGAAATATTTTATAAAATAATATTTGATATGTTTGAAATATTATTAATTATTGCTATTATAATCATAGGGGCTTAAAATGTGTTCATGGCAATAAATATATGTTCGCTAAGACGCAGAAAATTTCATTACTTTCTGCTATACGCAATTTAAATCTCCTTGTCGTTTATTGTATATGCTTCTGCTTGCTGTAGAAGTTGTTTATTTGTGTACAGTCTTTATTATTTATATAACTACCATGTTTTATATATTTTTTTCGATATTTAATTATGAAGTGCTCATTGGTATTTTCAACGGCTAACTGGTGGAATAACTAGTTCTCGTTCTTTACAGTTTCAAAATAAATACTGTGGTTCTAGAACAACTTTACATGTGCTGGATATAATTTTTAGGATTTTATAAAGAATCATTTCTAAAATTCATTCTCGGATACAATATAAGTAAAAAAGTACTAACTGAAATTAATTTCGTTTGTTATAATATAAAATTAAAATGTGAAAAAATTCTAAATTAATAATTTAGATTACCTAATTTCAAAAAACATAATCGAGAGAAGAAGCGTTGAAGCAATTGAAGCGAATTATTTGTAAAGTTGCACGTTTAAACTTCTTAGAATTCTATGTAGCTGCCTTCAGGTTCAAAGTAAAACAACGGAAGTAAATATGTATATCATCATTAGTACGAAAAAAACCCACAAATATCGAATAACAGTTCCTTATCTGAATATTTACTGGATGTAAGTCATATTTTTAATAAAAATAAAAGCAAATATGACTAAATACTGTTAAATGGTTATTCATCTTCGCTGATCAACTACCTAAAAAAGATGATGTCAAGTTCGAGAAGTATTATCTGTTTCTAAAGGTTATTCAGAGTAAATCACAATAATTTATTGATTGCAAAAAGTTAAAATTGTGCTAGCGCTCCACCTTTTGGTAGTGCTACACAGGTTGTCATCAATACGTTTTATAACAAACTCAATCAATTAAAAACAATACTAATATTTTAATCTTAATTTATTCGATGTTTAACGACTTGCATTTTGGCCATACTTCCTACATCGTGTTGCTAATTACGTTAACTAATGTGAAAAGAAAATGGTTCAAGGTAATTTCAATTCCCCCAGCTGGAGACGGGCAGCCATAAGGACCTTGAGTCCGTCTCCAAATAGTAAAGAAAATTATGGGTTAGTCGTGAGAAAGGAGGGTTGTAGAATGGGAGAAAGGCAGAGAGAGTTGAAGAAGTACTGCCCCGGTATTTGTCGCAGAGACGGAATTCTGTTGACTCAGTAGTAAAAACGAGAAGCAGAGCAGATTCTCGAATGCTAAGCGCGCTCATGACTTTTCCCCTTTATATTCGTTTTCAATCCCGCTTAATACGTAGTGTTTCCCGCGAACTGCCAAAGCATTCGCCACCATTCTTCTACGTTATAAGTGCAATGATATTCTCTAGCTTTCTCGGCCGCCTCAGGCTTTCTGTTTCCAAGCAACTCTCAGTCAGATCTATGTGCTGTGCGGCAGTAGCATGCGTCGTCATCGGCCTTCCAGATCCACACTAAGCAAAAACGGAGCCTCCATGGTCGGTTAAGAACCAGGCCGTGTCTTAGAATCTCTCGGTCAGTCGTCCGACGATCGGCTGTTTTCATCTCCTTTGCACGCGATTGCGTATGAAATCGAACCAAATGGCATCGTAGCTCGCTGCAACACACTCAGTGGAATCGAACTCGTCCGAAAAGGGCCATGGCCGCCTACCACACCTCTGCTTGTAGCTTTTTGGGTCTCCTGATAGGGCGTCACGGCATAAGCGTAAACTTGCTGTTCGAAAACACCGAGATATACCATCTGAATAGCTTGTAGCTCGCATTGAAATGTGGAGCTCCAGTCAGCTAGCATGGAGGCTTTGCGATGTAGCTGTCGCTTCTGGCCGAAGGCAATAAACACGACACATGAAATTTATGATAAATTATAAAAGGTCAACATTAACAAGTAAATGCAATTCGAAAATATTAGCATCGTAAGATACCTACATTATCCTGTTAGCCTGGTTTATAATAGTACTCTTTATTAGTTTAACTACAAGTCATTTAGGGCCGGTTGCAGAAAGCAATGTTAAGTCTGGTGTTAGCTAACATCGCGTCAAAGTGAACAAAATCGCATAAATTTTTGTTTACTAATGTATTAGTTACCATAAGCATTTGAGATTTGATGCGATTTTGTTCACTTTGACGCGACGTTAGCTAACACCAGACTTAACATTGCTTTCTGCAACCGGCCCTTAGAGTGCTTTTAATAATGTATTGTCTTACGCGCCGCCGTACAGCTCGGCTCTCCTGTCTCGACCCGCTCTACGTCTCCCTTTGCCAGTCCCTGCCATATCCTTGCCGGTTACCCTTGCAGTCGGCCTTGCTACCATTGAGGTCGTCTTTGGCTCCGTCGGACATATTATCGTCGTTTAGATCGGCGTCTAGTGCGAACCAATGCTTCATTCGTTCTGTGGCGAAGATCGAGTTAAATGGCCTGTGAGTATGCTCAGCTGCAGAAATGACTTCCAAGAGATAGCGGTTGTTGTCCAACGCCTTCTCGACCATGTATTGTTCTTTATACGGAGGACATAGCTGCCTCGGGTGACCTGTAGTAGCTGCTTCACGAAGTATGAGGACCAGGTCACCTTTGGCATATACTTCGGGTCTTCGGCGGGACTTATTAAATCTCGCTTTCTGACTTGCTTGCGCTATGTTAATGCAGTTAAGAGCTTCTATTTGCTTCTCTTCGTTGGTCGTCGTATCGTCTTCACCCAACGCAACGCCAGGATGATGGAATTTTTTAACGCTTTTCGTGGACTGTAGTCGAAGAGCCTCGTGAGGGCTCTTTACAGTAATTTTGTTTTTCAAGGAATTTATGGCGAGCTGGATGCTTCGAAGGTGTTCGCCCTAATTCTTTCCGTTGTCTTTGTTTGACATAGCTGAAATAGCACCGGCAACTGTTTTTTGCACTTTTCGGCTTGTCCATTGGCTCTCGGGGTCGCCGTTGCATTTTTAATATGCTGGATTTGCTCCTTTTCGCAGAACTCCTCGGAATTCTCGGAGGTGAATCAGTGTAGAGCATTCAAACGTTCCGGTAATCTTTCTACTTACACACTGGTAGCGACTTAGTATTCTTCACGGTCCGTACAACGAGGTACTTAGTAATGTTGTGTTACAGTCTAAAATGCCACTTTACGGCAAAAAAAAGGCAAACATGCCACCACGTTGGGATGCCAGTTTGTTACCGCGTAAAAGTTCTTTAAAACAAAAACGCCAGTTTTTTATCACCTAAAACCTACACTACGACAAGACCTCAAATTGCTACATACAAAATCGGAAAATTCTCTGATCAATTGCCCCAATCCGGTTACGATAGGCTGTAACAAAGGTTGCCGGCTAAGTTGCAGTGAAGAAGAAAGATTCTTTATGACCTTAGATTAAAACTACGATCGGTTAAACGAGATACCGATGTTAATTGCTAAGCACCACCACTTTCTGCTAAATCGGGAAAACAACACAGGTGCGCTCATTCTGAAAGTGGAAGAAAATGGCCCACCTCGTTTGTCTTTTTGTAGTAGGTGATGGGTTGGGACCCGTTTCCATTTTCCCGTAGAAGGATACCCGCAAGTCCCGGTTTTACTAGTATATGTATGTACTTTCAGGTTTGCATCTTGATCACATTTAGATTTAGATTTAGAATCCACGACTGCCTTTTGCTGGCATGCGCACGTCAGCCCTTTGGGGTTTTTGTACTGTCGGGAGTTTTCAAGTTAGCAGGCCGACATCCGTATCTTTTACTAGATTTGCAATGTCCCCTACTAGCTTGCGGTTGTCAATAGAGTTAAGGCTCCAATCGAGTTGGTGTCTTTTACGCTCTAATGCTGGGCATTCAAAGAGGATATGATAGGCTGTTTCATCATCCGCTTGGCATAGTCTGCAAACAGGTTCATCTCTATAGATATTGATCCTGTGCATAAATTCTCTGAATGCTCCAGTGCCTGTTAGTAGACTGACTACTTGCTTGATTCGAGTTCTGTTTAGTCTCAACAGGGTTTTAGTGGTTTGTGGATTCGGAGTTTTTAGCAATCTTTTGCAGTGTGTTGCTTGATTGTAGTGTCTCCACCTTAGTTGGTGTGCGGTGTTGACTCATTCATTAATGGCGAGCGGGCTTGGTTTTTCTGACTGCTTAGACCAGGTCATTGCATTACGGGCTGCTTCTTTTGCGAGCTTGTCCGCCTTTTCGTTTCCTTCAATACCTTGGTGACCTGGGATCCAGCATAATTTTACTGTATTTCCCTGGTTTAAGGTTTGAAGTTGGGATTTGCATTCCTTGACCAGTCTCGATGAAGTACTGAAAGCGTTTAGCGCTTTCAGTGCTGCCTGACTGTCTGAGAGAATGTGTGTGTCTCAATTGAGCAGCTTCTTTTCTATGCTGATGTTTACGCATACGTTAATAGCTTGTACTTCAGCCTGAAAGATGTTACAAAACTTTCCCAGACTGACTTTTTCGTTGGTTCTAGGATTGGTACTGTACACACCGGAGCCTGTACCCTCTTCAAACTTAGATCAATCAGTGTAAAAAATGATGTCTTATTTGTTGGAGTTGGTACTTGGTCCGGATTCCAACTTGTGTGTACAGTAAAGTTCTTTTCAAAGTCATAGGCTTTGATTATAAAATCAGAACCCATTTCTAATATTGGGTTGCTGATGTGTGACATGATCTTGCCATCTCCTAGATTATTAGATGTGCAGAGGTGGCAGATTTAAAATAGCGTTCAGTGCTTGTCCTGAGGTGCCTTTAAAGGCTCTAGTGATGCACCGATTAGCTAGATATTGTATTCTGCTGATTTTGTGGATCGCAGTTGCTTGTTTTATTTTGGGCCACCAGGCGATTATTCCATATGAAATTATTGGTCGAATCATGGTTTTGTACAGCCAGAAGGTGAGTTCTAGTGTTGAGCATTGCCATAGTCCATCTTATCGTGGTGTTATCGGTCCGATGGTTTGTCATTGCTCTTTCAATAGAGTGGTAGGAGGTGTTGTCGAAGGCACCTTCTATGTCTAGAAATGCTCCGACTGCGTACTCCTTGTACTCCAAGGTTCTCTCAATTTTCCCCACTAGTTGGTGTAGAGCGGTTTCACATGACTTCCCTGTTTGGTAAGCATGTTGATATTTGTGAAACGGGAGTGAAGTTAGGGGTTCCTCCCTTCTGTATCTGTCTACTAATCTTTCCAACGTTTTAAGGAGGAATGACGTTAGGCTGATAGGTCTGTAAGATTTAGCTTCTGCATAGCTGCTCTTACCAGGCTTAGGGATAAATACTACTTTAGTCACTCTCCAGGATTGGGGAATGTAATCCAAGGCAAGACTTGCTTGGAACATGTCTTTGAGTAGGTTCAACAGATTATCTATCCCTTTCTGCAGCATTACGGGTTGTATGCCGTCGTTTCCAGCAGATTTGAAAAGACTGAAGAGGCTAGTTGCCCATCTAATCCTTTCTTTGCTGACTATTCTCTTAGCTGTTTCCCAGTCTTCCCTCCCAGGGGTATGATTGGGTTCAGCCAGAGTAGGTTGTTCCACTGTTCCGGGTAGTTGAGTTTTTATCAAAAGAGATAAAGTCTCCTCTTCCGTTGTAGTGTATTCTCCGCTTTATTTTTTAAGAGTGCCTACTGAGTTCATGATTTTGTGAAGTCTAGCTGTGGATCGCGTGGTCTCCACCTCCTGGCAAAACTTTTTCCAGGCTGCTATTCTAGCTGCCTTGATCTTTTTGTCATAGTCTGTGAGAGCCTTGTGATAGTTCTCCCAGTTATTTGTGGCTTTAGACCTGTTAAACAGACGTCTGACTTCTTTTCTAGTCTTTTCTAGGTCTTTATTCCACCAATTTGTGTGTTTCTTTGCTCTTTGCTGACTTGGGTCTATTAGAGGACAGCTACTCTGAAAGGAGTCAATCATGGCCTCTTTTAACCGGTCAGCATTTGAGTCTAAAACTACTTTATTGGGAGATCTGAACTTTAGGTGTTCTATCTTCTCTTGTAGTTTTTGTTTATATAGGTCCCAGTCTGTCTTTCTTGGGTTGTAGTAAACTCTTTGGTTTACTTCCCGTTAAGACAGTTCAAACGTTATATAATTGTGGTCAGAGAGTGATGGTTCGTCTGAAACTTGCCATTTATTCACTGATTGACTAATTCTCATAGTGGTTATGGTAATATCTATAACTTCATGTCTATTAGCGTTATAAAAGGTTGGAGTGTTACCTTTATTGACTACTACTAGATTGTTAGTTAAGATAGATTCTAAAAGTGACTCACTTCTTATGTTGCAGTTGGTGCTGCCCTAAATGGTGTGGTGAGAATTTGCGTCGCAGCCTAGGATGAGGTCTAGATCGTCTTGGGAGGCAGATGATACAAGGTTCTCTAGTTCCTCGCTAGGCGGTGAGTCCCTGGAATCGGATGGAAGGTAGACGGAGCTTATAATGGCTTGGTCACAACCTTCATCGTTATTCCATTTTATGTTAATTGTGGTTATGTCTCTAGAACAGAATTCCATTAGTGGTAAACAGTCTAGATTATTTGTTCTAGGACTTGCATGATTATAAATAAGCTTACCTTTAGCACCCCCTAATCCACGGACTTGTCCCTTATCTGTCCATGGTTCTTGGATCAGTGCTAAATCGATGTCATCTGCTAGCAGCTTTTTGCTTAGATTTGCAGTGGCTGCTTTGCAGTGGTGGAGGTTAATTTGCACTACTTTCAGGTGCTTCTTTCCTATCCTTCGAGCGGATAAGGAAAGTGACCTTGTTAAGGCCTAGTTGCGCTACACAGTTGATGGATGTTAGTGCTTGTTTTGCCCTGTCATCTATCATTGCTGCGAACGTTCTACCGCCATCTTCTAGTGGAGTGACGTTGAGTATTCTCCAGGTATCGGTCTGGAGGTCGTACCACTTGGGGACGTTGAACACTACCCGGACGGAGTTAATAACTTTTGCCCTCTCTTTTACATCCAGCTTGGCATTGGTCCACGGGTGCAGTTTAGGTACTTGCTCACTTAACCAGTGTTTTGTGAGTTCGTCCTTGCACGCAACCACGTATGTACCAGCTTCGAGATAGTGGCTGGTAAAGAGAGGCGTGTTCTCTTCTTCTTCCATCTGGAAGATGAGATTAATCAAACTGTCTCTGACTAGGTCACCTTGTTCCTTTGTCAGTTTGACGTCTGGATATGCAGCAGGGTAGACGGCCATCTTCACCGTAGTGGCTGCCTCAGCAAAATCAAGCATGCTGTTGTCTGACTTTGGTGAGGTCGGCTTGTCTACTTTCTGCCTGGGCTTCTTTTTGGCGTTTGTCGGGGAGGGAGTGGCTTCGTCAGAGCGTTGCCTCTTTTGTCCCTGGTTGGTTGCAGTTTTTTCCGATTTCGAAGCTGGGTCTGCTGCCCTCTTCTTCTCCATATTCTGCTTTCTTTTAAAGTTTGGGTCGTACTTAATGCCCTTGGCTTCGCAGGCTCGCTTAGCGCGTTCTCTGCGTTCCTTGGCTGTAAGTTGGACCTTTTTGAGGAACACTTTGCCAAGTTGATCGGCTATGTCCGCTCCGGTTGCGGCCTTTTTCTGCTCGGAAGACTGTCCTTGACTGGAAGTCTGGACTGTCAACTCTGCAGTAGAAGCACATTGTTCCATTTTTGTCTCGGTCACCGAAGTCTCAGCATCAGTGATCGGAAGCGGTGATGACTCCATCGGCGTGTCGTCTTCACCCTGTAAAAAAAGCAGTTGTTAAATCCATACAAGTTAGTATTTAATGCAACTGTAAGAGGTGCAGACCCTTAGCCACGACACGACAGCTGGGCTTGGGGGATGTTTATCGACTTCCCAGTCTAGATCCGTGGGGTTCAGTCTCAACGGGGCCACCACGAGAAGGATGCAATCGCTAGGATCGCATATCACTGATCGTTGCCAGTGATACCCTGCGGTCTTCCTTGCTGTCAGGCGGGAGGTGCAAGACCTGAACAACTTGGCTGCGCTGCCTCGGCATGAATCTTCACAGAGTTTATAGCCGTTCAGTTCAGCTGGCAATGCTCGACCCCTTGATCATATAGTGCGAGGATTGGCGCTGTAGTAGACTTATTCTTCAGTTCGTTAAACACTCGTTCTTTTTCTTGAGTCCACACAATTGGTTCGTATTTTCGCATTAGGGATGTAAGCGGTCTGCAGATACTGGCTAGGAATTCGACGAATTTCCTGAAAAATCCTATTAGTACCAGAAACTGACGTATTTCATGAATGGCCTCTGGTCTTAAACTCTACGATAGCATTTATTTCTCTCTGGCCGGGACGTATTCCAGACGAACTGACCTCGTAACCTAGTAATTTGATTTTCTCGTGCAGAAACGCACATTTTTCAGCTTTAGGGTTAGTCCTCTATTTATTAATATTTGTAACGTATTGATAAGCTTCTTCAACCCTTCTTCTTACGTTTGGATCGCTATGACCATATCACCTGGTAGCCTATACGGTTTATACCTCGAAATGGTCGGCTGCAAAGCAACCGCTGTTTTCGTCAAAGACTGTCATCGAGTCGGTTCTGATTTCTCGTCGTTACCTTCGCCGACCTGCATATGATCTTCACGTAGTTGGTCTGGGACTGCCCGCATTTGGACGGCTTTCCTACCCTCATCGTCGATGTCTTGCATCTCAAACTAACTGGATACTTCTTTCAGTCCTAGATTGGGACGGTCTAAAGCTGACCTCTCTATTGTAATGGCTTCCTGTTAGGCGGTGCCGGGCACCACCGTTTTTAGAGTGACATCATGTAATTTCAAAGTTATACTGTCTTTACCTATTCTCGAGCACGCACCTTGTTCAAATCCCTGGAGTTTCACTCTATGTGGCGTATAATGTAACTGGAATTCTCTTGCGGTCGTTTCTTTCAACGTCACCACGCCGTCGCACAAATCTGGGAGTCCTATCATTTCATGTTCGTTGACCATGGTAACCTTATGGTATTCTTCGTAAGGTCGTACACTTTTATTTTATTCATTCGCGGTGCCGTTCTAGAGGTTACATTCTGTTTCCTGGTGCCTCGTCCGGCAACGTTTAAGTCTAGGCGAACATTTTAGGTATGAGTTTCCATTCTGTTGACTATCCTCGAGGTTGCGTTGACATTGGTGGTCGATTCGACTTTACATCGGCGGAAAAAGGTAAAGTTCTGCACTGCTACTAATAGTTCCATATCGTCGACGCCTTTGATAACGTATTTAACTAAGGTTTTCTTCACGACACCTCCATGATTTTCTATAGCCTTTATTTCATATACCTAGCTTTCGACACTTTCGTTTGCTTTCTTCCGTTTGTTCGCTAGATTGCAATGCATCATCAAAAACCGTGAGAAATCTGCGTGCTAAATTATATTTAAAATTCCACCAATCCGTTACGTGTTCTGGGGTTTTCTCAAACCAAAATTTCGCCGTCCCCTGTAATTTACTTAAAGCGCAATGCAATAAGGTGCGTTAATCACAGTTATATAATTTGTTTAACGCCTCTAACGTTTTAATACACTGTTTAGCGTTCAGTGGCGTTTTCTCCAATAGGTTATTGCACATCACGGTTTTCGCGTCACTCGTAATTAAGCCTTGCCGTTGCTCATCTAGTAACACGCGTACACAACGTAACAGCAGCGTACATAAATCAAACAAGTAGAGACACTCACTGCCGGTCCTTTGATGTCAAATTTCCGGTTTGGATGACCTTGAACGGCTCCTGGGGGTACTTTCCGATAGTACTAACAGATGGCGCCACTACTTGATCACATCATGATTGGTAGCAGAGCCAGTAACTGGCTCTGATTGGTAGAACTTTGTGCTGCCATCTAATAGTCAAGCTTAGAAATACCCCCCCCCCCCAATCACTGTCCCAGGCACTCTAGACAGGTTTCAACATTCGGCATGAGTGTCTCTACTTGTTTGATGTATGTACGCTGGTAACAGTTTCATTTCATTATCAATTCTTGTGTGTACCGGCATTCCGTTCGACTCTAATTTCGTCGACGCCGCCACTGGAGTCGGGGCCTGCATTCTTTAAAACGTAGGTACCTGGGGTGCTTGACCCGGATCGGAAAGACCACTAAGTAAATACATTACAGCTGGTGCACTTAAGTAAGCGCGCGCGTTTGTATTCGTAACCGTTCTCTCCTTGGCTAAATTGCTTTGAGGTGGTCGGACATCGACCTCCCGGATCTTTGTTTCGAAACATTTCTGCGTGACCTCTAAAAGTAGGAAGGTAGGTAGAAAAATTAATATAATCTCGAATAAAACTAGCACAATTATATTTAGCTACGAAACCTCCTGGATCTTACCACAATCATTAAAAATAATAACAACATTTATAAATGGTAACAACAGCAACGATAAAAAAGGTAACAATAAAAATACAACACTAACACATACAGTGCCACTGGTTGCACGAATCTGCGTCGTTAATCAGGCGCCGCTTTCCACGTCAGAGATGAAAGCTCAAAAGGAAGAAGAAATGGCAAGAGTATGCATGAAAAAGTAACAAAATTATAAGCAACAAACAAATGAACACATGGAAGCTTGTAAGCACATGTTAATCTAATAAGTAGACGGGTTCAGCTGATCATTACTGAGCGTTCCTCAATGCCGTATTGTTCGTAATTGTGGACTTGCGATGGTCGATAAGTGGTCAAGCACGAGTGGGTGCTGCAGGTACTTGACCAACTTAGGCCATGGATGTACGTGAGTAACGATAGAAAGTGCGGTCGCAACTGCGGATGTGCGATGGTTGATAGGTTGCCGAGCACAAGTAGCTGGCACATGCACTGGATCAATTCATGCCATAAGGGTGCATCTGTAGCAATAACAGGCTTCGGTAGTAATCGATGTGCGCACTTGATCAACGTAGGCCATGGATGTGCGCGAGCAACGAGAGCAGGCTGTTACATGTAAATATAAAGGTGGCTAGACTTATTTTGTTGTCAACTCAACAAAAACTCGATTACTAATATTAAAATGTCCCTTTTGTACTGAACTGAAGTTAGATAGAATTTGTGTTTAAAACACAGAAAAGTTTTAAAAGCTGGTTAAGGTTACTTAATAAAGTATTTTAAATACAGAGCTAAGATGATTTACTTGAGGATCAAATTATCGCTTTTGTTAAAGCAGTGAGCTTAGAAAGTATACGGCTAACGAATTTCACCACAATCGTGCTCTAGGCGTTATAGAATTTGCCCCTGTTCGTTATTAGATTAGTTAAATGTAGCTGGCTTCTATCGGAATTTTGATTTTAATTCTTTACTGCTTATTTTAAACTTCACCAAAATTCACTACATTTATTTTCAAACTGGTTGCCTTAGGTAAAGCTCAAATGCCAATGGGTTCGTTGTACTCAAATCTATAGAATACAGGAATAACACAGTGTTGTAATAAACTGTATAATATATTTAGATATACACAAAATAATTCGTAATTTAATAAAATGTTATGTACATAAATATAAAATAAAGTTGCTTCTGGCGGATTCTGTTCTGCATCACTGACAGCACAGTAACCCAAGCAGCATGTAGTTTGGCTCGGTTGCTGCGCCTGGACCCTCTCAAAGGAAGTTCGAATGTGGAACTGTGTGCACGCCGTACTGCGGATCTGAAACAGGCTAGTTTTCGGGAGGTCGTGGGTTCGATTCCCGCGGCCGCCTGCCTTGATTCAGGTTTTTAGGCGGTTTTCTTGAGTCAACAGAGTACCTCTTCTGAAACGAATGCCGGGGCGGTATTTCTCCACCTTTCCTGACCTTTCTTCCAGTCTCCACCCCTCCTTTGTCACACCCATCCCGAGTTTCCCGTTGTTGGCTGAAGAGGGACGCAAGGTCCCTATAGCAGCCCGCTCCCAGTTGGGGGAATTGAAATAACCTTTACCTTTGTCCTTTTTTGCTACATTTATTCTATTAATAAAAATAAAGTGACGTTCACGGCGAGTGTATTACGCGTGGCTGAATGTGGCGCTCCTTTTTTGAATAAATTTGGGACTTGGAATGGTACCCATTGAAAGTTTGTACTTATTGTTAAATTCGCCTTTGATAGTTAGAATGGCCGTGAAACTCGTTGGAGGTTTTGCGGTCGGCCCAGGTGGAACAATTTGGCCACGTCTAGGCATCTGGTTTAAGCTGACCTGGAGGTGTCTCCTAGTACGCGGGTAAATCGGGTTTAAAGTTAAATTTATGCAAAGGTTGCGATAATAATGGCCTGGGGGAAACGACTGGTGCTGGAAATTAAACGGAGGTTCTAGCAAGATCGGAAGCCTACTGGTACTAGCGGGGTCGGGAGAGATCAGGAAATGGGGACCAGGTACTGGGGGGGACCTAGTGATCAGGATGGGGTTCAGGTCTCAAGACTCAAGTGATTTGAAATGACTACGGATGCTCGTTTCATACTCTTCGAACACCTCGTTATAGGGATATTTATAGAGGAGTTGGAGACGGAACGGCTAAGAACGCCTTTTAGCAAATCCGAACGCTATGGAGAACAAGCAAAGATTGTAACGGGAATTAGCGCCATTCAAATTTCTAGCAGTGTTTGTGGCTTAAGTAAATTTGACGAGGGGGCTAACGTTACAAGTCAGTTTGAGAATGTAAAACCCTTTGTCTCAACGTTTGACCAGCGAGGTTTTTTAGGTGGCGGCAGGTACAACTACGTACCTGTTAATAGCTTAGACTTAAAAAATAATAAGAAGAATATGTGCAATAGAAGCTGCAACAGAATTTGTTAAAGGAAACGGCTGGTGTTTTAAATATATAGATTATATTTTATGTTACTCTCAACTCAGCTGTAATAATAGATACTAACTTCAGAACTAAGCAGCATTTAAATAGGGATGTTAAAAATTACGATCGATGATTGATTAAATCTCAAACTCTTTGTCTTTATTTAAAGATAATCATAATCAGTGCAGTCAGAAAGATAAAACTAATGTGGAATATCAACTTGAAGCTTAAATAAAAAGTTGAGGATTTGAATCAGTTTCTAAGCACAAATTCGCTGAACTATTGGAGGTAATCAATTTCAGGTAATGAATCTAAATCTAGATTACTCAGAAGTTTATTACAGTCTTCAATTGACAAATCCATAAAGTTTCGAAAATAATATTGATAAATGGTAACAAACCAGGCTAGTTTGTTTGCAGTCAATACGTCAACACACTGCATGCATTTTAAATAGCTACTGTGATGCTAAAGATGTATGCTCTTTTTACATAAAATTCATTTGGATATGATAGATTAAAATGCATTAATACTTCAATGAGTGTGTAAACGTTTTAAAGTAAATACACTAAAACTGAAAATCTCGATATACAAAGTAGCGCACCTTAATATATCATACTATGCACTTTATGAGGCATTTCTTCACCGATTTTTGCTAGTTTGCTTGCAAGATCATTTTCTATAATCTCTAAATTTGTATTCTACAGTCAAAGCAAGGGAAGGACCTTTAAGCGGCTTTTTTATTTTTAATATCGCATTTCGAAGCGATGCGAAACAATAGCACGAAGAATTCAAATTCAAGTAAATACTCAGCTCAAGCAGCAGCAATTCTTGTGCGTTCTACCGAAATATTTGGGTGGGAAATCTTTGTTCAGCGGAGGAGATTTATCGAGTCGTTTACTAATTCTTTTTTGTTAATCTCTTCGTAAAGTCTCCAAGGTATATTGCTCAGTTTAGAATCCTTTTACCCCATCGGCTTTAGAAACTTAACGCTTTAGAAGCTTATATTTTGTTTGAAGTAGGTGGTATATTATAATGGTCGCATAAACAGTAGCAACGAGTGCAAATATGGTAATGAGTTATTACCGCAGCGAAGCTCATTACCAAGCTGAAATGAAGTGGGATTTGTAAAAATTTCTTAGCGTCTTGAAAAAGATCTGTTTTGATTAGACTCTCCATCTCTTTATGATTTCGTAAACGAAAAAAAAGCTTTAATTTTGGGAAAGTGAGATATTTTTATATATCTAAATCCAAAGGGCCATAATTCAACGAATCTAAATTTAATTTTTGCTATCTTTTATAAAGTCAAACTAAAACTGTTAGATGCGATTGATATTTAGTCAACTGCATATTTTGTTCCCTTAATTCCCAGACAGTGCACTTCCTTGAAGAACTCGTCTGGACTCGTAAAAATTTCCAACTAACTTAAAACTCGGTTATTTAAGGTAATCTAGGTAATGCAGATGCCTTTATGGGTAGTAAAACCCAGAAGTTTAAGTATAAAATTCAAAAATAAAGTGTTAACTCATGTAGGTACGCCGAATAAAATTGAAAGGGCAGAAATGGGGGCGGAAATAATTTTCTGGGGAATTAGCGAGTATTTTTAAGTCGCCCCTCAACTTTATGAATGTAATTAAAGATAGACTCCGAGATGATTCTCGAAAATAATCGTCGCCGGAAGCAGCGCTCTACCGCATTATGAAATATGCATGATTGAGCTTTCGAATGCTTACTTTGTCGAATCTTCAGCTTGATGCTAGAGCAGAACTAAAACAATAATTAATTCAAAAGTTTTCTAGGTGCATCTCGTGGAACTTCTTATTTGAGCCTCCGTTTCGGTTTAACCTACGCTTACTTTTTTAGAATTTACTGAGTGGACTTAATGAAATATAATGCAATAAATTTAATTAATTCATTATTCTATATTATTATATTTCGTATACGTACTACACATTTTTAAAAATGTACAGTGTGTTAAGAATACACGAATATTTTACAAAGGGTAAGAGAAAGAGATTTAATCAAATAAATGCATCCTAAATGCTATAATGATTCACAATCCATTTCTAAATTTTTTGTTTAATGTTTTCCATAGACTGCCATTTCATTGGTTGTGTATAACTCGGTTAGTATTACAGATAATGCAAGTTGGTTAAGTAAATATCAAACCTTTGTTATTAGATAGGAGAATTTCTTTGGTTTCAATTGTGCTTGATAGGTTTAATTTTTAGAATTACAAAACTGGTTTACTACAGCTAACAAGGTTAAGGTAGGTTCAGTAGTTCAGCATGAGGGACGGCTTAGAGATGCTAATATGCGTGTTCTGTTCCAGATAATGTTTACCTTGCGAAATTTATGAAAGCTTAAATTACTACAAGAATACGCAAAACTGTGTTTCGCCTCACAAAAGAAAGATGTAAGAACGTATTACGTCACTCTGGCAGTAAATAGGAGAGAAACAAAGGCAGCCGACTTCTCAGCCGCAGCTGGTCGTGGGTTAAAAAGACTTTAATTTTAAGCTGTAAAGAAAATATGGGCGCCAAGTAACAAGTAATCCAGCCCTTTGTTAATAAAAAAAAACTATACGTCGAGAGGCGCTACTAACCAACCTCTAAAAAACAGAAAGGGCACAAATAAAATTCACAGACATAAAAATCAGGGTATTATAATTAGCGAAAAGTATTTGGCAGTACATACATAAAGCAAAATAATAAAATACGATAATCAAGATCAAATATTACAGGGGAAATTGCCTCACAAAAAGCGAAAATTAAAAGTAATAATAACGTGAAATGTACCTGAAACACATTCCAAAACTTCCACATCTAATCTTAGACAGATATAAAGTAAACAAACTGACTCAACTGCTTTAAAATAATTAGAACTACACAGGTAAGCTATATATCACACTGCATTTATGTAATCATTGAGCCAGTGTGATATTTGATGTATGTAAAAAAAGCTAACACGAAAACGAACATATTAAAAGAGAATTCCATAATTACAGGTTATGTCGAGGCCGCAGCTATAACGTGACCCAAGTCCAGACCACAAGGAATAGGTTAATTTAAAGCAAACCACCAGGTAGAAAACAGACACATCGGAAGCTGACCGGATACAAACCATAACGATAAGCCACAGGCCACAGCTGATGTCAGGTGGAATCCTTTACACACACATCGTCAGACGAAAAGGGGGTGGCCTTGACTCACACGACAAAATGTTTCCCTCGTACTAGATTAGATTAGCTTAGATTAGATTTCACGACTGCCTTTTGCTGGCATGCGCACGTCAGCCCTTTGGGCTTTTTGTACTGTCGGGAGTTTTCAAGTTAGCAGGCCGACATCCGTATCTTTTACTAGACTTGCAATGTCCCCTACTAGCTTGCGGTTGTCAATAGAGTTAAGGCTCCAATCGAGTTGGTGTCTTTTACGCTCTAATGCTGGGCATTCAAAGAGGATATGATAGGCTGTTTCATCATCCTCTTGGCATAGTCTGCAAACAGGTTCATCTCTATAGATATTGATCCTGTGCATAAATTCTCTGAATGCTCCAGTGCCTGTTAGTAGACTGACTACTTGCTTGATTCGAGTTCTGTTCAGTCTCAACAGAGTTTTGGTGGTTTGTGGATTCGGAGTTTTTAGCAATCTTTTGCAGTGTGTTGCTTGATTGTAGTTTCTCCATCTTAGTTGGTGTGCGGTATTGACCCACTCATTAATGGCTGAGCGGGGCTTGGTTTTTCTGAATGCTTAGACCAGGTTCTGGACCGGTCATTGCATTACGGGCTGCTTCTTTTGCGCCTTTTCGTTTCCTTCAATACCTTGGTGACCTGGGATCCAGCATAATTTTACTGTATTTCCCTGGCTTATGGTTTGAAGTTTAGATTTGCATTCCTTGACCAGTCTCGATGAAGTACTGAAAGCGTTTAGCGCTTTCAGTGCTGCCTGACTGTCTGAGAGAATGTGTATGTCTCGATTGAGCAGCTTCATTTCTATGCTGATGTTTGCGCATACGTTAATAGCTTGTACTTCAGCCTGAAAGATGTTACAAAACTTTCCTAGACTGACTTTTTCGTTGGTTCTAGGATTGGTACTGTACACACCGAAGCCTGTACCCCCTTCAAACTTAGATACATCAGTGTAAAAAATGATGTTCTTATTTGTTGGAGTTGGTAGTTGGTCCGGATTCCAACTTGTGTGTAAAGTAAAATTCTTTTCAAAGTCATAGGCTTTGATTATAAGATCAGAACCCATTTCTAATATTGGTTTGTTGATGTGTGACATGTGGTAGCGGGTGGACACTTCTCTGTGATCCCGACAGAGGACAGGTCCACTTCAGGGAAGCGACCCTGCCCACGCGAGCCGTGACTTTTTCTATCCCACTAATAGGGAGAGGTTACGTCCTACCCTTTAATCCTATCAATAACCTATCCTAACCACATATCCCAACCACTCGCCAACCCGCTTAGCCAGCGTGGCGTTTCAGGGCTAATTTTCCTCCAAAATGAACTTGTCGAATTTTCAAAAAATACTTCAGGCGGGTAGGATGACTTATCCGAAGTCCCGCCCTGGGAATTCCCCAGGCAGCCTCGCGGATTCTGGAGGAGGCAAAAGTTCGATAAATCTAAAACTACAAAATAAACGTAAGAATAAACCTACCGAGATGAAAATAATAACATACAATGTTAATACACTAAGAACCGAAGACAGATGCCTACAACTAGAAGAAGAACTAAGTCACATAAGTTGGGACGTTGTTGGCTTATGCGAAACGAGAAGACGAGGAGAGGAACTAATTAAATTGAAATCGGGAAACTTACTGTACTATAAGGGAGAAGAAGATGTGAGCTATGGAGGAGTGGGTTTCTTAATACACCAAAAATGAACGAATAATGTAATCACTACAGCTGCAATATCGTGCAGAGTCGCTTACATTATAATTAAAATATCTAAGCGTTACAACTTGAAAATCGTACAAACATATACTCCTCCAAGTACACATCCAGACAATGAAGTCGAAGAATTTTATGACGATATACGAAAAGCTATAGAAGAAAACCAAACGAAATATGATATGATAATAGGGGATTTTAATGCGAAGGTCGGGAAAAAACAGGAAGGAGAAAATTCTTTAGGACCTGGCGGAGTCGGAGAACGCAACGATAAAGACCATATACTAGTGAATTTTGCAGAAGAACAACAGTTGAAAATAATGAATACCTTCTATAAGAAGAAAATGCAACGTAAATGGACCTGGCAGAGCCCAGATGGTAGAACAAACAACGAAATTGACTTTATCATAACAAATAATAAAGACATAATAAAAGATGTAACTGCCTTAAACTGCATACATATGAGTGATCATAGGACTTTGAGATCTAACCTAAAACTTAATACAAAAACCGAAAGGATAAAACTAATAAAAAAGAAAACCCACAAAATTGACGCAAATCAGCTAGAGACACTTAAACAATCGCTAGAAGGTAATATGAAAAAAACATTAACGGAAGATCCAAGCAACATGGCAGATATCGATGAACTCAATAAATATATTACCGAAAGTGTACACCAAGCTGCCAACATGACAATGAAAAAAGGAAATACGAAACAGAAAAGAAGCAAAATATCTGAAAACACAAAACAACTAATAATGAACAGGAACAAGCAAAAACATATGTTATCTAAAGAAGAAGTAAAATAAGCAAATAAAGAAATAAGGAAAGCAGTGAGAAAAGACGTAGCTCAGTATAATGAAAACATAGTAAGACAAGTTATCGAAGAGAATAGAGGCCCTAAAGTATTCAGAAGAGAATATCCCAGGGAAATAAAGAAATGGTTACACTTGCAGATGAAAATGGAAATAGATTAAGCACTCGCGAAAAGACACTAGATTATATACAGCGATTTTATACGGAACTATACACTTCAAAATACAATGAACCTTCTCGCGTCCGAACAGATAAAAGAGCTATATTAACAAAACATTATACAGAAGATCTCCCACCAATAAGCAAATACGAGATAAAACTTGCTTTGAAGCAAATGAAAAACCATAAAGCCGAAGAACCAGACGGATTATTGATAGAATACATAAATTGGGAGGTAGGAAATTGTTAGTTTATTTAGAAAAATTATTTAATGAGTGCATTGACAACGGCAAAATACCAGAAACATGAAAACTGCCAAAACAATCCTTATATATAAGAAAGGAAATAGAGAGGACCTAAGAAATTATCGACCAATTTCACTACTCTCCCACTTATACAAATTATTGACAAAGATTATCACAAATCGTATAACAAATAGACTCGACGCATTTCAATCAAATGAACAAGCAGGTTTTAGGAAAGGGTACAGTACCACTGAACACATACACACATTGCGCCAGATAATAGAGAAAACCCTAGAATACAACCAACCTATCTTTCTAGCGTTTATTGATTTTGAAAAAGCGATACCATCGAGAAGTGGGCTCTAATAAATGCACTAAGACGATGTCGGATTGATCATAGATACATAGAACTTATAAGGGCTCTATATGACGACGCAAAAATTACTGTACAAGTTTTCGAAGGAACTCAACCAATAGTAGTAAAAAGAGGTATACGGCAAGGGGACACCATCTCTCCGAAGCTCTTTACTACAGCCCTGGGAGATATATTTAAATCCCTAGAATGGAACAACATAGGCGTTAATATAAACGGTAAATACTTAAATAACCTCCGCTTCGCTGATGATATACTACTGGTCGCAGAATGCATGGAAGACCTACACAAACTAGTCACTGAGTTAAAAACAGCAGCTCAGCAATGTGGACTTAACATAAATACACCAAAAACTAAAATTATGAGTAACACGGGAATAGCTACACCAATACA
This sequence comes from Agriotes lineatus, assembly GCA_940337035.1. Lineage (NCBI taxonomy): Eukaryota > Metazoa > Arthropoda > Insecta > Coleoptera > Elateridae > Agriotes > Agriotes lineatus. The sequence goes on along the minus strand of OW679195.1, from coordinate 34,744,020 downwards.
ACTAGAAAACGGCGAGGTTATCGAAATAGCTGAGGAATATATATATACCTAGGGCAGAAAATATCATTCACAAAAAATTGCCAACATGATGAGGTATTAAGAAGGATAAGACTAGGATGGGCCGCATACGGCAACCTTAGGCAGATATTTAAATCAAATTTTCCACAACATCTAGAGACACAAGTAGTTAACCAATGTATTTTACCAACCTTGACATATGCAGCCGAAACGTGGACGTTCACAGAAGGTTATATGGAAAAATTAAGGGTGACCCAGAGGAAAATGGAAAGATCGATCCATGTTGGGGATTCGGCTACAAGACAGAGTCAAAAATGAAACAATTAGAAAAAAGACTAAAGTAATAGACATTGCTGAGTACGTAGCTAAAAAGAAGTGGCAATGGGCAGGACACCTTATGCGAACAACTGATGATAGATGGACAAAAAATGTGACGGAATGGAGGCCAAGAGTGGGGAAGCGTGATCGAGGTAGACCTAAAACAAGATGGAAAGATGACATTCAAAAGATTGCTAAAACACATTGGATGAGCAAAACACTAGACAGAAGCGGATGGAAAATTCTTGGAGAGGCATATATCCAAAGATGGAGTTTATAAGTGCTGACAATGATGATGATGATGATGATGGAATCAGACAAGGTTTACATTGAAATCGCACTGAATCAAATTCAGAGAGAAAATAAGGACTGGAATAAAAATTCACGTTGTAACAATAAACATGCTGAGATATGTAGATGACGAGGGAGTACTGGCGGAAAGCGAGGAAGATTTTGAACTGGCTGTACAAGAAATTAATAGAAAATATACAAAAAAAGCA
>OW679195.1:34457453-34743084 GCA_940337035.1 Agriotes lineatus | reverse complement strand
CTTACAGTTACCGAGATCCCCATACTGGCCCTCCTTATCTTGGACACACTGTATATATTTTTCCAAATGCACGTGTTATTTACAGAGCAATATTAATAAGGTATAGTAAAAACACTACACTAATTACATAGTGCTCCAGGGGCATAATAAATTAAAATTTCATTGCATTTGTTTATTATAGATAGGATTTCACCTACGGTTAGACACGATATCTTAAAATTTGCTATATTACTTCCGAGACAGTAAGTACTTTCTTTCAATTTCAAATATGGCATCAGCATATTGTTTAGTAGCCTGTATCGAAATAATATAAGAAAAAAATACAATATTCTAGAATGCATATATCAATAAATTTAAAAGGCCATCACAGTTCTTCATGTTCTATATTTTAAATTTCTATTTTGCTTTAATTTGCAAAGGTTTAAATTTAAGAAAGGTAGGTATAGTTTGGTAATACTTTTCCTGTCCTTCGTTTGTTTTTAAAAAGTTTCCCACTGCAATCTAGCAGGCCTACTTTAAAAACTACCTCCGCCTATACACAAAATCGCATTTCCGTTTCTGTTACAGAAATAATTCTCCCCCAAAATAATCACAAACATGCCTTCAATAAATTAATGAAAATATCTCATTTTTGTTATGACAGTCTCAATAAACAGTCAGGTGTTTTTGATACAAAGCAAGAAATGTTGCTGCAATAAATTAAGGTCACATTAGAAAACCAATAAACTTAGGGTGTGAATTATTAGGAGCCAAATCAACTCACCAGACGAGAGAGGAATTAAAACTTCTTCAGCCTGTTTCTCCATTGTTGAGCGCTTTCACATCATACCAGTGAAATGGAATTAATTGCGACACTTTTACGCACACGAACACAATAAAACGGTTTGAACTAACCTTAAGTTAGAACTTTAGGAGTCAAACACCTACAACAGTCTACCTGTCTACAGTCAGCCAGCAAGTTAGTGTACGTCTACATTATTTACAAACAAAACACTGTGAACATGGTCCTGCCTATGCCAACTTTGGGAGAAATGTTTTTAAAAACAGTGATTGTAGCTCGCATTTCTGGGAACAGATTGCAAACTGTGAAAACTTTATTTAATACCGTACACACTATTTGTTTTGAGCACCACGTTTTATAATAATTACATGTTTAACCCAAGATTCGGGGGCCGCAACATTTGACACTTGTTACACTACACGGCCATGATAGTTATGGCATGACGTCAGCAATAGGCAACTTCATGCCGGTTGGAGCGTTTGACAGCTAAAATGCCTAGAACTTCTATTTACATAACATCCTACTTGCTTTATAATTTTCGCTTACAATTGTCCACAAGTCAGAAAAAAGTATAATAAGCTAGGGAGTGAAAATTCGCCAGTTACAAAGTATTCCTGTTATATATATTTTGATAATGACATCCATCAAGCAATCGAATAGTGTACTGGCAAATTTTTAGTAGTGTAACAATGGTAATCGTCCCAATACTAACTTCAAGTTGATAATTTAAAATTTCTGAAAATGATGCACAAGCAACTGAAAAAACTAATAAATATTACTAAAAACACAGGTAAGGATTAGCTCCAATAATAAGTTTTGCATAACTCCAAATTTCAGTAGGAGCTAAAACTGTTTCCGCCAACAACGCAACTTCCTCCGAAGTCCTAACATGTTATTTGAAACAATGCAACGAGCCGCCTTGGACTTCCTATTTTATTAAAGTGAGTTTTTTTTGTAAATATTCGTGTAATAATGTTGATTTTTTTTTAGTACAATAGTATAAAGGACGATCAATGGGGAAAATCACATTTTAACTGGAAAGTGGGCAGCTCCAACTATCATATTTTACGGACCGGTTGCTACCCGTACATAAAGTACCACTGCACAAAAAGAAAAGAGCAAGATTTGAGAGTAGAAGATTTATTCTTTAGATTTATAAAGGTTTTTAATTTAGGTACTACTTTATTTTCGGGAATTTCGTAGGGTAGAAATACGTTGGAGTAGTTTCATTTCACATTTCCGAGCATCACTATCAATAGTTTCTCAGTGATGGCGATGGCTTTTATATAAGCAAGCCATAAATAATATTTGGAAGCAACAGTAAATTGAGACGAACATGGAAAGAATGTTGAAATAACCAATCGCCAAGCAAAATGAAACCAGTTTATGAACTGGTAAATAGCAACATGTACTGAATGAGTACAGCAACGTTAACAGTAAAGTTCCAACACATTATTTTTCACCTACTTATTCGTTTCTTCTACCTCACTTGCGGTGTGAGAGATGTTTCGAAGCTGAACTACTGCAACATGTTTTTAGCCTGGTTAGCAGTCATAAATATACAAATTAGCCAAATATTAAGAATTGTTTTGCTTTGAAATTCATAAACGAATATCATCAACGTCTTTATCAATGGCCTGTTTTTAATTTCCCTGCTAAAAAAGGCCTTTTCTATTTGTTTCCATTTCGTGCCAATGATTGCCAACACTTTTCTGTTATATTTGTTATATCATTTGTCCATTGCTTCATGAGTCATCTTTGAGGGTGCTAGAAAGTTTTATACCTCCAGTTCGTGAGTCTTGTTGTCCATCATCCAAGCACTTGTCCTGCCTAGTTCCATTTTAAACCGCATATCTTGACTATTACGTTTACTACTCATCTGATTTCCTCAATTAGAGTATTGTCTTACTCTCATAAGAATAAACAAATACTCGAAATGCAACATAATGATACAAAAGTGGATGAATATCTATTTTTAGTTATGTTAGTTTGAAATCTTTATATGCCCATGGACCGTCAAGTGGTCCATCACTACTGTTTTGTAGTATTTTCAATCCATATTCTATTTTCTTTTCTATCCCTTGTTAGCAGTCTCACTTCCCTTATGGTCTTTTCGCGTTCACTCATTGTCATTTCCATTTGCTTCTCCGTTTTCCCTCATATTTTGATCTCGGTAACCAGTTTTGGATTTCTGTTTTCCCTCATCCTGCATACGTGTTCATACCACTTTAGCTGTTTGTTCTCAATTTTTCTCACCACTGGCTGAACCTCTATTAAATCCCTTATTGTACTATTGTTCACCATGTCCCTCCTTGTGTATCCGGTTGTTTTACGTAGATGCTTCATTTCTATCGCTGTTTCTTTTGTTTGTACTTAGTCCCTGTAGGAATACTGTATTGTACATTTGGCTTTTTGTATTTCTGCTAATTTCTCTTTTTCCTATAATTATGTTGTTCATGGCATAGTAGATTTGATTAGCTCTATTTATCTATTGATTAGATATTTATTATTCCAAATTTCCATCCCTTCTAATGTATTATTGTCCAGTATTATTACAATCGATGGTATTCTGTCTTTACTAACTTTCATGGCTCTACTTTTACTAACGTTAATAGTTAGGTTTACTTTACCAAGCTCTATATCTCTATTGCTCTGTAAATTCCTGTCTTTGTTTGTGATCAAGATAACATCGTCTGTGTATATTAGTTGTTCCGAATTTACTGTGTCAAGGTATCTATAGCTTATCTTTGTTTTCGTGATTTTTCTGTTACATTGACACATCAGTTCATTCATTACAATCATTTTAAACGTCGTCGATGTTGCTTGGTTTATTCTGACATACCCCTCCACATTTCTGTGTAATGCTTTTAATAGCTCAGATTAAATTCCAATTTACTCCATACTTCTCGAATATTTCCCAAATTTGTATTTTAGATATGTTGTTGAGTGCAGCTTTTCTATCCAGGAATGCCAGACATAATTTATTACCTTTACTATGACCCTTCTTAGTGTATGGATGTGGTCTTGGGTTTGTTTACCCGGTCTGAATGCCGCTTGTTCTTCTCTTAGCTTCTCTTCCGTTTCCGTCCTTAATTTTAGCTGAAATATAACTGCTGACAGACACAGTACTCTGTAGTTTTCACAGTTGCTTATACTTCCATTTTTATATAGTGGCAAGTTTATATTACGTTCCCAATCTTTGGGTACTCTTCCCTGTATCCATGCCAATTGAAAGATATCAATAATCCATTCCCCGACTTTCTTACCTCCCATTTTTATCATCTCCAGTGCTATTTATACATCTGATTGTACTTATTGCATTTTCCACTTCTTGTATTGTTATGTTATTCTGTATAATTTCCACTTCCTCCTGTACGATGTCATTTTCATGGTCTTCTTTTGTTGTTGACTGGAACTCCCCTTCATAATATTTTCTCCATACCTTCACTATAATTTTCTTTATCTACGACAGTGTGTAAAACTACCTTTTAGTTGACAGTTTTAAGTTTGTAAAACGACTGTTTAATAACACGTTTTCATTAGTTTACGTCGTTAATAGTAACGTGTTTAAAAGATTTCATTAGGCACGTTGGCAGTAGCAACGTGTTTTAAAATTTTTAAAACACGCAAAATTATGACCGGTTGCAGGTAATCCTAATTTACATTAATTTTTTTTTATATTTACCGTGTTTTCTAGATTATATCATAGATAAAATATTGTACGATACACATGCGTAAAGCAGCTTTAGTCACTCGCGGGGCTTAAAACGCTCGCTCACTCGCGTTTTAACTCTACCCCACTCGCGCCTAAATAGTAGCTTTACGCACTTGTATCGTAAATTACTATATCAGTAACCAATGTATTTTCACTATATTTTATATTTCTTATACATGTCACAGTATTCCCTTTTAATCTTTTAACAGTGTGCCAGAAATGTTTCCGATTATCCTTGCAATTGTTTTGCATTTTCTATCCAAATTTTATCCACAAATGGGCTTTAAATTGTTTCACAGCTTCTTTTGCATCATTCTTTTTATTTATATATACCTGTTTATGTTGTATATTTTTGCGTCTCATATATTCTTCCAAGGTACTTTTTTCTTTTACTTTCTTCTTTACTTCTTTGTTCCATCATCTTGTTCTTTTAATTCCAGGATTTATTATTTTAGTTCCACATATTGTTTTTGCGGCTTAACATACTTTTTCTTAATATTTCCCACTTTTCAGTTTTATCTTTACTTCCATACTCCGTGCTTCTTCCTTCTTTCATTAGTTTTTCCTCTAACAGTTCAGCCTAATTTTGTCCGTACTCTTCTATCCTTAGGTTCTCTATTTTTCTACTCCATATTCACCAATAGTACCGAATTCCCTATTTTCCTTATTTCCTGTTCTGTCTCAGTGTCCTATGATTAGTAGATGCTTATTCTTATCTCTTTCTCTTTCCATAACTTCTTGCAATTTGTTGTAAAACTCACTTCACTACTATCTTCTGTCGGTACATGGATTGTAGTATGCATATTGTTTCGTTAAGTATTATGTTTATTTTTATTATACTTGAGGTGATAGCTTCATAATCCACTACTGACTTCTCTATTTCTCCTTTTGCTATAATTCCTACACCTTCTTTAGCTCTACTACTTTCTTCTAACACCAAATATCTTAATATGTACCCGTTGTCCAACATCCTTAAAACTTTTTTCTCTTTTCTTAGTCTCACTCACTCCTAATATCTGTATCTTACATTTTTCTAGTTTGTTTATTAATTCTGGTTCTTTACCTTGTAATATAGTTATGTTTCAGCATCCTATTCTTATTTCCGGTATCTGTGTTTCATCCATGGTCGCATCCATTTTCTTTGCTTTACACCTACCATCCTCTTCGTTTTCTCCCAATCTCTGTTCTGGTTTTGCTTTGTTACTTCCGTCATCAGATACCCGTCCTTTATCTCACTCATTTGTTTTTTGAAATGTTGGCCTGTGTTAATCTTCCTCCTGTATCCGCTCATACGTATTTGACTCCATCCACTTCTAACTTGCGGTAGCCTACTCGTGTTTTTTTCTTGGTTTTTCTCTTCACATGCTAATTTTCTGATAGCAAGCTTTTCTTTTTGCTCCTCCTCTGTAAGGTCACTATTGATATAAATGCCATTTGGTAGCTTTTGTTTTTTTTAAAGAAATTTTGTGGTCAACATTTACACTTCACAGCTGTGACTTTTGCTTTAGTTTTTCCCACTTTGTAAGCTTTTTCGATTTTAGCTTCTATCCCCATCTATTTTTTTGATGTAGTCTTTAACTTGTTGTTTGCCTAGCTGCTCCTCCCTGAAATTCATTGCTTTAATTACGATATTTTCTTCTTTTTCTTTTTCTCTTCTTTCTCTAATTTGCTTTCTACGTTAATAATCCTCTTTTCCATATCACCTCTTTCTTCTTGCCATACCCTTGCCTTTTCCTCCCATTCTGCATTCACTTTTTGTAATTCTTCTTTCATCTCTGTGACTTCTGATTTTATATTTGATATTTTAATTTTCATAGCACAATAATATTAAGTTTTCACGACTTGTTTGGATAATTTATCATGCTAGAAAAATTTAAATATCCAATCATTATAGAAAAAATATCTATACCCTATACCTGTTATCAACGCAAGAAAAAATTTATACATTAAAGTTAACAAAACAAAACTTATCTTTTATTCCACCTTGTAATGAATTGAAGCTGAGCCAACTTTTATCTAATTCAGCGCAGTAGGAAGGAAGGCATTCATCGAGTAAAATATGCGCAGTTTCTTTAATTTTACATCTAGTTGAAATCACTTCTTTAGATAAGATCTATTTTGTGGTTGTTGCTCAGGAACTTGTTCTGTAATTTTAGATTTTTCAATATGGTACCTCGTAATTACATTTTTGCATTCTTTAATCCTAACTTCTCAAGCCCTAGATGTTTCACTGATATTGTATTTCCCCCTTTCATAAGAAATACCGTACAGATAATTCATTGAACAATTTATTGTTACAAAATATCCCAAAACAACATGAATAATAGAATGTCACCAAGAAAGAAATTATTGGGTTTTCCATCTATCTTCTCATTTTGCTTCCTCTTTATTCTAGACCATGGGTCTATCTATTTTTGTAATTATCTATACAGGGCCCATTTTTAAACCCAGAACCTAAGTTATTTTAAATAGGCAACCAATTTGATCAGTAAACCGTCAGAGTACTCATATATTATCGCTCTGATCATAATTATAGGAAAACTTTGTTTCAAATTATAGTCGCTTTGCACCTGCATTGTGTGTTGCCTATTTACAAACTTTCAACATATACATAGTTATATTGGATTGAAAGCTTCTTCTTCTTCAGCTGACCCTTATATGCCCCTAGAACCCCTTTTACTATTTTGCAGTATTTTCAACCCATTTTTTATATTTTTTCTTGTACCTTGTTAGCACTCACTTCCCTTATGGTCTTTTTGTGTTCACTCACTATCACTTCCATCTGCTTCTCTGATGTAATTGTTAGTCTACCCCTATGTCGTTTTTCCTCTACTTTCCTTCTCTGTAACCACTCTTGGATTTATGTTCACCCTCATCCTGCGTACGTGTCCATACCACTTTAATTGTTTCTTCTCGATTTTTCTCACCACCGGCTGAACCTCCATTAAATCCCTTATCTTATTATTGTTCAACATGCCTCTCCTTGTGTATCCAGTGGCTCTACATAGATGCTTTGAATTTCAGCGGGCGATAGGAGACAGAATACAAGACGTTTGTACTGTATCGGTACTAAATGTCAGCATACATAAATCAAACAAGTAGAGACACTCACTGTCGGTTCCTTTGATGTCAAAATACCGATTTGGATGACCTTGAACGGCTCCTGGGGGGTACTTTTCGATGGTACCAACAGATGGCGCCACTACTTTATCACATATGATTGGTAGCAGAGCTAGTAACTGGCTCTGATTGGTAGAATTTTGTGCTGCCATCTGATAGTCTAGCTTAGAAATACCCCCCGAGTTACTGTTCCAGGCACTCTAGACAGGTTTCAACATTTGTCATGAGTGTCTCTACTTGTTTGATGTATGTACGCTGTAAATGTCCTAATGTGCAGCTGCAGATTGCCTAGTTACGCTACAACTGACAACAGACATTACTTGATCTGAACAAAATGTGGTGTTGCCTGGTTTCGTTAAATGACATCAGATCCGGTGCTTTTATTACCTATCTGTTACTTTGTTTGTTTGTTTGTTTGTTAATGGACAAGGTCTAGGCATGCAGAGTACCAGGTACCTTAGACACCGACTGCTTTGGTCATATGGTCAAAGTCCTACTTAGAATCTGTTACTTTGGTGAAAACTTTAGCAACAACACACAGACACCATGTGTACATGTCTCAGCTTTGCTTCCTCTGAGTCACATCAAGTTGCCGAATGCGGTGCGCTTATTGGATACCACCATTCTGCATGATTATGCGCTGTTCGTCATTTAGTACTGAAACAGTGCAGAGCTACGTATTTTTGCACTGTTTTAAGGGCAGACGTTTTTTAGCAGATCCCGCAATATAGTAGTAAAATATATGACTTTCAGGCTCGGAGTTTTAAAATGACCGCCCTGTATAACTTTTAATGTATTATATTGTTGTTTATTGTATCATATATTTAAATTAGATTAATTTATTGAAACTTATTTTAGGTATACCTTGTTTAGCATATGGAATTGCTGCAACCCAATTAATAAGACATATGGAAATAGTTCACACGCCAAAAGGTCCAGTTAATATTTATTTTTTATATGAAGAAAATAAAGGATCTCAGTTCTAAGGTAACTGGTGAATGTAGTATATATTGTTTGAATAAAACATGTATAACAACTTTGATTATCAATTTATAATTACTTACTTATCCCATAACCTCTTCAACCATTGTGTAAAGTGATAAACCTTCTCCAACTTTTTCTATCTTTGTCTTCTTTTTTCATTTTATTGTAAGTATATTTGCCGTATCTTAGTTCCAGTACAGTACAGTAAAATTGTTGTTTTACCTTCAAAAAATTGTCCTTGGCGATTTCTCTTGCCCAGTGGTTTAGCGTCATTAGACAAGTGTAGAACCAAACAGCCGCCATCTTAAAACATTTTCAAATCTTTTTTTTCTCGCGATCCATTGGTCGCCCTCTACCGTTCAAAATACCAACTTCTCTGTATCGCGGCAATTACCAAAAATGTGTAGAATGTTTTATCCAACATTTTTTGTTCCTTAACTTTCTGTGCGAGAAAAAACTATTTCAAAATTTTTTCAAGATGGCGGCTGTTTGGCAGGGTGTGGAGGCACGACTATTTGGTTCTACACTTGTCTAATGAACTTAAACAACCGCTACTATTGTAAGGTAATAGGCTTAAGTTTTTACGCAAAATTCGCCAAGTTGAGTGAGAAAGTCCAAGTTTTTGTGCATGACGAGGAGTTAAGAGGTTAGTTCTTCATTCACACTAATTCGAACAGCGGCAATATTCTCATCTGAACGAGCACTTTGACGACATAGAGGTGTTGATTAATTCACTACTGAACCAGTTTTAGTGTTTCCGGAAATTTGATTATTTGCACCTTCTGTTGGTCGATGATGTCTACCAGAAACTTTACGTAGTACTCAGAATTTTGCTTGAACAGAAATGATTTTGATAATAAATACAAATTATTTCTATATGTTTTTGAAGTATATAACGTTCCATGATGATGTAGCAAAGCTGACTGAACACAACTATAAAAAAATGTACGGCTCGGCCATTCAAAGTTGACTACGATCGGTTTTTAAAGTTCTATCTTCACTGTTGGAAAACCGTTTATAAGCAGACTGATTTATATATTCTGCTTTTGGTTGCTTTGGACACTATGTAGGGCTCCATACGGCGCAAATAATTGTGTATGCAGATGACATGGCTATAACACGTAATACAAGGAAGGGACTTAAACAAGCCTTTAGAGCAGTGCTACTTACTAGAAAAATCCAGGAGCCACATATGGATTTAAATGAATATCGAAGGACCGCAACTGTCAACTAAGAAAATAAAAATTACCCAAAAAGCCATAGAATGGTGTACGGCTAAATATTTTTCATGAATTCATTTGCGAACAAAACACACATAATATGTATGTATCTTTAAGTAGGTGCAAAGAGTATATAATATACTCTACTGGCTACTCTATTTTTAATTGAATTGTAACTTTTCAATTATGCAAAAGCTTCAAATTATAAAAATGGTGGAACTTGAGACTCTTTCAGGGTTTTGGGTTCAATTATCTAGTTGCTTCGCTCTGAAAAGTTTTACTTTCAAATATTTTCTCAATGCATTTAAATTAATTGTCACCTATAATTTCAACAAACTGTCAACAAATGCTCAATTCTATTAACTATAAATTGCAACTTTATATAAAACGGTATTGTTTCTAATTAATTGGACTTTTTTGAAATGTCTTTACTTGCTTTAGAGTTGGTATAACTATCGAATTACCCACATTGTATTGTCCTTAATCTACCTCCAAGTCAGCAATGAAACGATAAAAAAGCTAACCTGCGGTTAATTAATTAAAATAATCAATGGTAGTAAAAAATCGCAGATCAACCGCCTTAAAGTTCGTACTACACGGAAGCTTTAAAAATCTTGACTTACCGCGATGGCCAGGCTAACTCAAATTCGGCGATATGGTCGTGGGTTCAAACCACCAGCTGTGTACGCTGTAAAGTCTTGAAAAGAAAGGATATGGGCGCCAGAAATCAGATGATTTTGAATCATTTAAATAAACTACAAATGACTAGCGTTTATTTAATAACTACTGAATAATTTGTAGTATGGTAATTCAATAATAAATAATCAAAACAATTTGATCACAAATAATGTCATAGTAGAGCTGTGCAAGTTAAATGAAGGTTGCGATATGCACCAAGAAACCCCTTTTGGGTTATTCAATTAATTGTAACCACAAATAAATCGAGTGGTATGCATACCGCTGTCATTTAAAAAAACCTTTCTATTCAGGCTATTGAAAGCAAAAAGCTTTGATTACACATATAAATTGCAGCTTTCAATGTTAATTGTAATTAAGTATACGCATTTAAACTTCAAATATTAAAACTGATTGAACGTATGCGTCTAAACTTTACATGTCAGTAATTACGGAAAGTACAAATCCAAACTCCAAACAGTGACAGTTATGAAATGCACGAATTCAAATTTCAAGAACCGAAGACAATGCGATATAAAATTAATCCCGGAATAACCAGTCCGTGTAACTGTCCACAATTAACCGAAATCACTAACCTTCGGAGCCCAATAATTCCTAGGGACCACGCTGTCAAAGGGTCGCTACTGCAGGTTATTCAGCTGAATCAACGCCTAACCTGATGCAACAGCTTGCCAGGGGAAGCTGACAAAAAGGTCGAACGTTTTGCTCCTGGCAGCATCGACGCTGAAGGCAGATAACGTTCTTTAACGGGACAGGACACTAGCCTCCAGATCCAAAATTATCGGATAGAAGCTGATTTTAAAACCATCGAGTGAAACTGTCGGTTAAGAGCTAAAGAAATGCAATTAATAGGAGAATAACAAACAGAAAAACGTCATCGTACCTGATTATAGTCAGCCCTTAAAAATTAATCGTCGTGGCTTAATAAAGCACGAACGAGACCTTTTAGAAGCAAGTTACTTCGACGAGGTGCAGGGAAAGAATCCTCGCGTATTCGGCCAACTAACAAAGACAGCTGAACGCTGCGACCTCGCGATAAGCCAGCAAATGTTTTTGGGCTTTCCAGAATCGGTACGAAATGAGCGAACTAATAAATTGAAATAATTCGAAATACAATTTGATTATAATGTGAAGACAATATACAGGCTGGTGCTGAAATAATTGGTATGTGGAGAAAACATTCGAGCGAAGCGAAAATATGGTTTCAAATCCACCCAAAATGAGCAGCTTGCACACGTTTGCACTCCTGCTGTAATGCACCGCTCACTAACAAACAGCTCACTCCTGTTGACCGCAACTGACAAATCTTGATCACTCAGCAGCTACCAGCATACACTGTGCCTCGAACTTCTCTCGTTCCTGTCACCTTCTGGAACGGACACTCTTCAAAAAACAGCTCTCCGCTGTCACATATGATCCACTTATGTCAGACCTCTTCCAATGCTCCAAACTTCAGCTCAATCAATGTACCACACCAGATCTGGACCTGCCTCAGCTATCTCCTTTGTAATGGATCCTATTCCTTTCTTGATACTCCCACGATCTCTTTAATCAGCAGCACCCAAAATAATGTAATCAATTGTCAAATTGTATGCTTCAAAATAAATCTATTTCCATATAAATCTTCAATTCTTCTCTTCTATATAACGATTATAATATTCATTTAGTTTTACCATGTATTATTTATCTTCTGGAACTCTTTCTTCTGGAACTTTTTCTTCTGTACTATTACTTGTTTATTAATATTTCGGTTCTCTTCACATCACGTAAATTTAGTTATTGCCCCTTTTATATTATCCAAACATTTTTAAGTAATACAGGGTTAAAATTCCACTTTTTATTAATGCCAAAAATTCTAAATTACATGTTTCTCGATTTGTTATTTTTCTTATTATCATTATTGGAACAAAATTTACTTAACTACCATATATTTCGTTATTAATGCCTTCTACTTTATAATATTGTTTGATCTTTACCTACTTTAATAAAATTAAATTCTTATCAGAATCTGTATTTGTCATTCCTGATATTACCTTCTATTAACTATCCTTTTTATATTCCAAAACACCTGTAACCGTTCAAAAACTATCATTTCATTAATATTTTGCTCAAATTTAGATTTAATTAATAAACTTTTTATAAACATTCTCAACCTTTAGGATGGGTCAAAATAAATTGTATTAACATTCCAATTTCTTTTATACATTCAAAATTTAGCCAAAACCAATGTATAGTGTACCATAACAATATCTATACACTTTGGTAGGTGACTAGTGACCAATTTATTAGAAGTTCATGCTTTCTGTTGGGGTCTCATAATATTAAGTAACGAGCCGCTTAGTAAATACTGCTGCTTTAGAGAAACTGAGGAAGCAGTAAAAATAAAGACACTTCACGGTAATGAACCAAAAACGAAAGCTATGAAATATGGAAGAAATATAGAATTCAGAAGCCAGAAGAAAGGGATTAAGGCTACCCCTTGGGTTGTGGAGTGTAGCAAGGAGAAGAAGCGTACCATGCATGGCTGTTACTTTGTGAATCCAATTTGCTAATTTTGCTTCAATTCTGCCTGGTTCTTCCTTATTGCCGGGTGGTGTAGCTTGAACAAGTGTCCACGTACGATCAGTAGAGTTAAGTAACGCTCTTTCTGGTTAGAACTTGGATGTCATAATAACATTATGACAGTCGTTAGTGGGGTTGGAAGTCCCCAGAAAATGTACAGAGACGCCTATAATTGGCCTAACGGCTGTTGGCTGAGTACAAAATAAAATAAAAGATATTTCAGTTGATTTGTTTCTCCCTGTACATTTATTTTCACTTCTTCGGGTGCATTTGCAAAGTTCATTATTTCAGTCTTGTTCATGATAATATTTAAGGTAAATGTGCTAAGGAGGCCTTCTAATTCTCAATTCTTGTTATTAGTGAAAGTAATTAGATCATCGACATACAATAATTCGTTTATTGTGTCGGGCTGTAGTTTTCTGTAACCTATGCACTGCCTTTGCATGTAAGTTTACTTTCGTTATTATTTCATCAAATGAAATAACGAAGAAGAATGACACACTACTGCTGAAAGCTACAGCAAAAGTGTAAGGCTCCAATAAAGCCTTCCCTCAAAGTTGGATGGATGGATAGAATTCGATATGCAACCTTCTTCTCGTGGTGGGTCCTGGGTAGTTTTACGGAACTAGCAAACAGTTGCATATCATAACGCAGGCTACAGACTATTAATATTGTAATTTAAAAGTGTTTTACATGATATAATACAAAACATAGTATAATCAAAGACCTGAAGACATATTTCAGGAAGTATTTTTGAAACCTTAGCACTGTTATGAATAGATATAATTTAGTGCTCGGGTGCTCTAAGGGATATAATAAAACATTATTTTAATATCGCAGAGTAGATGCTTGAGGCCTTGAACTTCTCCTAACTACTATAATTACGGTTGCCAGACCTTCTATATTTGATAGAAGCCTTCTATATGATGAAAATCTTATATCTTCTAAGTACCTAAAATATAGAAGCAACGTCTTCTATATTTCACGTTAACAATATGAGAGAATCTATCACTATTTGATGATTTACATTAGCGTTCGTCCGTTCGTGAGTCAGTGTCAGACAGTCAGTAATAATAATCCCGGTTCTGCGTCAGTAATGACAAAACCTAATTTTGCATTTGATTCGTTCTGGATAGTAATATTCATATTTTGGTATTGATTATAACTTTACTTTATTATAAAAACAAGTAATACGGCTACGTCGCCGTCGCTAAAAAAGAGTAATAGTAATACTACTGACACTGAAAATGATAGGTAGTGATCAAGTTTCAGTGCTTCCAAAACAAAGAAAATACGCCTCTTCATATCAAACTGAATGAAAAGATAAATATAATTTTATAAAAAGTGTGCCCAATGACAATGCTAAAGCAAGGTGGATGCTGAGCCACAAGGATTTTTCAATTAAAAATCAAGGAGTAGGACATGTAGGTTTTTATTTTTAATATGAAGACTTAATGCTCATCGAACCTAATTTATTCGTACTTGGATTTTAGAAACCGAAGAAAATAAAACAGTGTTGGTGGATACGCAAAATATAAGTTTTTTTATGGAAAACTAGCTGACCCGGCAAACGTTCTGTGTAAAAATAATTTGTCTCTGAAACCCCGTTTCACCACTATAGAGTTTTAATTTTATGTCATATCCACCGTCTTGGATTTAAAAATAACTGCCATTTTCGCAATCAACCTCCCAAAAAACCTCAATAACGACACCCATATTCATTTTTAGGCTTATTTACCCCATTTCACCCCCTAAGGGGTTAATTTTCGGAAAATCACGAAATACGTGTTTGCTTACTTGTTTTTAGGAGTACTCCTACGAAGTTTGAAGTCGAAATGTCTATTTAATATTATTTTTCCATACAAAATTTGAACCCTTATTTTACCCCTTTAGGGGTTGAATTTCGAAATATCCTTCCTTATTCCTTGTATACATCATAGCTGTGACCTACCCGGCGTTGCCCGGGCATAATATTACGTGAACCTATGCGTGTTTGTTTTGAAACATGACTTTTACATTGTTTTATTCCGGTTTTTCCATCCTGAAAAAAAATCTTTTTTTCCGAATTTTCCTAGTTTTCCACTCCTGCGATTTATCCATTTTTCTCTTCGAAAAGCCATTCAGAAACGAAAACATACAAAATTCCATACAAAAATACCAACAAAATCATCTTTTTGATTTTCCGACTCTTCCAGTGGATTTTCCCAAAATTTTCTTTCATATAAACCTTGTCCTGGAAATTACGAACACAACAAAAGAAATGAGCCAAATCGGTCGAGCCGTTCTCCAGTGATGATGTAGCATATATGCGGCAATTGATTTTTATTTATACAGGGTGCCCGGATTTCGTAGGGACAACATGGGTAACTTTTGTATTTGAAGAGATAGAGAGATGGTTAAATTAGCAAACAGGTGCAGGTTTGAGAGCTCATTAAGAATTGATTTTCAAATTTTACTTGTCATGGCCCACTTGTCTAAAATAAAAAAAAACAAAATCTCCTAATTTCTTTTAGAAATCACTAGTGCCATGATCACAATAACTTTGTTTTTTGTTTATCACGTTATCTGTAAAATTATGTTTCGAAACAAAAAGCATGCTTATCATCATATGTGCCTGCCAGTAGTGTCAATGTGTTCCGTATGTTTGACGTGTAAGTTCTACGTTCTTGTAGCACTTGATATACGCACAAAATACATCATATTTTTCAAAATTTTCCATTATAAGTTGAAGTAATAACACTCACACTACTGACAGGCACGTATGATGATAAGCGTGCTTTTTGTTTCGAAACATAATTTTACAGACAATTTTTTGTGAAATTAGTGATCCAATGAAATTAACTCTTTTCTAGTCATGTGGGCAAAATCAACCAATTAGATCATCCTTACATTGAAAACGACCCATGGGTTGTTATCACTTTGTGTACCGCGGTCAGGTGTGGTTGCTAGGTTACAGGTGGGGTTGCTAGGTTACGTCAAGTTTTTAACAGCTCAGAATCAAATATTGTGACGTCAAATTTAACTTGACAGTTTCATAATTTACAGAACATTTTTGTAAAATGTCACATACACGCTTTGGTAGTGATAATAACCATTCAATAAACGTGATAATAGAAGAAAATACCCCACAAAATACTGTAAGTAGTAGAAAATATACATGGAGAATGTTTATGAATTTTTGCGGCGACCGAAAATTTGAACTGAATGAAAAGCGTACCGGAGATGAATTGGCAATGATACTAAAAGACTGGGCTTTTCTTTCTTTGTTTATTTGTATTTTTGTTCGCTATCTCCTCCGAAGATACTGGATCGATTAAGTTGTATAATGGCTTAAAAGTTTGCTAATTTGTAGACTTAGATCTGTCGCCGTGGGCTGCGGTGTGACAGCTGCTGTGACCGTGTGCTGTTAGCTCGGGTGATTCACTATGTTCATATATCATTATAGCAGCGTTAATATGTAATATTCTTTTCATAATTGCACTTCCACTAAATAAATGTACTAAATAAATAGTTTCAAGAGCAAAAAATTGTCTAACCGAATATCCCTCGACCATTGATAAATACTTATAATTTTATTACAACTTCCTCAAGCACGTTGCTTTTAGGCAACAGCCCTCCGCCGTTGGCGTCGGGCTGTTTCCAAGCAACGTGCTTTCGAAAACTGCAATAAAATTATTTCGTAATTATCACTGGCCTTGGGATATTATAGCTGATAACGTGATAAACAAAAAACAAAGTTATTGTGATCATGGCATTAGTGATTTCTGCCTGTAAAAAGAATAAGCTCAGTTTTTCAAAATTTTGAAGAATTTTCCATATCATGTGATACATCATTGCATTCAGAAAAAAATCCTCTCTTAAAAGGGCCAAAAAATTGAACGGTACCAATTTAAAATTTTGAGGTTAGGTTAGATTACTAAAAATTTGCACAAATAAAATTGGTTTTATTAAGTGCCAATAAAACTATTTAAATTACCATGCAAATTAGTTCAAATCGCATCTCAATATCGTAAGTAACATTAAAGTTACGGCATATAAAAGAAATTAGGAGATTTTGTTTTTTTTATTTTAGACAAGTGGGCCATGACAAGTAAAGTTTGAGGATGGATTCTTAATGCGCTCTCAAACCTGCACCTTTTTGCTAATTTAACCATCTCTCTATCTCTTCAAATACAAAAGTTACCCATGTTGTCCTTACGAAATCCGGGCACCCTTATAATAGATATGAATTCAATAAATTAAAATTTACGTTTACTAGTTAGAGTTGCAATATGTATTTAGTTTTAGGCTATGTTTAATGTATTGTTGACTCGAATATGTTTATTGTTTATTATTAACTGTGCTATTTTATTTTCTTTTGTTTAAGTATGTGATGTTTATTTTTGTTATATACATAAGTATATGCCTAATACTTATAATAATGTTGTTTTCCTTATTTTCTTAATAAATGATTACTTGAATTTTCCTCTATATATTTTTTGAAACTTCTATATTTTTAAGTGACATCTTCTATTTTTGATAAATAAACCCTAACTATAATGCCGATTTAAGTAACGGAGGATTGTTGCGATTTGAAAGCCTATAATTTAGTACTCGAATTCCCCAAGCGAGATTTTAATATCATAGAGTAGATTCTTGAGGCCTTGAACTTCTTCTAACTACTATGAAAGTATTTAAGTAACGGAGGATTGTTGTGCTTTGGAAGCCAGATAATAATTCTATTTATTTTCTTAATTTCACTCGTAATTCGATGGAAAAGTAGTCACGGTTCACAAAGCTCGATACGTGACACGACAACTTAGGTATATTAAAGGATGCCATGTGACATCGTCCGCCTCACGTTACTTGGCAAATGACATGGAACTTGCATAATGCGCAAACTAATTTATTTTCGCTCCCTTAATAAAGATTATTTTCAACTAAGTAATCTGTTAAGTAAACGTTAGCAAAATGCAGTTTGATATGACATAATAAAGTAACATTTTAAGATTTTCAGCTTCTATCAAACTGAACGTTTTGCAGCTTACAGCTTTCAACTGTCGATAGTACGAAAAAATAACCATGTACAATAATTTTAACACTGCCAAACTGAAAAAAAAAACAACTTAATAGAGTAAATAGTTGTATTCTAGAATGGATAAAATTATTTTCCTTTTGACTCCAAGCTGCCAATACTAGTTTCACCATAGGTATTTCAGGAAGTATCTGAAACATTTGCAGCACTGCACAGTGGGCCCCAAAGTCCAGAAAAGTGGCCAAAAATAGCTATTTTTTAAATTGCTTATATTCCTACGTGCTTCCGTAGATAGTTAAATGGATAGTCAATGCATCATTTCCTAGAATTTCAAGTGCATTGAACGAAGGTTCTACCTGCTAGAGGGTCGTAAACACTACCCTTGTGTTACGTTGATGCTCCGTACTTACAGCTCATTTTATCACAAACCTTTGATGAGTGATTGTGCTTATAAGACGCCTGTGTTTAAAGTGAAATATTGCAAGAAGCTTCCTTAGGGTAAGTACGTTAACTTATACATATTGTCAAGTACCCCTTCGTTTACCCATTTAAACAATTTGCTTATATTCATGAGGGTGTTTAGTTCAAATTTATATGAGATTGCTCAGCATTTTCTGAGCAAACAAAAAATCCAGACGAGTCTGGGCTATCAGAAAATATTCAAAAAATTTCTTGTACATTCCTTAATAATATATATCAGATCCGCATGCCCGTTTATGCCCATTTAGGAAATATTGCCTTTTTTCCAAGACGCCGCGCGTGCATGTAATTAGAGTAATTGCACGTCGCATTGTAACGACCGCGCATCGGCCGATTGGATTACTAATAATATTTAGTTATGATATCATTTCTGCAGTACAGTTTACTCAAAACTCGAAGAGTCTTCAAGATATATCCCCCGATTTTTAGAAAAAAATAAATCTTGGCTTAACAAAGATTTTATATTTGAAGTTGAGGGCGAAGAAATTGAAGAGACTGATGATCCACAACCAAGTACATCATCTGGAAGTGGCAGCGGTCGTGGTCGTCCGAAATTAAAGTTTTTGGAAAGTAGTTCCAGAACCAAGAGGAGAAAAACTGAGAAGCTGTGTGGTACTTTTGAAGCCGAAGAACTCACTTTAGCGGCAAAGAAAAGTCTTAAACAAGAAGGGAAAGATACTGCTGCAAAACTAATTTCAGAGGCAGTTTTTACAACTCCAACGAGAGCAAGAAAAATGCAGGATGCTTGGAAGGTGAGCCAGAAATTTCAATTTCGTCTTTTACTGGTGACATGTTGTTATTGCTGAAGAAACCTGAGGTGTCATCAGAAGAACCAAGTACATCTTGAGTGGTAGCCACGAATCCAGAAAAGGAAACCTCTTCATCCGAGGAGGAGAGTGACACTGAAAGTGATAATGACATTCCATTGAACAATTAACATTTTTATATATGTGCATAGATATTTAATTGTATATACTTGTACATAGATCATTGTTTTAGAAATTAAATAATTTTGTTTGTCTTTTGTAAATGACTTTGAATGAGCTACAATTGAAAAACTTAAAAATTTGCTATCAATTTCCTTAGTATTTCCATACTGTACGAGCGACTTTAAATCAAGTAAAATTGAAAAACCCTATAAATTAGCAACTCGGCGAAATAATGATCCCCTAAACAACACCCTCGAGGCGTGAATTTTTTTTCTTTATTTTTCCCGTATGTTTTTAGTGATTTTGAATGAGCTGAGACAGAAAAATGCATAAATTCCTACTTTTCAAAAAAAAACATCTCCCATAAAACACCCCTGGCTCTTGTGATTTTTTTCATTATTTTTCCCTTATTACATAAGTGATTTTTAAGCCATTAAAAATATAATCAGAATTTTGGCCACTTTTTGGGATTTTCGGCCCACTGTGCACTGTTTTGAATAGATATAATTTAGTAATCGAATGCCTCAAGCAAGAATTTAATATTGTAGAGTGGATCCTTGAGGCCTTGAAATTCTAAATACTTTGAAACGGCTTCGTTTCATAATTTTCATGTCTAGTGCATAAACATCCACTTTTATCACTTGTTGCACAAATAGCTATAATTTTATCCTATTATGTTAGGGGAAAATTGGGTACATTCAGCTATTTATGATATGTATTTAAACAGCTCATGTAATTATTAAATATAATTGAATTTGCTTTAATAGCTCCTTAGGTTGATCCTTTGTGCCTATTTATTATATAACAGAAAGTTCATAAATTAATAATTAAAAATATTGCAACACTTTTTATTAACTCTTGCAAATAACTGAATCTACCCCACTGGTGGGGATGGGGTACATTCGTCCATATAAAAATAGATGTAAAATGTGTCTTAAACTGAATCTCTAACACTCTAACACTAAATACATATAAAACAACAAAAATAATAATACATTTGAAATTTAGCGCACATCAAAACCTTCAAAATTGTAATGAAACGAATAGATAGAGGCTCGTCTCGCAGTTGTAGTTTTAATATTTGTTGACAAAATAGCAACTATTGTGCTGTGTCGTTACTGGGATGGGTTGACTCGATTAATAAGCTACTAAATATGGACTAGCTTTATTCAGTTGACTACATGACTGACGTACAAGCAATACATTAATTATGTATTTTGGCGCACACTCGTGTTGTACTTATAATATACAACTCCAAAACCTATACATACATTACTAACTTATACTAGATATAACATACATACATAGCATATCTCCCTTTTTAGATTTCTTATCTACTACTTGTTAAAGGTTTAGCCGCTGTGGTGGCTTAACTACCCTAGAACTCCGACGTCTAACTAATGGAGATGGGATAGTTACATTCGGTGAAGGATTGGGATTAGGCATTTCATCGTTTGGTTGGGGGTTCTCTTTAGGCAACTCACCATTGGGATTCTCTATTTCCTCAAGTGTTGGCTCCAAGGGAATTTCGGTTATATCCTCATTGATATCAATACTTGTAGTGGGATATGACATTGGGACTCCCTTATCAGCGATGTCGCTCTGAAGATAACTTTTTTTTAACCCATCAGCATGTGTGAGTTTTACTTTGCCATCCGTCATTATCAAGTAAGTTACGGAACTCAATCTCTTCATAACTTTCCCTCTTTTCCAATTGGCGTCTTTCCCTCTTTGTGTATGCACCAACACTTCTTCACCTTCGATAAAGGTTCTCATTTTTCCCCTGTTTTTATCTTCATTTTCTTTTATCTTGTGTTGACTGTCTTTCTTTTCCTCTACTGGTTTCTTCTTCAACATTGTTATTCTGGTTCTCGGGACTTGTTTTAACATTAGTGATGCGGGACTAACACCTGTTATTGAGTTGGGTGTGGTTCGATATTTCAATAGAAAATTATCTATCAGTAGTTGTAAATTCTTCTGACCATCAATTTTCTGACCTCCATGTAGTCCCTTCATCAGACACTTCTTTATAGTTTGTACTTGCTTTTCTGCCATTCCGTTTCAACATGGATGTAATGGTGGTGCGAACGTGCATTTTATCCCATTTGATTTACAGAATAGTTGATATTCAGCTCCAAAAAATGGTGGACCGTTGTCGGAAACTATTTCTTCTGGGATACCAAAGCATACAAAACTTTGGCGTAATTTTTCTATAGTCTTTTCCGCATTTGTTCCGCTGCGCATGATGTACACGTCTAGCCATTTGCTATGACTATCGACAAGTAATAACAAATGATACTCTTTAAATTGCAAAAAATCTACGTGGACTCTTGTCCAGCATCGTGAAGTTTTGGGCCATGGCGTATATGGAACAGATACTGGTTTATTTTGCTGTAATTGACATGGTTCACATCTCTTCACAAATTCTTCAATATCCATATCTATATTTGGCCACCAAAATTCACTCCTAGCTACTAGCTTCATTCTGACCACACCAATATGTTGATCGTGTAGCAATTCTAAAACTGAATTTCTCAGTTCAGTTGGTATTATTAACCGGTTGCCCCACCAAAGGCAATTATCATCTAATGAGAGTTCTAATCGTTTGTCAAAATAGGGTTTAAGTATTTTTATCTGGCCAACCGATTCGAGTAAGTTCTAACACTTTTACAATAACCTTATCTTTCTTTGAACTTTTAGCTATATTCATCAGGTTGATTGGTACTTCGTAATGGTCTGAAAATGAATATATGGGTTCTTCTAAAATGTCTTTTGATGGTAAACGACTCAAGCAATCTGCATTTGCAAGTTCCTGACCCTTCCGATACTGAATATCGTAATCAAAGGTTGATAATTCAAGTGCCCAACGTTGTAGCCGTGTTGCTGCTAGAGTGGGTATGTTAGTCTTAGGATTCAGTATAGTTTTTAGTGGTTGGTGGTCAGTAACTAATATGAACTTCCTCCCGTATATAAATCGGTAAAATTTCCGCACTGCAAATATTATCGCTAGCGCTTCCTTGTGTAACTGCGGATAATTTCTTTCATTTGGAGCAAGTGTACTCGATGCAAACATAATTGGATGTTCAACCCCATTTATAATGTGACTCATCACTGCACCTACACCATAGGGTGATGCATCTGCTGCTATTACTATAGGTTTCCTAGCATCATAGTGAACTAATGCTGGACTATCAATAATCATTCCTTTACACTTTTCAAAAGCGTCCTGACAATCTTTTGTCCATTTGAACTCAACATCTTTGCGTTCTAAATCATATAACACCTTCAAATGTGATGAAATCATGGGCAAAAACTTGTGATAGTAATTAACCATTCCCAGAAATGATTTTAACTGACTTACATTTTCTGGTGGTTTTGACTTCCCTATTTGCTCTAGTTTTGACTGTAGCGGTTTAATACCCTGACTATCCAAAATATGACCAAGACATTCGACACTTTTCTTAAAGAACGAGCATTTCTCCATGTTTATTAATATGTTATAGTTCTTTAACCGCTCTAGTACCGTTCTCACATTCTTTCCACAATCATCTAAGGTTTTTCCTGCTATAATCACATCATCAATATAACATGCACACAATGGAATTCCGCTTAGTACCCTGTCCATTATTGACTGAAAAATGGCTGGTGCCGACGTGATACCAAACGGTAACCTTGTAAATTTAAATAATCCTAAATGTGTGTTAATTGTGAGTAATTCTTGACTTCCTGGACTTACTTCCAATTTCAGATAAGCGTTTGACAAATCTAAAGTGGTAAAGTACTCTCCCCCACTTACTGCATTAAAAATATCTTCACATACTGGTAACGGATAGTGCTCCACTTTCAGGTTTGGGTTAATTGTGACTTTGAAATCTACACAGATTCTGACTTGCTTCGAAGCCTTTCTTGGGACGATAACAATCGGACTTGCCCATTCTGAATATTTGACTGGTTTTAATATTCCCGCTTCTACCATAGACATTAATTCCTTTTCTACTGCCTCTTTTATGGAATATGGGACTCGGTAAGCTTGGTGGAAGATAGGAGTAACATTGTCTTTTAATATTAAATTTGCTTGGAAATTTTTGATGGTTGAAGACCTCTCACCCTGCATAACTTGTTTAAAATCTTTTTTTAACTGAACAGTTAATTTTTCTGCCTTAACAATTTCATGCTCTACCACAACAGTTGAAAAGACTGTCCTCCAATCTGGACATAACCTATCTAACCACGTCCTACCTAATAATGGTTGACCTACTGACTCCGTTCCAATTATAACCAACGGTAATTTAGCGGGTGAACATCTAGTATCTGTACTAACATTGACATAAACCTGACCTAACACATTTAACTCGTTACCTGCCACGGTTTTTAATTTAACTTTACATTGTTCCCATTTAATATCAGGAAACTTTGCCAAAAATAATTTATCGGACATGACCGACACGCTAGCACCTGTATCAACTTCCATATCACATGGTGTGTTATTAATAAAAACTTGTCTAATTACTGGTGCATATACAGACTGAATATTACTTATGTACTCTACATTTTGGCAAGACATTTCATTACAAGACATATTTGTACTAACTACTTGACTTATCTGACTAACTTGTCCATCGTCGCTTGCTTCAGGACTCCCTTCAGCGCTAGATTGACCTTCATTGACCGCGTTGACCTTCTTGTTTGCCTTCCTGCATACCGTCGACGTATGACCTGTTCTGTTGCATACGAAACACTTCCATTCCTTGGCTGGACACGTACTGGGATTATGATTCCTTCCACATCGGAAACATTGACTCTGGCGGAAATGCTTCTGTTTTTCTACGTTCGATGAGGTTACAGCTTTAGGCTTAGACTTGGACTGAAATACCTTATCTACACTCAGAGGTTTTAACAATTTAGCTTGTTTCTCTGCTGATTCCATATTTAGCGCAATTTTGCAGGCTCCATTGAATGACAGCTCCGTTCCCCTAGTAGTTTCCTTTGAGTAGCTTCATTTTGTATGCCGCATACTAATTTATCTCGCAGTGCTTGCTCGAGAAACGTCCCGAAATCGCACGACTTCCCCAGCTTCCGAATTTCGACAATGAAATCGGCTATTGACTGCCCTGGCTTTTGAACTGCTTTGTAGAATTCAAATCTTTCTGCTATAACTGACTTTGTTGGCGAATAGTGTTTTGATAAGACCTCCTTGATTTGTGCGTAGGTCATTTTTGTTGGATCCTTAGGTGACGCTAAATTCTTCAAGGTGCCATACACTTCCGGCCCCACTAATGTTATAAACATCGACCCTTGTATGCTCGAAGCTACGTTGTTGACTACGAATAATTGTTCCATCCTCTCTGTATACGAAATGAAATCACCAGCCGACTCGTTGAAATGTTCAATGCTTCCTATTAAGGCCATCTTCGAACTATTTCCTTACCGCCAATGGACTTTTGAGGTTAGCGTTAGACAATTTCTTCCTACAATACGTGGATATCGTAATTATCGCTTTTAGGACTCACCGCCTCGTCGCCAAATATGCTGTGTCGTTACTGGGATGGGTTGACTCGATTAATAAGCTACTAAATATGGACTACTTCTTTATTCAGTTGACTACATGACTGACGTACAAGCAATACATTAATTATGTATTTTGGCGCACACTCGTGTTGTACTTATAATATACAACTCCAAAACCTATACATACATTACTAACTTATACTAGATATAACATACATACATAGCATATTGCACTATTGCTTACTTCATTGACATCTTCTACTAATGGAAAAACAAATGTCCAGGACCTTCTGTTTTGTCTTCACAAACACTTTACTCTATATTTTCCATTTTCCAAATTGCTCAAAACTTCGGCAACATAATAACAATATTTATTATCTTCTCCTTCAAATGGAAACTTAATCATTACGAAGCTCCTTTCTTCAATAATTTGATTAGAAGTTAGTTCAGGTATGTCACAGGAATCAGATATCTTCGTGTCTGCAGCAGGTGTTTGGTAAGGTTGTATGTTTGTTTGTTTGTTTGTTAATGGACAAGATCTAGGCATGCAGAGTACCAGGTACCTTAGACACCGACTGCTTTGGTCATATGGTCAAAGTCCTACTTAGAATTTTGCCGAGACTAAGGAGTTCCAACCCTAGCAAGGGATCTTTTACATGCTACACATCGTAGTAACATGGGTCCCACGGCTTTACATCACTTCCGAATGATGGCATTCTGTAGAAGTTTTCATCTGCATTGTTTATTTTTGAAAACCTCACCAGGACCGGGAATCGAACTCGCGACCCTTAGATCAGTAGTCAGGATGCTTACCACTGAGCTACCGACCCCGGCAAGGTTGTATGTTATCGCACATATTATTACGATATACGTAACATTATCTGCTTTCTATAAGTCAAATTTATACCCATTCGGAGTCACGTGATAATCTAGTAATTTTACGTATGTCGATTCTTAAAAATGCAATTTTAGGGAAATAAATGACATTCCGTTTTGTAGGTTATCCTGACATATGCCAATTTCTAAAACAAGGTTGCTACGGGTTTATTCTCTTATATGAAATCAATCTGAATTTACAGGTTAGAGAAAACATAACATGTCGTAAAATGTAAATATAATAAAGATATGTCAGCTGCTACATTAAAAACCTGCTGCGTATGCAAATTTTAAGTCAATTTCTGTGCATGCATATTCTGTTATAGAACATTGCCATTTGAAGCCTATTTCCTTGCACAATCTATTTAGGGAAGAAACTGAATGTGAAAAATCTCCAGATTCTTCAACCAAGAATTTTTTAGATTTTTTATGGTTACAAATTCTTTAGCTACATACATTTTATATACAGTGTCTTGACTGCTTCGTCGACTTCCGTTTTTGCATTCTTCACTTTCTGGCTCATATTTTCGGTAAATTGTGCTCTCCGAGATATTTAACGCAAGAGAAGCACGACGAACAGCGTTGGAGGGTGAAACTGTTGATTTACTATTATTAATATTGTACTCTTCATAAAAAAAAACGCATAATATTCAAATTAATTGTTGTGACTGCTCGTTATACCGCATGTCCGATGGTTACTTTTAATTTCCAGTTTTCGGCTCAACAATTTTAGGTTTTATTACCCTTATCTCAATAACTTACACGAAAAATATAATCTGACAGATTAGAAACGTCAAATTTTTAAAATTAATTTTATGAATCGACATGCCTTTTTTTCAAATTTCTTCCATTTCATCTATTTTACTAAAGATGAACAGAGACAGACAAAAGTCACGTGACTCCGAATGGGTATAATTTTGACTATACATTACTCAACAATTTTAAAGAACTCGTTCCTAATGTCGCTCGTTCATTCAAACTATTCTCTCGTAATGTAAAAAGCTTGATAACGTTACTTGCATCGTAATTTACTATTATTGCATAGTACAAAATAACAACATGCTTTTGACATATGGAAAGTGTCGAATAATAGCCTCCTTTAGGAAATGGTAGTAGAAAATAGCATTTTGGGATTTTCAGCTACCTACACTAAAACTAAACCTCTTGTAGCTTACAGCTTTCACCTATCTACAATACGAAGGAATAGCCGTTTACAATAATTCTAACACTGCCAAATTGATAAAAGCAATTTAATAGAACAAATAAAATACAGTAGGTAAAATTCCCCTCTTACATAAGTAGTACTTATACTGTGTATGTTAAATTGTATGTTTTACAATTTCGAATTTGACATCTGTCATGTGCATGTGTTTCGGCGTCGGCGGTGTAACTTTGAATTTGGGAGGTTTTAAAATTAATTGAGCCCGTCATTTCAAACAGCATTATCAGGCAAGGACGAAAGGGCTTCTAGAAAGTAAGTCCTTCGGTAATTACCTATTTTAATAATAATTTTTTGAATTTGTAGCTGCCAATATTTCGAGGTTATGTGTACGTTAAAATAGTGGACTTTAAAGTTAATTGAGTGTGTCAGTTCAAATAAAGTCATCAGACAAGGGCAAAAAGGCTTACATAAAAGGTTAGTGCTTTAATATCTTCTTATTTCAGTGTAAATTTTTAGTTTTGCAGTTATTAATATATTGAGGTTATCTTACGTGTTTATTATTGTATTTTTTCTAACTATGTATTCTACCATGGATTTCTAAACTTCTAAACATTGTTGTCGCTGTATAAGACACAAGGTAAACTGTCGGTGAGACTAAATTGAATCGCTGTAACAGAAATGTTTATAATACAAAGTAGTTTAAACTGTGTCGATGGCTTATCGTAATGTTAATAAGACCATGACGGACAGCCTCCGTAACAGCCATGACAAAGATGTTTATTTATTTATTTATCATATGGCAAGGAAAATACACTACAGGTAAAATGATACTTCTGGAGTTATATAATACAAGTCTGCGTACATGCCTTGCCAAATTAGCTGCTCGTATGGGGCCGAATGGGCGGGGAAAACACAGTTCTGACAAAAGTTGTTCCAAGGTAAGATCGGAACATTCTTAAAAAAGTTCTTTTTAAAATGTATTGTTGGTTGCTTTGTTAAATGACTAACAAGCGCAATATTCCATTTTGTACAATAGTATTAAAACCAGAATTATACCGCCTATATTACTAAATAAACCGAACCACAAAACATCTATAATAGATAAACTGTTGCAAGAAAAAGGACATACAGCATTAAGGCTGCCTATGTATGGTGATGTAAATTACCCAGGTGTTTATGACCTGATTTACAAATATAAAATCTGGTGTGATACACTCACACAACTTCCTTTTACAGTGATCTTATAATTAGTCAAAAATTTCACTTTTAATTTTTAACCATTTGTTAAAAATTTTCAAAAATTACAAATTCTACAAAAACGGTACAAAATCGAGTGTTAGTTGAAGAGACAAATTTTCTCTAGAATTTTAAGGTGAATTCAAAAATGTAATAATATACCGGGTGTTTTATTTAAAATAGGAGTTAATAAAAAAAATAGAAAAAAAAACAAAAGAAACCCACTTTAGAAGTATTCAACTGGAAAATCACCTATCTCACATCAATACACATTAAAAATGTAAGAAAAATGTAAAATTTAAAAAAAATCGTTAGAGCCGTTTTTGAAAAAATCGAAAAAAACTGAAAAATCACAAGAGTAAACACCTACTTCCGGTTATGCGATTTTCTTCAAAAGCTTGCTGTCTCATCTACATAGTACACAAAACTTATATATGAAGTTTCAATGCCATACCTCTTTTCGTTTTTGAGATATTCTGTTCACAGACACACACACAGACAGACAGACACACAGACAGACAGACAGACAGACAGACCAATGAAAAAAAATATGTTTTTTGGGATCAGGGGACTCTAAAACGTGAAGATCTGTTGAAAACTCAATTTCGAATTTTTGGGGTGAATCCAATACTTCCTTTATAGTAGTAAAAGGAAGTAAAAAGTAATCTAACCAGTATGACTGTCGGGTAAGTTAAGGTGCTCTGTTCGAATTATATAAAAATGTGGAATAAGATAACTGCACTAAGAACATGTATTGCGTAAAATACGAGGTCGGGATGACAATTAGTTACCTCCACATATTTTAAATACGTAGATATAAATGTATAGGTATTCAAAAATGTCAACTTCCATCTTTGAATTGGCAATACTGAAAATAAAAAGTCCATCTGTGAAATAGTTTGTTGTTAGCAACTGTTTAAAGAAAACAAGTGTTGTTTGTTTGTTTGTTTGTTACATGGAGTAAGAGGGAAAGTGACCGATCGCCATGCTACAGAACCTGCAATGATATTTACGGCTCGTTTATAGTACAGTATGTACCACTAGCAGCGCTGGTGTTCCATGCCGCGTTCTCGATCCGTCACATGATCATGACATACGACCGCTGCGGCAAATCAAAACGTCAACCAGACGTAAACAAACCCCCACTATGCCGCCAACTGACCCGTCGCGGAACATTTGCACCGCGAGTGGCAAGAAACGGTACTACTGAAGAGCCGCAAATATCAACGCAGGTTTTGGCGAGCGGCCTGCATTGGGATCAGTCTCCCTACCTCTTACTCCATGGTTTGTTAATGTACAAGGTCTAGGCATGCAGAGTACCAGGTACCTTAGTCAGTCCTATTTAGAATTTTGCCGAGACTAAGGAGTTCCAACCCTAGCAAGGGATCTTTTACATGCTACACATCGTAGTAACGTGGGACCCACGGCTTTATATCACTTCCAAATGATGGCATTCTGTAGAGGCTTTCAACTGCATTTTTTTATTTTTGAAAACCTTACCGGGACCGGGAATCGAACTCGTGACCCTTAGATCAGCAGTCAGGATGCTTACCACTGAGCTACCGACCCCGGCAAACAGGTGTTGCGTTGTATTTGTTTAACAATAGAAAATACTGACCATTGTGAGGTTATTTAATTTTTGCATCAGTCTGTGTCAAAACTGACGGAAAACATAACCTGCTAACCTCAAATTTGACATAGACAGTGCCATCAACATATTATTCATACGTTTGAATTTCCACAGCCGTCCCTTATGAACTTTTTTAATGAACATGTATTTACCTATATAAGTTAATAAACTACCGGAAAAAATTAAGGGATACTTACAAAAAAAAACAAAGATTAAAGCTTGAGGACAGGCTGATGTTTTATAAATAAATAAATAAATAAATAAATCTTTATTCAAAAAGCTGAATCGCAAGGACGAAGTTTAGCAGAGCTATTCTTCCACTTCGCCCTTGTAAATACCATAAAAATTTACAAAATAAAATGCAATGCCATAAAACATTAATTATATATATACATAAATACAATAACAATGTAACAATGGTCAACAACAAAACATAGTGTGCCACCTTGATCAAGATATTTGCTTCTTCTTCTTCTTCCTCTTATTATAGGCCAGTGGCCTGTTTTAACCACGAAGTGGTTCTGTGAGCCCTCTTTACCCTTAGGCCGGGTAGGTGGCTAGCCTTGCCCGTCGAAACTGAGGAAGAGTTCCCTTGTTAGGGGTTAACGACTACCGCAGATATTAGCGTGGTAGCCGGGGAGCGTACCATTTTTAAACTCTAGAGTCGCCGGGATTCGAACCCGGGCCGGCCGCCTGAGAGGCGAGCATTTGCTCGCGGGGCCATCCGCTCGCCCAAGATATTTGCAATGTAGTAATTTAATGTAGTAATTTAAATTACAAAATCTTTAATTTTCTCAGCCGTTGGAGTGTTTTTTGTTGGAGTGTTTTTTATATCCCTTATTTTTTTCCGGTATTTTATTATAAAAAGATTGATGGTTTTTTTTGTAGGTCAGATAAAAATTTTCATTTTCTTTTAAACGTTTCATTGTTCTTAAATTTATTTCATTATGTCTTTTTATTTAACAATTCACATTTATTATTAATCTTAAATTTGCGTTAGGTAAAGTAACGGATTAAATTGGTTAACTTTGTTAATATTAATTTTTATGAAAAAAATCTTAGAAGGAGTATAGCGATTTTAATTATAGGAGATACACTACAACCACCTTTATGTTGCTACGTCATTTTGTTTTAAAAGTGATGACGTCATCAACTTTTTTTTTAAATGACAACCTGTATATTTTATTATTGATTTTGGTAGTACTTTTTATGTCCTTTTCAATGATATGAAATTTTTAATATGTTACATCTGAAAAAAAATCTAAAAAAATAGTCTTAGAGTTTAAATATTGAAAACTAATGAAATGAGCAAAATAAATATAGTTACCTACGTTTGACGGAAAGTCATTGACGGCACATTCGTTTTTATTGAAATTTAAAAAAAACAATTGAATAATACAACTGAGAACTCCATTCAAAATTAATCCACCGGTAACTAGATTTATTTTGCTCATTAAATTGGTTTTTAATATTGAAACTTTAAGACCATTTTTCTCGAGTTTTTTTCAGATGTAACATATTGAAAATTTTATATCATTGAAAACAACATAAAAGTACTATCGAAATAATGAAAAATATAGGTTGTTATTTAAAAAAAAAGTCGATGACAATCATATCATGAAAAACAAATTATATAAGAAACTGAAAATTAGCTGAAAATATTCTCAATGGTCAAAATCGCTACACCCCTTCGAGATTTTTTCATAAAAATGAATATCAACGAGGTAAATGAATTTATCTGTTACTTTATTTCCACACTGTATATAAAATGGACATAAAGTCCCCCATTTTTTGGAGTGCACAATGTACTTTGATTTTACAGAAATATTTAAGAATTTTAAAATTTGAAACGGCACTTATTATACCTCATGGCAACAACCATAAAGGTAGAAAGTACTGTTCATATTTGTAACTTTGGTTGTATATTTTATTTTTGATGCCGAATGAAGTAGTAGTCAATTTTATTAAAATAACACAGTAAAGACACACAAAGCATTTTACGTCGAGTCAGCAGCCGAATGCGATAAAACACATGAGTTGTTTAAAAACAAAAAACGCTGAAAAGTTTTGGTGTTTTGAAGTTTCATAGTATAAATAAATCTAGTTAATGGAACCTAACCCGGTTTTTATGATTTATGTGTTTACTTGCGCATCGTGGTTCTGTGCTTCGCGGCATTCTTCTGGAACGTAACCCCCGCGAACGGCGAGATCTGCTTGTATATAATTACATAATAAAACATATAGAACAGTGATCGCCAAAGAGTTGGCATTAAATGTTTTGAGTTTTGTGGAAAATCAAAGCCACTAAAATTAAATTAAAATGTATATCTTTTCAAAACAAAAGATCGATCAGGTACTACTCATATAAGTAAAATAATTTCAAATACAGTCAGACCTCACCGTTCGCTGCTTTGCAGTTCGCTGATTTGATTTTTACGTGGGGCACCTTTGTGCTTTCCTTTTCTTTGCCGTTCGCGGAAATTTGATTTGCCGTTCGCGGATGGAATTGCCAACCTTAACTATTTCAACTTTCACACACTAATGGCCAGTCTTATGAAGACCACTAATCTGACGTTAACTTTTATTCGCTGTTCAAATAAACAAAAGCGCATAAAAATTTGTTTACTAATGAATAATATGTCATAAGCGCCAACGTTTTTGATGAGCTTTTGTTTATTTTAACAGCGATTTTAAAGTTAACGTCAGGTTAGTGACCTTCATAAGACCTGCGGTCTTGCGGAATTTTTAACGCAGTTTTGGTTTTGAGAAATTTAAACGCAACAATTTTCATGTGAACGAAAAAATTCTCAAAAAACTTCTCCTTTTGTGGTATTACCTTTGAAAATCACTGTCAGTTTTAAGGTATATATTCTTATCAAAGCCGATATGCAGATTTACAGAGATCTAAAACTCTCAGAAACAATTAATTTTTAAAATAATGTAAATTATAATTGTAAGATAGATTAATTACAAAAAATTTTAGTCAATACAGAAATATCTTGTTCAAAAGGCTTTTACTAGTAAAATATATTTAAATTATTCTTCAATTTTTATAAATATTTGAGGCTCTTCAATTCAATGAAATGTGACAAGTCTGAAGATCTTCTTATACAGTATATTAAGTGATGTGGCTAGCTAGCATCATGCGTTTGATGGCCAAGTCCTTTCCCTACTACTATAGACGGTTTGGTACCCAATTTTTAAAAGTTGATAAACCTGTCAGGCGTTTCTCTGAGCATTTAACTTGAGACTTCTGATGCTACAGTGCAATTCACTAATTACTGTGGCTGCGCTAACATATTTTAAAAGGTAAAAAAATATTCTTAATAAGCACCAATAAAAGCAATAAGTATATTTTTATATGAACTCTATGTAAGTTTCTTCGATACTAAGCAAGTTTTATGATCGTACGATTTCTGGGCAATAAATTAATTTTTGTTACCATACACCCAGTTGCTGACCGTGCGAAACGATTAGTGCTATGACTTTATATGTCATATCACTTCATGCTTTTTTATTTTGGAATAATTATTGTAATCCACCGTCCACAAATATGCAGTTGTGGTAGTTTTTAATTCCCTTTTATAACTATTAATAAATCAAATGGTAACTCAATAAAATTATTACAGCTAAAACCAAAAATGACACGTCTGAAAAGGCACCAGTTTTGTTAATACAATCAGAAGGATCATCGCAGAGGACATGGAATAATAGGAAAATATAACCGGAAAGACGTTATAAATGAGAACGGAAGGTGAATGCTTGATTTTTGCATAGAAAATCAACTAGTAGCTAGGAATATTTTAATGCATATAATTTAATGGAGTTAAAAGTTGTTCACAAATGATGTTGCAAAACTGCAATAATTAGAATTTTAATATGATTCATGTTTTAAATGAAACTAGGTACAATCCATATATGTTATGAGATTCTCATATCTGCATTATAAAGTTAAATCGTGGGAAAAATGTATTTGTTGCTCTTTTAATTATAATATCAAGATGATTATAATAAAACAAATGTTGTGTTTGATGAAATTTATTATTATGAATCAATTACATTTACCAATATAAAATCGTTACGAATGATTTTGATGGAATTACTTTTGTTATTTCCGATGCAGCTGTATTCTGCAATTTAATAGGTACGTCATTTTTAGATCTATAAAAAGAAGATTTTTATTAATTAGCAAAAACTTTGCCGACACAATTGCCTACCTGTTTAAAATTACCACGGCTGTTCCATTATCAGGTCTGCGAAATGCTGTAAGCTCAACAGATTTAGAGGACTGCGTAGCTGCAATTCTGACTGAGCCTTTCGGTATAAATTTGGTGAAATGTCCCAATGCATAATACATAGGTTGCTTATAAAATTCGTCAGCTGTGGCATTAACTATTATAGGTGAATCTACGCGATTATCTATGTATGTTGGACCGCCAGTTACATCAAGAGCCATATTCCAATCGATCCAACCTGTTACCCAATTGTTTAAATCCTAGACAATTTAATAAAAGTTTGTATTAACGATAATTTTGTTAAATATAGATTTTACCCTAAGTATATCTTTGGCATATGCTTCTCCACGCTCCCAAGATCCCATTATCACTTTCTGAGTAAAGAACAGATATCCTAAAAACAATCAAATTTATACAGTGCGAGTGTGAAGTCAAGAACTATTGCAATATAATTTTTTGGGTGTGTTCTGAAAATATGTTGTAGCATTAATTTTGGTTTTTAGAAAAACATGTTTTGCTGAGTCACTATTACAGTCTGGTTGTTTTGTTTATAATTTATAATGTCACTGACAAGAAACCCCATTTCTTTATAACAGATTTGGTAAAAAATATGCCTCCAATTTTTTCAAATTTAAGGCAATACTTGTTAATATAATTTGTTGCAGTATTTTACGCTCTTTCCAGTGCCCTCAGAAAAAAGTTAGTTTCTTTTAAATATAATGTAACTCAAATATAAAAGATGATATAACGTTTTTTAACATTAAATGTTACTTTTAATAGTGCTAAAATAATACCTTCACAGGCTTCTGTGGCTAAGATGAATTTATCTGGATATTTATTGTGGGTTCTTGTATATCTTGTATGCCCTAAAAATATATTCCAGTACCAGTGCATGCCAAAACCATCAATGTAATCTTCAACCGATTTATCTTGAAACATCTAGAATAATAAGTGAAGTAACTGTAGCACTGTTATTCCATTTTCAAACTTACTGTGTCAATAAACCAATCATAGAAATATGCCTGATCATCAACACCCATAATTTTTATTGATGAAAATTCAGAATTACGAATCGTGGGCCCCAGATTTGTAGCAATCCATTGACGCTATAATAGGCATAGTAAATGTAAAGTGACAAATCGATTTAATTATAATTGGTAAATTATTTCAATTTCATACCATTTGCCAAGGCATCCATCCCACTGAATTAATTTTTTGAAAGGGTAGAAGTCCTGTTGAAGGCTCATTTCCGGTAGTAAGTCCCCAAAACGTAACCCCTTCATTCTTATATGCTGTCAAAAACTTAAGAAAGTAATTAGCCCATGGTTGATACATGCTCTTTTTCAAAAAATCAGGTCCTGTATATTCTCCATTCCTTTTCATCCATTTTGGTGCTGTCCATGCGGAGGCAAAAAGCTCCAATTTCTCATTCGTTAAATTTCGCGCTTTCTTAATTGCAGGTATCTAAAAATTCAGGCACTTTTATTGATAAAGGAAAAAAATCCTGGCTAGCAGGCAGGCTATTAACGTTAAATAACGCTAACACTTGTAAATAATATTGAAGGCTTACTTTGTATTGGTAGTCTTCAGGAGCAAGTTTGAAATTTTCAAGTTCTGGATCTTCTTCTCCATCATTATACGAATAGCCATGGGTGGAGAAGTCAGTTCCTCCGATAGGAACACGACACAAGTTATATTCAAGTCCATCTTCCGTGAAATATGACCTAACCAAGTGGAATTTTTAAAATTCATTCCTTAATAGTAAAAATTTTTTTACCTGTATAATTTTTCTGAAGCAGGTGAACTTAATGAGTTTATATTGATCCCGGTTGCATCTGTGAACGACCCTCCCCATCCAAGAATAGTTTGATATTGTGTTTGCGAGTCGATAGTGATAACGGTGTAATCGCTGTTATTGCCCGAAGATGATTCAAATTCATCTTGCTCCTTGTTAAACCGGAGGCCAGCTTGGGTTGATGTGTAGGACACATATTGGCCTTGAGGGAGTTGGGTAGGAGGAAGTATTGTGTCACAATATGTTGCATTGCATACACAAACTATGCTACTGCGGCCATAGCTACGTGGAATGCAGTCGTTTTGATCAGCAGCCTCTGCAATAAAAACTTTATTTTATTTTATATTTTATTTATAATTATGCATTCTGTTACTATGTACAAACCCAAATTCCCAGAAAAACTTATTCAGCTAATAAATATAACTTTAAATTCTACGGTTTACCACGTTAAAATAGGAGCTGGACCAGCAAAGCAGTTTTAAATAAACATTGTGTTAAAGTAAGACAATCTATGGCTTCATTTAATAATTTTAATATAGTGATGGAAGCAATAATAAGATCGAGCCAATTAAGAGGGGAATAAGAATTGTCAATAATGGATACAACCATTAACAATCACCAAAGAAGCATACAAATATGGGCTGACCATGAATGAAACAAATATTAAGTACATGGTTTCGAGAGGCACAAAGTGGCAAGAAGAAGCGACGTCAAGATAAAGTTGGAGAACAAAAAAGAATATTTATTGCAACGGTAGAGAAAATGGTTCAAATCGCAAATAATAGAAGTAGTCATTCAGCAAAAACAACCATGACAAGGACAAGAGCTGTAACAGGCCTAGAGATAGTACTAAGAGATAAAAATGTCTCAAAGGTAGTAAAAAGATATATCTATAAAAATACAGGGTGTCCCTGAAAAGGAGGTCAATCCATTAACCACATATTCCTTGAGCAAAAATATGACGATTTACAACTTACCTATATACAAAGTTGCTTAGTTTAGCCGCTAGAGGGCTTTAAAAATGATTAACTTTTTAAAAAAATTTCAAATAAGTCGAAAAATCTTTGATAGATTTTATTCATTTTGTGGCCATGCGTTTGTACCAGTAAACCACAGCTTTTTGAAGAATAAACCCTAATTTCGAAAATTACAGGGTGTTTAAAAACTTCGTCACAATAAATTATCCATCCATATTTTTTTAACCCCCTGTATAATCACTCCCCAATTTTTTTCTGAATAGTTACTTTAATTTAGAAGCTATTTTATCTCTTACAAAATTTTAGTTGGGTAAACGGTTTAGCCACAAAAAAATATTTTCTAAATTTCTACAAGCTTGAAAACTATTTTATTTTCAGGTAAACTACCCTTTTTGTTTATGATACGGCAAATTTTATTAAGAAAAGTTGTTTATAATGATAAATTATGACCCTATTTAACAAATTTCAGAAAGATCTGTCGCATCGCGAGGTCTGACTGTATACCTAAATATCCTTGTTCACACAGTACTTGAACAACACAGATCAAATCATGGGTGGCTTGTAAGTGTGAGTTCACAAAATCAAAAGCACATAAAGCCAAAAAATGCTGGGTGTTTAACTAGAAAGACAAGACAATGGTCTAAGTGGAAACTTAATATTAATATTGGCAAAGCATCAAATAAATAAATTGATTAATTAAAAAATCAACAATTGCATATAATAAATGCATTTACTAGAACATAGCAAATATTAAAAACTAAAGTATCAAAGTAAATGTTCATAAGGAAATTAACAAATACGAACACAGTGACGAAACGATTAATAATTTATTTTTAATTGTGCATAGATATATTTATTTCTTGGTTGTAGCAAAGCGAGTTAAGATTTGTTTCTCAATCTTCTGTGCCATGCTTTTATTTATTTTTATTTTTTTTATTTAATATTAACCAGCTCAACACTACATAATGTTATTCATGGTTGTGTTATAATAAGAATTATATCAGTATATTATTATTATGGAATGTCATGTGGGACACAATTTCCCTCAAATATTAGGCACTGTTCACTCACTGTCGATGTCATCTTCAGAGCTTGGAACGTCTTGTGGTAATCTCCGCTTGAGGCGGGTGTGGATGTTCTTCTCGCCTAGATGTTGAAGGATACCATTGTTACTGCTACGTAGGTTGGATACGTGTTTTTTGGTAAGTTTTCGTACAAACTGTTCTATAGTGCTGATCCCTAGTTCGTCGTGGATTTGCTGATTACGAATAAACCAGGGAGCATTTGTTGATATCCGCAAGATTTTATTTTGAAACACTTGTAGTTTCTTGTAATTGGTTTTAGTTGTAGTGCTCCAGACTGGACAGGCATATGTTATTATAGGTCTGAGGAGTGATGTGTATAACAGTGTTGTGCATTCTTGTCGCAGTGGGGTATTTCTATTAATGAGTGGATATAGCAGCCTTAACCGGTTGTATCCTTGGTTGAGTTTCATATTGATATGGTAACTCCAGGTTAACCTTGTATCTAAGTATACTCCCAGATATTTAATGGCCTCAGTTTTGGAGCTCCAAGGAATTATTTGGTCATGGATGCGTATGCTGTCATGGTCCTGGATTCGCCTTAGTGCGAACACTTTCGTTGCG
Organism: Agriotes lineatus; assembly: GCA_940337035.1. Lineage (NCBI taxonomy): Eukaryota > Metazoa > Arthropoda > Insecta > Coleoptera > Elateridae > Agriotes > Agriotes lineatus. The sequence goes on along the minus strand of OW679195.1, from coordinate 34,704,518 downwards.
CATTTGGTTGGGTTGAGTGTTATGCACCATTTGATAAGCCATTTATTAAGTACGGAGATTACAGTCTGTAGTTGTTCAATGGCTACATGGAGGTCTTCATTTTGCGTGAAAATGGCAGTGTCATCTGCAAACAGTGCCATTTTGGTTTGTTGTAAGTTGGGTATGTCGTGAATATATATATTAAAAAGTGTGGGTCCAAGCACGCTGCCCTGCGGAACTCCGGCCTTGATGTGTTTGGTGTTTGAGATAGTGCTATTTATTTTTACTGCAAATGACCTATCTTCTAGGAAGGAAAATGTGATGGCAGTTAGGTATTTTGGAAGAGGTAGGTGTAATAGTTTATATTTTAAACCTTCTAGCCATACCTTATCAAACGCTTTTGTAATGTCTAAAAACGCGGCCACTGTATATTTTTTGCTTTCAAATCCACGCTCAATGATTTCTATTATCCTGTGTAGTTGTTGTACGGCTGAATGACCTTCACGAAATCCGAACTGGAAGGGTGGAATTATTTGATGTTCGTTGAGTGCTGAATTTAGGCGTTCTAAGATGACTCTCTCTAATAGCTTAGATATTGTCGTGAGAAGGCTTATCGGTCTAAAGGAGTTGCAATTAGTTTTGTTTTTTCCAGGTTTTGGGAACATGAGTATATGCGCATGTTTCCATGCTGTGGGGAAGTATCCTATTCTCAGACAGGCGTTAAAAACTATAACTAAAAATGTAATTGCCTTATTTGTTATGTTTTTTAATACTACATTAGGTATAAGATCGTGACCTGGTGCTTTCTTGAGTGGTAGTAGCTGTATGTACTTTTTTAGTTCTGTTGGGGAGGTTGGTTTGTTAAAGTCGTCTGAAAGTGGCAGGTGTGTTTCAATGTGTCTGGTTATTCTGATTGAGTGGGGTCTATTTTGATCCATAATAATGGGTGTAAACGTGGTTTCCAGGTGTTCAGCAAATAAATTACATTTGTCTTCGTCAGACGAGTAAGTACCATTCGGTGTTTTTATTGTAGGTATGATTTCTTCATGTCTTGTTATGTTTTTGGTGACTTGCCAAAGCTTCGTGCTATTGGGTTCTATGTTCTCAATATTTTTTCTGTAAGTAAATATTCTGTACTTATCTAATTCGCGTTTGATCTGGTGGGTTAGGTTGTTGAGCTGGTTTTTTAAAAGTGGGTCTTTAGTCCTCTGCCACAGCCTTCTTGTTTGACTTTTCTGCTTGATTATATTTAATATATATACTGGTGGGATGTTTGGGTTTTTGGTTCTCATTTTATGTTGGATTCTAGTAGATTTTTGTACCGATTCGTCAATAGCTTTTGTAAATGTTTCTATTGCTTCGTCAATTTCGTTGGTGTTGCATATTTTAGCAGGATTGACAATTTCATTGTCAAGGTTATTTTGGAAGATTTTCCAGTTTACGTATCCTTTTATCATACGAGGAAGTGCTGGTCTGTAGTTTGGAGTAATGGATGCGAACGTTATAACTACGGGGAGATGATCAGAGTCCAATTCTGAGATTACTGTTTGTTGGATTGGAATGTGTACATTTTTTGATACTGCAATATCTAGGATGTCCGGTTGTTGATCGTTTCTGTAGGGATAATAAGTATATTCATTTGGTGTATGTATTTGCAGCTGATACTTTGCTAGCCACCTATTTAGTTTGGTACCATTGGGATTGTTAGCACGGCAACCCCAGAGGGTAGACTTGCTATTTAGGTCACCTATAATGAGTGTTGGTAATGGTGAGTTAAATAAGTTTTGTATGTCGGTTTCCTTAAGAGGCTTGTTGGGTTGCCTGTAAGCTGTTGTAATTTGAATAGTGTTGAAATTAACGGTGTTGATGGTGATAGTGATCGTCTCGAGGTTGTGTACAACAATTTCGTGGGGGGTAGAATGCTTTAAGTTTTGTTTTATGATTACTGCTACTCCTCCCCATGCTGCTCCTACATCTATGTGTCTATCTTTTCGGTAGACTCTGTAGCCACTTATCTTAAATATTTCACCATCGGACAGATGGGTTTCAGTGATACACGCTATGTCAACGTTATATCTTGCTAAGAAGGAATTAAATGTGGATTTTTGTGATAGTATTCCATTGGCATTCCAGTTAAGGATTGTTAGTTTTTGTATTTTTGGGAGTTGATTATCCATTGATGATGTTGGGTAATAAGTGTGTTATTATGAATGTTTTAATTTGGGGTAGGTATGGAGTGATTATTTTTTTGATGAGTTCTAGGATTGTTTCAAAATTGAAGGACTGAGGTAGTTGGGTGGTCATTTCAGGTGTTTGTTTCGTTTGACTGAGGTTTGATTGTGCTGCTTGGCTAAATGTCATGTTTGGGTTTACCCTTGATTGTTGGGGCAGTCTCCTTTGGCTTCTTGTTGGCGCTCGTTGTCTTTGAAGTTCTAGGTGGTGGGGGCAACCTCTATAGCTAGCGGGATGATCGCCGCCACAATTAACACATTTTGGTGGGTCGCTGGATTTTTTTTCACAGGCGTTGGGGAGATGTTCTGCATTACACTTAACGCATCTTGGTTTGGCAGCGCAATAATTTTTTGTATGGCCAAATCTTTGGCATTTGTGACATTGGGGAATATCACTTGTCTTCCTTCGTGCTTCTACCGTTACAATTGAGTGAAATATTGTTTTGATTTCAAATATCTCTTTGGCCGTTTCATTCGCAGTTAGGATTACTGCACATATTGGCATTGGATGTTTATTTTTGTTTAATAGGCGTGTGACACTTATTATGGGCAGTTTCTTTGTTAAGAGTTCTTCTTTAACTTCGGTGTCAGATAGAGAGATTGGAACGTTTTTAATGACAACGGACAGGGGTTTTTCGTTTGGATTACGGAAAGTATGGAATTGGATAGTATTATTCATATAATATTTTGTTAGTGCTCGATAATCATCTATTGTTGTTAGGTTAACTTTTAAGTACTTACTGCTGTATGCAGTGGTGAATTCCCTTTCTTTTATAATATTCTTGATATCCTTTATTATCTCTTGGTGGTTGTTTGCATTATGGACAAATATTGGTGGTATTTTATATGTTTTAGTCACATTTTGGGATGTTGCTGTGTCGTTATCGGGTGTGTTTTGGGTTGATAGTGGGTAATATGGATTTCTTCTGATTAAATCGTCCGGGTTCCAGGAATATCGCTTGATTACCTCATCAATGGGAGGTGTGAGTTCGTCGCTTTTTTCGTTTTTCGGGTGTGGTGAGTCCCATGTTGCACTATTTTTTTGTCCTTTTAGCGATTACTCAACCCCGCAGGGCTGAGTATCTTGAGTAGCAGCTGTATTATCCTAGTTATATGTATTCACTTTACACAGTTGATTAAAATATGTTTAACCACGATAGTACGATGATAAGCGCAAAACGATTTACGGCTCACAGCTGATATCGCGACCTTTCCGCACCGTGGCTAGAATGATACTCCGTGCCATGCTTTTATGTTCTGTACTTTGATTCTGGAATTTTTCTGAATGGCACTCAAAACTAATGGTGATTTATAGCCACCTGCTAACTATCGAAACTTCAGATATATTTGGGTGGCTTTCTATGAGTTATCTAACAGGTGTTTTGATCAGTATCTACGTTGCAGGTGTCATTATAACAATAACATTTTACATTAATCCAGGAAAAGATACATAAGTGTTGGCTATAGATAATTACTTTGTAATGTAATAAAATGCAATGTTTTGACAATGATGCGTTAACAATTAATAAATACTAGTATACACAATGACACTTGTTTTATTATCCATGGCTAACTTTTTGTATTTTTAATTTAAATATCGTATTCAAAGTTAAATAATATAATTTACTCTATTGGTAATATTATAGTAATTTTTTATAACTTACGTTTGTCAGGAAAAATGTACTATTACTAGGAAAAAACACTTATAACAAGTTCTAAATCTAGAAGCCATGCATTTTTATTATTATTTTATAATTCAAACTCGTCATATGTCGTATCAAATTTTAATATCAAAAGCTACAATATAACACAATGATAAAACTGGATAAATGTGCAATTTGCCGAATAATTCTAACAAATTAAATCCTTTTGAAACTAAACTCATTCTAGGTATTACTGACAGTGACGTTTTGAAATAATTTCATATTTATTCATATCTCTGTTGCCAGTTAAAAGTTCCGATTCACACAGCTAAAAAAACCTTGTACTAGTTTGTTTTTCGTAACAATAGTTTTTATTAATATGAATCAAAAATATATATTAAATTAATGTTCCTTTAATCCATACATTTTTAAAATATTATCAGGCAGTAACTAATCACTATAACTATGACTGGGCAATTGAAAAGTCACCACCTCACAAGATACAATATAAATTATTAATACGTATGTGTGGTAATAATTTTAATTGGTAGCAATTTGTAAATATTAAGTGAATAGGGTGTGAACATCATCTCATCTGTTGGTGTGCAACTGGTGGATAAACATATTTGATCTTTCACTCATTATATCTCTGCTTGAAAAATATATCAACGTAAACTCCATTAAACTGACAATTACTGATCAATATCTATAAATTAAGATTGTATTTATTAAGCCTGATTAAGTAATTTTTTCTGTACTGCTAAGTTAATATGCAATACCTAGACCAGATGTCTCTTTTTTATTGTATCTTTAGTTGTCTCGAAGTGTATTTTAAAATTAATATTGAAAAACAGGTATTGCACGCTTTATTGGACACTAGATATATCTATAAGCATCAAAAACAGCTTTGTGTATACACCTTTTATTGATATTACGTTGTGTGACATTGCCACTGATTATATTTGTTATAGTTGTAACTTGTATGAAAATGCAATATACACTCAGCTTTAAAACGTTTTAGCTTGCGCTCAACATGTATAACTTTTTTATAACGAACTCTCTATTAACGTACATTAGCTTGCAAAAAATTGCGTACACTTGTATTTCGTTGTATTAAGTCAGTTTTGATTTTTTTATTTGTCAGTGTCAGAAACGTTAAAATTGACAGAAAACAAGAAAATTCTGATCGTTTCTAAGTTAGAGGAGGGATTTTCTGTAAGAGCAGTAGCAAATAATTATGGCCTAAATAAAAGTACTTGATTTTTAAAGTTTACATGATTTTTTTGCAAGCCAATGTACATTCGCTTATTACGTTTGGCCTACTTTCATATTAAGTTTCTGAATACTTGTGTTGGTGTAATTACTTTAAAAATAAAGTTTTTTTTTGTAATTCAGTGTATGTTTTTTTAAAACTCAACCCTTTCATAACATAGAGATTTACATGGCCCCGGTAGGTACGTTATAAGCGTGTTGTACTGCATACTGATATAGGTACCTATATTTTAAAATGACAATTTTATTGCTATAATTGGACTGGGATAAATATACCGGGTGGCTATAAATATCTGATATCACATTACCTTTGGAATCAACACCGCCTTATTAAAGTGATGAATCCAACTAAATTAAATGTCATTAATGTCATCACAATTAAAATTCCTATCTGTCAAAAATTATTACAGATTGCAATAAGTATTGAAGTTAGAACAGGAGATTTTTATAATCGAGTCGTAGGCGAAACTGCAGAATCTGGGACACATTCCCCTCCTCTTATTTGCATTTTATTACATTTTATACCAATATTTATTATAATTGAAATATGTATAATGCTAACCAACATTTATAAGTAGCTAATTCCATGGCTACCGGGACCTCAGATGTTTATGGCCACCCGGTACTTTCCCATAACTAAGGCATAATGGTCATGTCATCATTTTACATTTTTGCAATATACTTTTGTTAAAAATATAAGTACCTAACTGTATTTCAAATTTTTCTAGAATAAAGTCACTTGTATAGTTAAAAAACGCATTAGTTTTCTATAACTTGTTGAGTCAAATGTATTTTAATGCTACCTTTGCATAAAATAAATTAATGTGTTTTTAAAATTACAGTTATTTGCTTTCAAACATTCAATTAGTTTATCTCAACTTGGCATATGACTAGAGTGTTTAATTTAACATGAGGCAAAAACTCATAGTTTTAAAGATGTAGTTGCATGTAAGAATCATTAATAATTCATGGAAGTACACATTCGCTTAGAAATACAAAAGTTATTTCCAGAAGCGTACACAGCAATGGTTGATCATCCACTCTCTAATCAATTAGTTAAGTTATTAAAACACCAGTAAGACATAAAATTGTGTGTGCACCATGGGTATTACCTAATATTTATGCCCTCGGGCTTGTAAGCTTCTTGTTCTTGGACGGGCATGAACATCTTCATAATGCCCTTGGTACATAAATAACTAACAAGAGATCAATAAAAAAACCAATTAGAGTAGGCTGTGATATGTGTTATACGTTTGGCAGTCCTACTGCAGTGTATTGTCAGTCTATGTCAAATTCGAGATTAAAAGGTTAAGTTTTACGTCAGTCTGTGTCCAATAACAAACAAAACCTAACCTACTAATCTCGAATTTGACATAGACTGACAATACACTTCAGTACTGCCAAACGTATAACACATATCACAGCCTACCCTAATTGGTTTTTTTTTTATCTCTTGTTATTAATTAAATTGATTTTCTTCAAAATGTTTCTAAATGATAAATACATAATTCGTACTTAATACCTACAAACTTTTAATTATACTACTGAATAAATATGTTACCATATTAAAAAAGATCATAGTTACCAATTGCTGTCAAAGCGAGAACTAAGAGTAACAATAGCTTGTAGAACGTCATGTTCACTGGGCTGTTACTTCTATACTAATGTGTATCACAGATTTACTTTAAGCAGCTGTACTATTTAATTTTTTATCTTGATTAGATGAAGTAGATGCACTCTACATGAAGTATCTGAATGGGATTATCAAGAATGAGAATGGTTGAATGAATTGCAAATGTAAAATATTGAAAATTGAACGATTTATACAGCAAATTATCTATTTCATACATTTTTGAATGTATCAATATTAAAATTATAGTATACACTATGTACCAACACTGACATGTTCTAAAAGCCATAATCGATTACAGTGAATTGAGTGAATATATAAGAACAGTGTGGTCAATTTTAAAAAAGGCAGCCATTAAGGGTCGTCTTTACAACAACCAGCTACGCCCTTAGGTATTGTTCTGTGCACGGCCTGCTAAATTGTAAGACAAACGTCACCCTGCTAAATTGTAACATAAACGTCATTTTATACGGACTGGACATATGTGAAGTTCGGAGATGCTTTGCAGAGCGCTGTATACCCATGATCGCGAAAATTTGTGCAATATAAGGTGGTCAAATGTGCAGTGTAATTTTACAAGAATGTCAATAATATTACTTAAACAGAATTAAACGGCAAGAGATGATGTGAAACGTAAGGAATCGCTGCCAGCGATTAAAAATCCTCGTTAACGAGCAACCTAATATTGGAATATAAGTCAAGGTGTCCTGTTTTATCTTCTTTATTGTGTTTTTGTACATAGAAAACGAAAACCGACAACATTTTGCGTTGATCGACACACAGATTACGTACAAAAACGTAATAAATTTTTTTTTTTATATTCATAATCAAACCGTTGTATTTATTCCACCAGTTAATTTAGAGGAATAGAATAATCAGTGTTACGTAGCCCATAAATTCTCTTTAATTTGATGCAATAATATTTGGCATTAAGACATTTATATAGTTTATTATAGCTTTTGATTTGGACTAATGCGCAATTTTCGCAAAAAGCATTTTACTTTAACTCCTTGACATTTACTTATGCAAACGAAAATTGAGCATTCGCTTATACAGAATACTGTAAAATTTTATGAGGATTATTTCATTCCACTTCATATTGGGGCTACTTTCAATAATAAAGGACTTAGAAACAATTTTGTGTGACTGTGTGATTTCGTAAAACGACTCTTAATGGCGGATTTTAAAACAACCAATCAGAAACAGGACCAAAATTGACCACACTGTCCTTATATAGCCACTTATAATTGATTGCAGTGGGAAATCATCTATTATTACAATCAGGCTTTAATTCTAATCTTTGAGCGTCTACTAATTTGATAGTTGCGAGAGGGGGGATAACAAATTTCTGCAATATTTTGTTATGAGTATATTGATATTGTGAGTTCCAGTATGTTTAATTCTAATAATTAGTAGATCTCGATATTTATTTATAATAGGAATTTTTTGAAAACGTAATTATATACTTTATTAGTGCTATATTACACTTTGAAATTATTAAATCCATCTACGGCTAGAACGGAACAATTCAAAACAGGCAACACGAAAAAGGAAGTAGCAACAACTTGCAGAAACGCTTTCTTTAAACACAAACGAATACATAAATACATATTTGAAGAAGAAGCAAGACAGGTGAGAAGTATCATAGACTGTATATAACATACCGCATCAATGCAAGGTATGCAATACTGGACGTGAAAGTGATAAGAGCTTCAGAATTAACGACAGATCATAGGCTACTAGTAGTCAATACAAGATTTAGAGCTCCATAAATAGAATTACAAAAAGAGTATGAAAAACTTAAAATAAGTGACTTATAGGATGAACATACAGAAGCGACATACAAAGAGCCCCTCCAACAGAGACTAACTAATCAAGAACAACATGAAACAGAAACAAACTTCATAGGGAATATAAACATAAGATGGTAAAGACTAAAAACAACCTTACAAGAAATAGTCAAAGATATCTGTGGAGTACAAGTAATTAAGAAGGGACAAAAAGAGAACCAGATGGTGGGACGAAGCCATAAAAGAAAAGATAAGAATGAAGAAAGAAACATGGAAGATGTACCTAAGAACTAAGGCACAAGACAACAAATAAAGGTACAAACAAAGCGTGGTAAAGGAAGAGGAAGTTCTGAACAATAATAGAAGGATTAAAAAGTAGTAAAGGACAGCAATTAAGGAGCATAAGAAATGAAGAGAATAAAATAGAAACATATATCTGAAAAATTCTAGAAGCTTGGAGAAAATACTATGAAGAAAAATTAAAAAAATACTTAATGAAAGAATAGAAAATGGAACAATACAAGGAATTACAAATGTTCAACAGGAGGAAGAAGGAGAAACCCATATAACGGAAGAAGAAGTGAAGTTAGCTGTAAAATCTTTAAGAAATAGAAAATCCCTAGCAAAAGATGAAATAGCCGCAGCATTACTAAATCAACACAAGGGAAACACTGTAATAAGATGGCTCACTAGGATATGCCGCCAAGCTTGGGAAACCAAAGAAATGCCTAAAGATTGGGAGAAGATTCTAATAACCTCAATACATAAAAAGGGTAATACTGTAGAACCAGGAAACTATAAAGCACTATGCCTGCTACCAGTAGCATTGAAAGTTTACTCTAGAAGGAAGGAGGAAGAACAAGCAGCAGAAAGGCAAGTCAAGCAAAAGATCATATTTTCACCCTGCGCATATTATTAGAAACACACACAGAAAAGGGTAAAAGTTTATGCCTGGCCTTTCTAGATTGAAAGTCAGCATTCACTACAGTACCGAGACACCATATATGGGATACACTAAATGAACTAAACGTTAAAAAAACTAAGGGAAACAATAGAGAGCATACATAACAATGTGGAAGGTGTATAGGATTTGTTCGAAACCTTTTAAAATGATAAAGAGAATAAAACAAGTCATGAACATAACCAAAAGACAAGGAGACATGAAGAAGACTTAAGAATAAGACTAAACGGATTAACTCTGGTACAAGTTGAAAACTACAAATACTTGGGAACAACTTTCTCCAGACACGGGAGGATAGACAAAGATATATTACATAAAATAAGCACAACAAGCAAAGTGTACTACCATACTAATCATACTATAGTGGGGAAAAGAGAAATCAGTAGAAAATGTGAAATAACATTTCTACAAAACAGTATACATATACAGTGTGTCCAAGATAAGGAGGGCCAGTATGGGGATCTCGGTAATGGTAAGAGATACAAATTTGGTTAAATGGAAAGAAAGTTGCGCAATTAAAGGACTAAAAAAATGACGTTTAGAAATTCTTGATATGATTTTTCGTTTTTGAATTATCTCAAAAAAACCGAATTTTTGGATTTTCTTTTTAATTTTTTTCTGGGGTTAATATTAAAGTTAGAGCGAAACTGATTACACTTCTTTATAGCAACTTTTAGTGGAATTAATGATTACGTTATCAATTTTTTTATCCGACGTTTCGTCTTCGAGAAACCATCATCAACTTCATTTTTTTTAAATACGGTCCTGGTTTTTTATGTCAATTTTGCAAAGCCCTTGTTACTCTGAATTCAACAATGTGCCACATATTATGGTTTAATTACGTTTCGAGCTTTTTTCTGATCATTATCAGAAAATTTTTTAGATACGGACCTGCATTTCTCATAATTTTGTAAAAATAAGTTCATACAGTAAGTTAGGCCTTTTTACATGCCGTTAAAATATTAAAATGCACATCATAATGCCATAATTCTGATACATTAATTTAATAAGCAACCAATACCTATTAACAATAAACAAAAAAGAAATGAACAAAAGATAGACAGAAAGAATAACAAAACGAACATCGAAACGATTTAATAGGTATTAAATTTACAGAAGGTATTCAAAAAGGTTGCCATCATTCTCTATGCATAAATAACATCTAACTGTAGAATCTAAAACATTATTCAGCAATACTGGCGTTATACTTTGAAAGGTTTCAAGAACCAATCTTCTAAGTTCTTCTTCTATTTCAAAACGTTAAATACCTATTACATTGTTTCAAGGCTCGTTTTCTCATTCTTTCTGCCTATCTTTGGTTCATTTATTTGTTGTTTATTGTTAATAGTTATTGTTTGCTTATTAAATTAATTTATCAGAATTATGACATTATGATGTGCATTTTAATATTTTAACGGCATGTAAAAAGGCCTAACTTACTGTATGAACTTATTTTTACAAAATTATGAGAAATGCAGGTCCGTATCTAAAAAATTTTCTGATGATGATCATAAAAAAGCTCGAAACGTAATTAAACCATAATATGTGGCACATTGTTGAATTCAGAGTAACAAAGGCTTTGCAAATTTGGTATCAAAAAACCAGGACCGTATTTAAAAAAATTAAGTTGATGATGGTTTCTCGAAGACGAAACGTCGGATAAAAAAATTGATAACGTAATAATTAAGTCCACTAAAAGTTGCTATAAAGAAGTTTAATCAGTTTCGCTCTAACTTTAATATTAATGCCAGAAAAAAATAAAAAAGAAAATCCAAAAATCCGGTTTTTTTTTAGATAATTCATAAACGAAAAATCATATCAAGGATTTCTAGACGTCATTTTTTTAGTGCTTTAATTGCGCAACTTTCTTCCCATTTAACCAAATTTGTATCTCTTACTATTACCAAGATCCCCATACTGGCCCTCCTTATCTTGGACACACTGTATATATATGCCAACACCTGTACATAGACCTGAAAGCTGGACCATAATTGACAAACACAAATCAAAAATAACAGCAATAGAGGTGCTACACCTGAGGAAGATACAAGGCGAGATGGAATCAAGAATCAGGTAACAAGAAAACAACTAGAACATGAACCTTTGATGCACAAAATAGAAAATATTTAACTGAATTGGCTGGGACATGTTTAACATACGACAAACCACAGACTACCGAAGCGATCATATGAAGTGAGAACAGAAGGCAGGAGGCTGAGCGGAAGACCAAGGAAAACCTGGGATGACAACCTAACCGAGATAGTATCAAGATGGAGGAAAACACTAAGATAAGTGGAAGGGATGGCAACGGACAAAAACACATAGAAAATGGATTGAGGCCCAAACCTCGATGATCTAATGGCAGTAAAGGGAAAAGATAAAGAAGAAGAAAGTATTAAAATCCACTAAAATCATATTTGTCAGTAACACAAACAAATCTAGCAGTTGATCCAGATTTTGTTTTCGTCTTCTTCTTGGTGCAACAGCTCTTTAAAGAGGCTTGACCTGTTCCACAACCGTCTACCATTCCTTCCTGTTTCCAGTTTAGTTTGTTCGCCATTTTTGTATTCCTAAAAATCTTAAATCCTCCTGCACGTCGTTGTTCCATTTCTAGTTCTTCCTTTTCAATGTCTTGCCTCTGGTTTCTTCTCGTATGTTATTTTGGGACTCTTCCCTGTTGCATTCTGTGTGCATGGCCAAACAATGACGTTTTATTATTCTAACAATATCAGGTTCTTCGTATAATTCTTTTATTTTCTGGTTTCTTCGTATTCTCCAGATACCATCATCTAAACACTTTCCTCAACTTGCAACAAGTAATAGCATCTATTTTCTGCGCATATTCTTGCCTCTGTATCTTCTTTCATATTATTTGTTTTCGTCAGTACATTTTCTAAGTACATGAAGCTCTCTTTTCTTTCAAAGTGCTTGTCCCTGATTTGTACTGCTTCTAGTTCCAATTTCATTACATTATTATTACAATGAATGATGAGCTTCCATTTTAGCCACATTTTTTATTACAAAAATCGGACATATGCGTTCTCCACAGGAAACGCTCAATTGCGCTCAGCTGAAGTGTAGTATTTTTTGCTGTAACTTGCACGATAAGATTGAAATTGAGTGTTTTGGTATGCTGGTAAAATGAGACATAATCTAACAGATTTTTATCTTTTTTAGTTTTGTAAGATGGATAATTAATGATAATTGTGATATTTATGTTAATTAGTTAAAACTTTTGTAAAAATCCCTTACTAGTTAGGAACTGTTATCTTTATTCAAGGAATGAACTTTATTATACAACTACAGCAGGCATGCCATAGTTGAGAAACTCAACAGATGACAGCACTTACAGAATATAATTATTAATGTTCCAATGCAAGCGTTTAATAAATGTTGACAATTTTTTTCCTGAAAAGCAATTATTAAAAATAGTTTAGAAAGTATGTTGTTGTAGATCTAATATGGCGCTCATAAAAAAAAATATGTGATGATGACTTCAGATAGTTTAAAACGTCAGAATTTGTTTATGATTCTTATAAAAAACTTCAAAATTTACTTTGAGAATATTTTCACAGATTTAAAAAAAAATCCAATAAAGATGCACAAGCAAAGAAGAAAAACCTAAATTTTCAGTATTTTTCATCGGAAAAAGTAATTGGAATAACTCAAATATCCTTTTAACATATTGATTGGCACGAACATTTGAAATTTTTCATTACATTAACTGACATTGTATCTTTTAAGATAAGCAAAATCCTCATACATAAACTTGAAAAGTGTTAGTGCGTCATTTCGGATGTCTGATAATATCTGGAGTTTTTTAAAAGTTGTTTGGCTTATTAAATAATGTCCACAGTACAGGAGCAAGAACTTTTGAGGTATTGATTGTAAGATTCAAAGGATGTTTGCCCCAACATTAAAGTTACATTGATTTTCTTGTAACTTGATATATATAATACTTAAACTACAACTTTTTTGACAAAAAAAATTATTAAAATTGCATGTGAGAGATGAACACTGCAGCAAATGTTCTTGTTTAGTAGAAGGTAATATTTCTATTTCATTCTGTATACGTCTCTAGGGCTTACCAAAAAGATAAAATGCAAAACTGCATTACCTTTTCTAATTCCATTATTCTAAAAATTAATTTTACATATGTATCCTGAAGCCATACTTATAATTATAGCCCAAAATACCCTGCTCATAGAATTACAATTAAATTAATCGTGACTTTTTCAATTAATTAACCCAAGAAAGTATTTTTTTTCTAATTTATATGTTTTGACCTTCATTTCTTCAAGCTGTTTAATCAAATATCAGAATACACTTGAACTACTTTAGATATTTAATGTTTTATAATTTTGTTCATTATGGCAGCATGTGTTGTATTGTTGATAAAAGATAGAAGTACTTCATTGTTCTAGGCATTTATGATTACAAAATTTCCCTTAGTTTGATATTGTTCAAAGATATTTGGCACAAATTTGTCCAGACAATTAGATGAGTATTTTATAGTCAATAATATTCACAAAATAGTGAACGAAAAGAACGACATACATTTTAGTCCATTGATATCAGATCTATAATGGTCGCATAGGAAAAACAAATTATAAAGTTTTACCATTTGGAGGTTATATGCACCAATGGAAGAGCTTTCAAAAACAAAAATGTTCCCGAGTCCCAAGTGGTTGCTTCACCCCCAAAAACTACCCCTAACACACACTGCGGTGGTTTTTAGCGTTTTTCTCAGAAACCATTGGTCACACAGAAAATTCTATGCTTACTAAAACTGTTCCTTACAAAGTTCTCTACAAAAAAAATTTATTGCCAATTTCCATTTCTCCAATGAATTCGAGCAATAAGCGTTTTTCTTGTCATACCATTGTTGTCAAATAAAGACAAAGGTACAGAAGGAAGTTCATGCTTGAAACAAGAGCGCAAATCCGCTGGAAAAGAGATAGTGCATATTATTCGTTGGAAAAGTTCGGTAGAATCGACTTGAATAATGTCATTGCCAACTGTAATTTTTCCAGCTGATGAAGCCATAGACCTTATTATGTTTCCACGCTTCAATTTAAGTATTCCAAATTCACTGCCTTCGGTGACATGCAAAATGTTCTCTCCAACCGTTTTCACTTCATAACAATTGGTTTTCTCCTCGACAACAAAGCCAGTAGATAGTGAAACAAGATTCTTGTAATTATGAATGGAGTGTTTCCGGAGCCACTGTTCAAATTTCCAACAATCTTGTTCGTCTGTCTGTATTCGTAAGTTCCTCATTTCTACATGCTGATCTCTGGTGGTGGGTGTGATACCGCAATACTTTTCTACAGCTTTGCATACGTGGTGAGTAGATGGTATTCCGAGAATCCATTATTCAGAACACTTTCTGAAAAACCCTCTTCCATGCATCTCATGAGCGTTTGCTCAATAATATCCGACCAAATTCCGTACCAATGTTTTTCTGAACAACGAATTGTAAAAAAACCCTGCTGTGTAAATTGCTGATATTTTTCGTTACTCATATTCTGATTAAGACTATCCATTTCCTGGATGACATGACATAGCATACAGAAAATTACCAGTTGCATGAAAAATTGGAAGCATTGATCTAACAGAACGCAAATGAAGTTCCCAATTCCCCTTGCATTTCGCTTGAATAAAATAGATTACAGTGGTCACTAACTCTAAATACTGCAACCATAATTTTGTTATATACATGGTTAGTCAAAGGTCATGATGCACATAGATCGCCCACTTTTTTGCTTTCCTCTACTGCGTAGGTCAAAACGGTGAGTATAGTACTTAACTGGGTCGGAGGATGATTTACAAAAGGTAGTGCGAGAACCCTTGACTTCACATATGGCAGAGTTGAAGTAATTTCTGTCATAAATCCTTGCCATGTAGGAAAAGAGGGTTGATGCAAAAAATGTAAGGTCGGGTGAAGTATTGTGACCAGAAACTCGCGTCACTAATCTACGCTGATAGCAACCCCCCACTTTGATCACTTGTTTCTCAAAATCCATTGGAAGAAATTGAATTGGTGAGGGAAACTTTTTTATCGTGAATTTGATAGGTATAAAATTTCTATACGACCAATGGTTTCTGAGAAAAACGCTAAAAACCAGCGCAGTGTGTGTTAGAGATGGGTTTTGGGGGTGAAGCAACCACTTGGGACTTGGGAACTCTTTTGTTTTTGAAAGCTTTTCCACTGGTGTGTATAACCTCCAAACAGCAAAACTTTGTAAGTTTTTTTTTTAATTATGATAAATATGAAAATAAATATTTATTTATTAAAGAACATAGAACCCACTAAACATTTAAAAAATAAAGCTAAACCACCAAAATGATTATACACAAATGCCGATGTAATAACTCAAATGTCTAAAGTAAGTTTTTAAAGCCACCCTTTTTATCATATAAAATAGAAGAATTTTCTGTATTTATTGATTGCTGTGGTTAGTTTTCCTCTAGTCCTGTGGTTCTCAATTTGACCCACAAAGGAAAATTTAAAAAAAATTAGGGGCCAGTGTAGCTCTTCAGGGGGTAACGGTAAGCTTCAAAATAAAATTAAAAATATGCTGTGTAGGCACCACACTACTCGTATTCTGAGAACATATTTCTCATAGAGATCTCTGATTCATGTGAACAGTTTGTCATAAAATAAGATTCTCTTTTCTGGAAGAAGTACACATATAGGACTAGCATGGGATGTTACGAAAAGAGGAAATCTTTATCTTCTTGGCTTTGCCTCGTAGGAAAATTCATGCCGCTTGCCATAAACATCCACATCTTGCTGTTGATACATAAATAGCTATTTATTGAGAACACGTAAAGTTTTTCATCTCAATAACTAGTTGCTTATTTATCATAAATTGGTGACAAACACGTAAGTAATACCACGACCATGGCTACATGGTTAGTGCACTTACCTGTTTTGCTAAAAATCTTCGATTCAATTCCAAAATTAATACCTGAACACATTAACTGTTGTTCTGACCCACTCCTGCATCTCATATACTTGAATATTATTTGAGAAGCATTTATGTAGTTATGACTTCACTTGAACATGCGTAATTTTACAAAAATTATAATGTAGAGGGTGATTTATAATTTATAATTTCTGGTGTTAATTTCCAAGTTAGAATAAAAAAATGTGAACAAAGATCGCTCATACAACCCTCTGAAGTGGTTGGTAGGTAATCCGTTCGTTTTTTCCTTTAATAAATTAACCACGTGCAATATACAAACAAAGTTTTGAACAAAAACGCATGTAAGTAATAGAAGTAAATTCCCTAAATTCGCCCAGCTAAGGGCTGGCTGAATTTGCTTCAGAGAAGGTACTCTGTTAACTCAGGAAAATTACTCGGAAACCTGAATTAACGCTGGCTGCTAGGAGTTGAACCCAGGATCTGCTGAATGCTAAGCTAAGACAGTTACCATGAACCTACAAAGCTGACTAATGAAATGTAATATTTTATCAGGGTAACTGTTCACAGTGGCAATCCTGAATTTGTTAATTTTTTAACCATAATATTTGGCACCCTTTTTTGAAATTTTGGATTCCTGGATCAATTCCATGTAAAAAAAATATCTTTTTGGAGTTGTGGGGATGCACCCTTTCAAATATAATCTAAGTTTTGAATAAGGAAACTTTAACAGCCGTATTCATAGTCGTTTGCCAGCGGCTCGCCGGCGAGTCGCCGGAGTTTCGTTATGAATAGTATGTTGGCGGCACTGTACGTCTATGTCAAATTCGAGGTTAGCAGGTTAGGTTTTGTGTCAATTTCTGTCAAAACTAACGACTATGAACGACTATGAATATGGCTGTAAGTTGTGCATGCAAATCGTATAACTGTTCATATCATGACGTAAAGGCTTAAACTATGGTAATTTTTACACAAGTGAGAATTGAGCATCCAAACAATTTTTAATCAAAATGCTTGAATGCATATACTGAAAAGCTAAGATATGCTCTCTATTTTTTTGCATAAAATATTTAGTTGTTAATACAATTAATTTGTTAAATTATATGTACTTAACTAAAACTACTAACAACAGATCCTAGCACTAAGAAGCCATTTAATTCACATTTATACTGATTACATATAAATAATAACAGAAGTGGGTAGTTTAAAATATTTATTATTTTAAAAATGAAATTTACCAGTATAAAAATGTAACAATTGATTTTGATGGAATTACTTTTACTATTTCCGTTTTATCTGAATTCCTTAATTTAATCGGCACATCCTTTGTAGCCCTGTCAAATAGAAATTTTGTATTGAATAACAAAAAAGGCTAGTATAATTACTTACTTGTTCATGATTACTATTGCTGTTCCATTATCAGGTCTGCTAAATGCCACAAGGTGCAGAATTTCAGAAGATTGCGTAGCTGCAATTCTTACCGAGCCTTTGGGTATAAATTTAGAGAAATGCCCTAATGCATAATACATAGGTTGCTTATAAAATTCATTAGTTGTGGCATTAACTATTATTGGTGAATCTACATTATTACTAATGTATGTTGGACCTCCAGTTTCATCCAGTGCCATATTCCAGTCGATCCAACCGGCCACCCAATGATTTAAATCCTAAGCAATTTGACAATTAATATTAACATACATTTTTGAAATGTATATTATCTTACCCTAAGTATATCATTGGCATATGATTCTGCACGCTCCCATGCACCCAGGATTACATGTTCTGCTAAGAATTGCGATCCTAGACGAATTAATTAAAACATTAATATACTGTTTCAAAGATAGATTAATTTTATTTTGTTTGTGGAAGAAATCATTAAAGCAGTTTTTTAACATACACTTAAAGCTGTAAATTTTGAATTAATTAATACCAAGAATTTTCTCGTCATTTAAAGATTATCTAATTAGTTTATTTCTTAAATTTTTACAAAGAAAGCATTTTGTAAACTGACCATTTGTTGGCTAAATTTACTGTCACATTTAAAATTTTTGGTTATTATATATATATATATAATCCATCCCTCTCCTACTGTTAAGTGGTTATTATGTGTGTCTGTTTTTCTTAGTGATCATTCTATTGAATCTTATAGGTAAATAATTTAGATAGATCTTTCAAAATAAATTCCAGTTGTATGCAATACTTGAAAAGCCCTTTTAACGATTTTCTTCTTCATACTCCTAAATTCAACCGTTGAACCCAACTAAGAAGGTTGAGACACCTTATATTTAAATGCTTAAACAAGTGTCGAGTAATCAAATCAATTTCAGATCTAGTGATAATTGAATCCATTTGTAATCAGCCAGCTCGATCTGGAATTTATTTGATCACTCGATATTCATGTAGCACTTAAGAGTCAATTTATCAGAGCTTAACCTTGAATTTGAGTTTCCTCTTATTCATAGCAACAATTGTATCCAATAATTTTTTTCCAAACAATAATTTAAGCTATTATTTTAAAACACACTAAGATACTATGCATCCGACGAAAGAAGATCCCTGGTCATCAATGCTGTCTGTGTGGTATAAGATTAAAAAATTCCTAGTCAAATCAGCATCCATAATTTGACAATTAATTGAGGTTGACAGAGTTGTCATATAATATACTTTTTGAGGTTAGGTATGCGGTTCTAGCTTTCATTTGGCTTTTAATTAAAATTAAAGACACAGGATTCTTTAACAATACATATTTCATTTTTATTATTTAACAAATTAAATGGTTTTGACACAATAAGAATGGGTGAAGAGCAAGAAAATTATGGACAAGAAAGTAGAAGAAAACCTAATTGAAAAAGGAATGACTTGGAGTGAAGGGAAAAGACCGCCAAAAATCAAAAAAGAGTGGGTTATTTTAATTATTGGTAGAAAATTGTAAATTCTGTTATTTAAGTTAAGTTGTAGTTATTTGGTTATCTATTTATACGTTGCACCTAACGGTAGAGAGGGTTTTTGATATTTTGATAATATACACATTATATAAATTAACTAATAAAATACTATTTACTATTATATAATAAAATACAATGGTAAGTACAGTTTGGAAGTTTTTACACTTAAAATACCATGGTCCAATCAGATATATTATCAAGCACCTAATTAGAATTAACATTGATATCACAACAGAACAAGGATAGAAAATTTTTAGGACAACAAGTTACAAATCAGTATATGCATATGGGATACTGAAACGTACCGGAATTGAACGCAAAAAAAATGAAGTATTCGATGAGATCTGAAATCTGCTTGTTAATTGGGAAGGGTGGGTTCTACGGTCTCTGCCAGTTTGGTTATAATAGTAGAAATCATTTTATTTATCATATTAACAATTTCCCTTGCCAATTTAGGCACTCACCAAGATCACCCTTCTTTAGGAGTTTGATAATCAGACCGTCCTTCCACTCTGTAGGTATTGTTTCGTTGAATCTGAATAGCTCAGGTGGTATACTATCTGTTCCGACTGTTTTCAAAGCTTTAGCTGGTTAATTTCTTTCTTAATTTCTTCGACAGTGGGTTCATTTGAAGAATTCCTTAGATGTTGGTGTACAGCTCTTTGGTCACGATTGGTTCTCGTGCGTTGTTGAATTTCCCTGCTACGTGTGCTAGATGGGGAGGTAATCTATCCATTGCCTTTATCGCCTCTTGTAGCTCTCTTAGCTGTGGTGCTGGCCTCTCTGTATTCTTGTCTTAATCTTGCTAGCTACTAGTTGTGCTCTGTAGCCTTTCTTCCTTTAACCTTTTTCCATGTTTTAATCTTAGACAATGTGTCTTTAGATTGTGCTTGAGTCTGGTGCTGGGTCTGTCATCGGTAGCCTCCGGACATGCCTCGGGTTACACCGGATGAATGCGGCATTTGCTCCGCATCTTATGTTAAGGCTATTTCGCCTTTATTTGGTCATCAAAGCTTCGTTAAGTAAAAAACAGGATAGTAGGTAAGGTTGACATTTGCGTAAGAGGGACTAGGTGTTGCGCTTTAGTATCCCATTTTTAAACCCTTGCGATGCAATACTCTTATCAAAAGAGAATCTCTAAACACAGAAGACGCAAACTGGCGATATTTGCATTTTCAACTAATGATCTACGATTGTTGTCTTTGAGAAATTTAAACCCAAGGTCATGCAGAACAACGTTTAAACTGCTTCTGCCTATTAGAATGTGATACTCTTGAAGTTCATCATTTAAAGATTTGAGAGTAATGTGTTTTTCTGGAATAAATATAAAAATTCACATTTATAAAATCAAATAAACTTGATAAGTACGCTTTACTTTCACTGTACATCTTATATACAGTTTCCTTGATGACCAGTTAAAAGACTCTGGCAGGTCTGCAGTTTTCTATTTCTTTTTTTACGAGAACTAAATAAAACTGGTTGGTTGCTACTACGAGCCTTGATCCTTTTCACAGTAGCAATGCCTATCCCTAAAGCCTCAGCTGCTCGCTGCAATAAACAAGTAATTGTACAATAAAATCGTAAGCAATTAATTAACGTGCCATACCTCTTGCACACAAGATAAAGGAAGTAAATGCCCACCATTTTCTTTTTCCTTCTCAAAATAACTTAACAGATTCAGCAACAATTGTTGAGACTGCGAACGCAAAGTCTTGCCTTGCACTGACGTACGTTTTATTAGTTCTGACAAGAACTGCTGCTTATTGTTGGCCAAAACTGTCAAAAAACGTTTGTACGGGAAAACTAACCTCGAAAAATGTGAAGGACAAGTCAGATGTTCATCATATGTTTGTGGACGCATACAACGTTGCCTATACTTACGGATCTTTTTACAAAAATCTGTAAAAAATCTTAAATTGTTCGTAAAATTAATCTCATTTATCTGTAATTTCTGATTTAACCACACTCAATTTTTTCAAAATAATTTTGCCGATATATCTAGTTTATTTACTGTTTACTGATAATATCTTTATTTAGTCTACGGATTTATTATTAACGTCGGCAACACTATATTTTACAAACGCATACCGCGCTAGTCAAATCCACTCCCAAAGACCCAGAGACGTGCTAATGTTATGCTATCCTTGTCGCACTCGCAAATAATGAGAGTGAAGCATACAAAAACGATTTCTGTGCTAACTTCGTGTAACGATGACGCAGGGATCATCTTTGGCTGGATCCATAGTATGTTGTTTGAAAGAGATAATACGCAACTAATTTTATTATTCAAATGTTGAATAAAACCAATATAGAGGTACTAGGGCAGGGGTGGCGAACCTTTTTCTGTTACCGTGCCAAAAATTTTAAAAAATAAATTTTTTAATGTGCTGACGTGCCAGTTAGTTTGTTTTAAAAAAGGACAAACTTTAACACAATATAATTCATTGTAACAACATTTTATTGTCATACTACTTTACATTAACGTTTATTGTCATATTGAAATAGAAAAATGTAAAAAAAATATTCCAATAATTTATTAATGGGATTTTTGTTGCTGAATATTCGATGACAAACACTTTATATCTGGTTCATATTTGGAGACTTTCAGCAACACGCATGCTAAACTAGATTCATCCGTCAATCTGTTCCTGAAACTATTTTTTATGAAGTTCATTTCCGAAAACAAAGATTCACAAGCATATGTAGAAGAAAAAACTGTCAAAATTGCCAGTGCTAGTTTTTTCAAACAATGGAAGCTTTGCGGCATGGCATTCCAAGTTTTTACGATTTCCGCTTCTGCATTCTTGTTAAATATATTGGACAATCGCTCGCGTTCAATTATTTCCAAATCGTTTCGTAAATCCACAAATTTTTGCTTCCATATGGAACTCGACTGAAAATCTGTTAATTGCATTTCAAGTTCGTCTAACTTTAACCAGTCAAATGCTTCTAAGTTCAGGTTATCTGCACCCATTGTATCTGGGTTTATGATAAATTTTGCAGTTTCAGCAAATTGTCTAAATTGGGTAAATCTTGATGAAAACTCACTGATTATGGAATTAATTACATCTAAAAATTCTTCAGTCAGTTTAGCTTCATCTGGTTTTTCGTGAAAGTTCAAATCTGTGAAGAAGAATTCTTTCAAATTTGGAAAATATTTGAAGCTTTTGGAAGAGATGTCTCGATAAAATATTTGCAATTTTGCTTCAAATGCTTGAATTAGGTCAAACATGGCGATGATAGTCTTATTGACACCTTGCAATTTAACATTTAATTCATTTAAATGTAGGCATAAGTCTGCCGAAAACATTAATTTTGAGGTCCATTCAACGTTCATCAATTCTTGGTATTGTTCAGTTTTATTCTCATTATGTAGAAAAAGTCTAACTTCATCCAAGCATTCAACAAATCGTTGGAGCACTTTACCTCGACTTAGCCATCGGACATTATTGTACATAAGTAAACCATTGTAGACCGAGTTTATCTCACTCAACAGAATGTTGAATTTTCTTTTATTCAATGCATTTGCAGATATAAAATTTACTACTCTTGTTACCGTGCGCATAATATTTTCTAGAATTTTGAAACCAGTCTTTGAGCATAAAGCTTGCTGATGTATAATGCAGTGAAAACCCAAAAGTGAACGTCCAATGTGTTTTGTAAACAAATTGACAAAACCAGCTTCTTTGCCAGTCATACTGGGAGCACCATCAGTAGTTACCGATACAACATTGAAGGGATCTATGTTTCTTTCGGACAGCGCATTTATAACTGCTTCACAAATATCCACTCCTTTTGTTGTTGTTGCTAAAGATTTTAAGTCTATTAATTCTTCTTTAACATAATTCCCTATGCAATATCGGACAAAAATTGCCAAACGTGCTGACCCGGAAATGTCAGTACTCTCATCAAGGCAAAGCGAAAACAGGCCTGAAGAAATTATTTCTGTGTTTTGCTGTTGACTTATATTTGCCGCCATTTTTAAAATTCGGTCTTTTACAGTGTTTCTACCCAGAGGTACATCTTGTATTTTTTGAATGATTTTTTGTTTATTTCTGAAATCGTCAAAAAGGTACTGCGCGGATTTCAACCATGCATCTTTTAAAAATTCTCCACTGCTAAACGGTTTTCCATGTTTAGCAATTACATTAGAGACAGCAAAACTGGCAGCGGTTATATTTGATTCACTGGAGACGTATTTCATTAAAGATGTTGACTGTGCATTTCTATTTTTAATTGCCCGAGCAATAAATTCTTTTCTTTCTTCTTTACTTTTTTCAAGAAGAGATGCATGATTTGTGTCAAAATGTCTTTTAACTGATGACGTCCTGCATACTACTGACCCTGAACAGAGAACACATATCGCTTTATTTCCTGTGTATGTCATCCCATACTCTTCAGTCCACCAACTTTGAAATTCTCTGCTACTTGAATCTAAAGATAATCTTTGTTTTTTATTTGAACTAGCCATGTTAACGGGAACTGTACGAAAAATCAAATAAATAATAATCACTTTCGAAACTAGGCTTTAAGTACAAATGTAATTACCTGTCTAGATAAAATAAGCCTCTCGTTAACGATTTCGAACACCAAAGACTATTTTATTGGAAGCACAACCACACACCTCACACCACTACGAATTACAGGACAATGGCAAATATGAACGAATACGGATAACCAAGAGTAGAATAAAAGTATCATCTTACGCTTGCAGTAGAAAACTAAAGCTGACTTGTGCATTATTACGCGTATTAAAATCATTGACCTCTACGAAACATTTGAAAAATATTTTTGTAGTAACTAAAATTTGCTAAGGTTACTAAAGGTTAATATTTATGTAAAAGTTTTTGAAAAAATATAATATATATATTATACAACGTTCTCTACGTGCCAGTAAAATTGTTTCGCGTGCCACTCCTGGCACGCGTGCCATAGGTTCGCCACCCCTGTACTAGGGTTTCCAGCGCGGTCTGTCAGAAATTGAGCCCTTCTATCCCTGTCTATCTAACTATTAAACTTAAAGCTAAAGTTTAGGCTACATATATTATACTTAAACAAATGTTAAGAATACAAATAGCTCTTATATGGAGAAATATTAATACTGGTAATAGAATAGAGGTTTTTCAGTTTTATAAGTTGGCGTTAGATATACCGGATTATTTTTATAACACCTATGGCTACTTTTCTCTCTATATGTACATGTACCATGTGTATAATCTGACTGCGCAACATAGGAAATCCCATGTTAAATTCTAAATTCGATAATATTAACTCTCTTATTAATTCTAAAGCCAAAGTATAAATAGAAAGATTTTAGAAGTCATTTTAGTATGTTCAATTCAATTGTTAAAATATTTTCCAAGTTTCCCTACTTGGAAAATATTTATTAAGTTTCCCTACTTGGAAAATATTTTACGCAAAGCACTAGGCAGTAGGGTGGATCGAAAATTTGAAATATAAAAACGAGTAAAAAGGCATTAGTAGGAGGTAACTGCACTTAAAATTTCATAGCGAGGCATCTCCGCTAAAAGCATGGCGGATCACCTTCCAATTAAAATTTAAAGTGATAATTAAACTTGTGTAGAAAATCCCATACGCCGCGATATTTTTGTCACATTGACAGCGGATAAACTTTGCTGTAACTTTTAAATCGGATAAAATGTTGTTTACTTTTTGCTGCAATGACATGGCAATTACGTATTTTTAATCTCAATTTGATTTCAATCGGTAAGTTAACTCGAGAAACTGTCAGATAGAACAACTTGCCCTGCGGACTCGTTCTTTTCATAAAAACATGCAACTTTAATCGGATAAAGTCAACCCTCTTGTGTATTTTCTACAGAAAATAAACTTAATTATAAAAATATATTAAATAAATTAATTAATATACGAGCCCCGTCCGACTTCAGTTGGCCCACTTACAAAATTCTCAATTATTGACACTAAATAAAGTAAAATCTAAACAATATTTTAGTTTACGTATTTTTTATTTTTCACCAAATATTTTAGACATTTTCTACATAACCTAAAACCTACTAAGATAAGGTATTCCTGCTGGAATAATAACACATTGCATGTCATGATTTTAACGGATCACTCCCGGGAGTCATATTTTTACTTCCTTTTACGATAAAGGAAGTATTGGATTCACCCCAAAAATTCGAAATTGAGTTTTCAACAGATCTTCACGTTTTAGAGTCCCCTGATCCCAAAAAACATATTTTTTTTCATTGGTCTGTGTGTCTGTCTGTGTGTCTGTCTGTGTGTCTGTCTGTCTGTGTGTCTGCCTGTGAACAGAATATCTCAAAAACGAAAAGAGGTATGGCGTTGAAACTTCATATATAAGTTTTGTGTACTATGTAGATGAGACAGCAAGCTTTTGAAGAAAATCGCATAACCGGAAGTAGGTGTTTACTCTTGTGATTTTTCAGTTTTTTTCGATTTTTTCAAAAACGGCTCTAACGATTTTTTTCAAACTTTACATTTTTATTACATTTTTAATGTGCATTGACGTGAGATAGGTGATTTTCCAGTTGAAAACTTCTAAAGTGGGTTTCTTTTGTTTTTTTTTCTATTTTTTTTATTAACTCCTATTTTAAATGGAACACCCGGTATATTATTACATTTTTGAATTCTTCTTAAGATTTTAGAGAAAATTTGTCTCTTCAACTAACGCTCTATTTTGTACCGTTTTTGTAGAATTCGTAATTTTTGAAAATTTTTGACAAATGCTTAAAAATTAAAAATTAAATTTTTGACTAATTATAAGATCACTGTAAAAGGAAGTTGTGTGAGTGTATCACACCAGATTTTTTTTTTATGTTTTGTTACTTTTGATGTTAAGATTGTAGTAGACTTTAGTATCTGTTGTTTTTTTTTAGCACCTCCAAAGTTTTCTAGGGTGACATTCATATATGAATGATCGGCCCCCACCCCATGTAAATCTTGATAATTTTTTCCCTGTGGGACCCCATCATTTATTTTTTTAATTTCTTTTTGAGAATGGTATGGTAATGGAAAAAAACGCGAATACTGTGATAGGGGCCCTGATCAATGTTTAGCGTTAGAACTCAGTTCATTCATAAATGTTGGTAGAGCAAAGTTGAAATGTAAAGACACCAGCACACCATAAGGTTATGCTGGGACGCTGGTGTCTTTACATTTCAACTTTGCTCTACTAAGCTACTTGGTTTTTGTAAGATTTAAGTTCTAATAAAAACGTGTTTCCTGGTTTTTCTCTCAAAAATTTTTAATTTTCACTTTTTGTTGAAACCAAATACACGAATATGTTTACTGGGGGTCACATTTTAAGATTCCCTATTAAAATACACGGGACCGTTGCTAAGATATGAATGCCGAAGCTTTGTACTGTACTCCGCTTTGATCGTCCATGATCATACACAACAATACATTTTCAGGTTGGCAAAAATAGCCACGAATCACTTGTACAATACGGTTTTAATTTAATAGAGAACCGAACTGAAGCATACACGTTTTGCACAAATTCTAGTAAAGTAATGAGTTGAATACTGGTACGTTCAGTTGCCACTAGGGATGTCGTACCCGGTCTAAAACGAAACCCGGGTACCCGAAAGCAATACCCGGGTAAACCCGGGTACCCGAAATATATAACAAAAAAGTTAGTGTACATCTGAACATCTGAAGTAACTACAATTTCTTTCTTTTACGCCGCGAGTTTTAAACTGAACTAAATTAAAATAGTACTTACTCACCAATTCAAACGGAAAGTCGTCTGTTATTCGTAAATATTTTCACACTTCCAAGTGCTATCAAATTCAAGTACGTGACTGTTTGTCCGAAATTGGTAGCAGCATCACACAGAGGATTTTTATTTTACTTCACCAATACTGACTCGATTTAATGGTACTATTGACGGGATTCTTGTTATTACTGAATGGTTATGTTTTTCCACAGCTTATTCCTATTGTTTTTAAGTTTTTATAATTTCCGAAAAAGGCTGACTTTCTGGAAATTATATAATTTACTAGTCGGGTACCCGGGTCTTAAAAATATACCCGGGTCGACTATTACCCGGGTCGACCCGGGTACCCGCCGACATCCCTAGTTGCCACATGCAATTTTAGCAATCGATCGGCGACTGTTAGCCACCTTACATGGGATATCCTTCTAGGTTTTCTTGAAATTAAATGATTTGGACATTCTCCAGCAGCTACCACTTGGCATATTTATTACACACAAATACTTTTGATCGATACTAAAATCAGTTGCAAATAATATTGGTAAATTGTTTTCTATAGCAGCAAAGTCGATCACGTTAATTTCTTCAACGTGTTTTAACATTTTTCCTATGAAGCCGAAAAATCTATAAGGTCCAGTGGTACGTCTATCTACCTCTTGTGACAAATGAGGTCAAAGCAGTTCATTAGCATGAAACATATGTATTAGCCACTGTAATGGTCTGCCAGTGTTCCATCACAACCAATTGCACTACCTCTAGATATTATACAATTGTAAAATACCTCTGCACAAATTATTTTTAGATCAAATGGTTATTTTCAATGTTTTCAACAGTTATATGTTACCAAATTTCAAACACACTATGGAAAATTTACATATTCGTTCCACCCTACTTCTGCATGTCAGAAACTAATTGTTTATAAACGTAACTTGCTGAATTAAGTTAAAATACTTTTTTGCACTCATGATTTTAAAATTCATATTTCCCGGTCATTCCCGATGCGCCGAAAATAACTTTTCCCGCACCGGGGTGTTTTTTACTTTCCCACAAAAACTATGGCAATTGTGTGTTTCAGGAGCGCTGTAAACGTCAACAAAAGCTAACAGGTGCTAGGATACGTATAAAAATTTAGTAATTTGTGCTGCCAACTCAGTAAAGTTGTAAAACACTAAATAATATTTTTTAAACTTTTTAAAATATTTTGAGTTATTCGTTACAAAAAACATTGTACCTACCTCTTTCGGGAAGAATTTTCCCGAATTTGCACTACATGCAGCACTCCCTTCGATCGTGCTGCAAACAAAGTGCTCATTCGGGAAAATTAACTTCCCGAACTTGTTAGGTAAATAACTATTATTACTTTTATGGAAACTCATTTTCTTAGTGTCAAAAAAAAAATTGATTGATGTAGTTTGTTTGCAGTAGCGTACTTCAGATTATAAAATAGTACAATACCTTCACAAGCTTCTGTTGCTAAGATAAATTTGTCAGGATATTTGTTGTGAGTTGCTGTGAACAAACTTGGGGGAAATATGTTGTTCCAGTACCAGTGCAAACCAAATCCATCAATATAATCTTGAACAATTTTACTTTCAAACAACTGAAAGCTTAAATTAGTAGTTTTAGTATTGTAGTTTACTAAAAAACTTACCGCGTCTATGTACAAAGGGTAGAAAAATGCCTGATCATCAACAGTTATGATTTTTATTGATGAAAATTCTGAGTTACGGATTGTAGGGCCCAAATATGCTGCAATCCATTCACGCTACAAGTTTTTTAAAATTCAAGTATCTACACTGATAAATAAGCTGGTTTTTATTATTATATAATTTTTTTAGATTAGTTACTTATATTTCCTGTTATTAAATGTGCACAAAAAGTATGTAGATAACTAAATTACTTACCATTTGCCACGGTAGCCACCCTACCGAATTTATTTTACTAGGTATCAGCCCGGTTGAGGGTTCATTTCCTGTAGTAATCCCCCAGAAATGTAATCCTTCATTTTTATATGCTTGTAGAAATTTGAGGAAATAGTTAGCCCAAGCTTGATACATATTTTTTTCCAAAAAATCAGGTCCTGTATATTTCCCATTTTCTTTCATCCATTTCGGTGCTGTCCAAGCTGAGGCAAATAATTTCAATTTCCCATTGGTTAAATTTTGGGCTGCTTTAATTACAGGTATCTAAATAATTTAAAAATTTAGTGATTTTGTATAATATAGAGTACTTTCCAAATATTTAGATCAGTGGTCGGAATGTACCGGAACGGCGTTCCGGTTCGTGAAATATTATCAAGAGTCGTTCCGTCTCGTGAAATTTCATCAAAATCCGTTCCGTTTCGTGAAAAAATTTCCAAAAAGAGATGGAAAAGAAAGAGGCAAATATAGCGGCGTTCACAAAATGATTGCATCGGTACAATTTGTCAGCAATCTTAGCGCAATAGTCTGATGCTCTCGATGAATTGAGCGAAATGTATTATCTGTTATGTTACTTTACAATATTTAGAGTTTTGAATTTTGTTGAATTATTTTGATTTTATTGCCTATTATTGAGTTATTCTAGAAGGAAATGAATAAACTTTATTTTGTTGTATTTATACCGTTAACTTTACCATGGAGATAGAAAGTAACTGTTCCCTTCCTTTCTTAGATGTACAGGTCTCTCGCCAACCCAGTGGCAAACTTGGTCATTCTGTATATCGCAAACCCACTCACACTGATCGCTATCTACATGCCGATTCCCACCATCATCCTACACAAAAACTTTCCTTTATCAATTCGCTTGTACACCGGGCTGTTTCCATATCCCAACCCGATAATATCCACGCTGAATTAAATCACATTCGGAAAGCTCTTAGGAATAACGGTTACCGTGCTAGGGATATACACCCACGGCCACCCAAACCTCCAAAACCCGATCCTCCTGCAGCAATAGTCTTTCTTTCCTATATCCACCAAGTCACGGACCGCATAGGGAAGTTTCTTCGAAAACAAAACATTAAAACAGTATTCAAACCCCCGAGCAAACTCTCACAGGTTCTTCCTTCATCTAAGGATAAATTAAACACTATGTCATCTAATGGTGTTTATAGAGTCCCTTGCTCTTGTAATGCTGTATACATTGGTGAAACAGGTCGTTCAGTGAAAACTCGCATCTCTGAGCACCAGCGCTGTCTCAAGTCAGGTCTCGTTTCATCATCGGCCATCGCCGAACACCAACGCGATACTGGTCATAAGATCCTTTTTGATGAAACTTCCATCATCTGCAAATCTAGATTCTTCTTTAGCAGAAAGATTCGTGAAGCCATTGAGATTTGCAAACACCCTAATAATCTCAATCGGGACGAAGGCTTTCCTCTTCCTTCTATGTGGAAAGTGCTAATTCCTAAGCCCCGCCCTCCGCCACTGAACCGCGACGGCATTTGCTGAATCGCGACGGCGCTTGCCTATAAATTCTCGCTTTTCTTCTTTCGATAGTCAGTCGAGCTTCGCTTCTGACGTGGTTCACACGTTGAGTTACCGTGCTCTTCTGTCCCTTCCCTTTGCAAAGAGTTTCGCCTCTGGCGTGATTAACACGTTGAGTTACCGTGCTCTTTTGCTTTTTTCCTCCTGATGAAGCCCCTTACGAAAGTGGGCGAAACGTTGAGTTCTTCGATCTCAATCATGACACGGTCCAATCCCGGAAGTCGTTTGTTACTTAATGACAATGGCCCTGAAAGCCTCAAAAATCATTTATACCGATTTTGTTTTTTTTTTTAATTAGGATCTTTTCACTTTGAAATAAAATATTAAATTAAACTGGTTTGTGTCGACTATTGACGGAAAAAACACATATTATTATCAACATTATTATTATTTTCCGCGAAAATTTTCGCCTGCGGCTAAAACGGGAGGCATACCCCCCGGTCCCCCCCGACAGCGTTCCGGTTCGTCAAAGTTTACATTCCGACCACTGATTTAGATATTATAGTATAGATATTACAGTAGTATGTGCTTTACTTTATATTTGTAATCTTCAAGAGCAAGTTTAAAATTATTTAACTTGGGATCAGAATCTCCATCATTGTACGAATAGCCATGTGTAGAAAAATCAGTTCCACCTATTGGAACACGACATAAATTATATTCGAGACCATCGTCTGAGAAGTATGACCTGTAAGAATAGATTACTTTATATTATTATTTGTATGCTAGTATTACCGTACCTTAACAAGTTATGCGATGCTGCTGAGCTTAGCGAGTTAATGTTTATCCCAGTTGAATCCGTGAAGGCTCCCCCCCACCCGAGTATTGTTTGATACTGAGTTTTTGTATCTATAGTAATTACAGTGCAATCACTATTACAGTTGGATAGTGGTTTGAATTCGCCTTGCTCTCTTTTAAAACGAAGGCCAGAGCGGGTTGATGTATAAGACACATATTGACCTTCAGATAATTTGGTAGGTTGGGGGATTGTATCACAGTAAGTTGCGTTGCAAACGCAAACTATACTACTGCGGCCGTAACTGCGAGAAATACATTCCTTTTGATCATCAGCTTCTGCAATATATATGCAATTATGTATTTAAATATTAAATGAAATGTATAAATATTAGAGTAAACAACTGAATTTCAAGATGCTAAAAATAATTGTCACGTTTATCACTAACCATAAACATCTGCTATAAGTAGCACTGTCACTTTGTAAAGAATGGCGATATGAATTATTAGGAATTTAAAATAAAAAATTCTTACCTGAAGCTTTGAAAAAAAGAAGTAGCAGTAACACAAGTTTATAAATTGGCATGTTCACTCAACTGGTGCGTTTTGAAAGGTGTTTATTTCGGGTAAACCATTTCTAGGGAACAGCATCGCCAATGAGTTATTTGCATTTGCATTTGTATTAACAGCAGTAATGATATTTTTTTAATTTTTGTAAATAAGTACTGTAGTATTTATGTACTACATTCAGTTAAAAGATGCACATATGTAAGAAACAAACTAATTAGCATGCAAAAGTATAACTAAGGAAAACAAGGAGTATAATTGTTTGGCCTTGATAAATTTCAGTTTTTAAGTTCAAGGTTATCTTAGAGAACTTTCTTACATTTATGAAGTAGTTTGTAAAAAATATGATTTCATCAGTAGTTTGACACAATTGAATAATCAAAAATTTACTCATACCAGTTGACCTTAGTAAACAATGTGTGATGACAGTGCGTTGTTTCCATTATATGAAAATTAACTTCCATCTATAGATCAAACAATAGATTAAGTGACTGCCGTAAGAAGGCAACCTAAATATGTTGGCTCACTGGGTTGCATAACTAGTAGGTATTGTGCCAAATCCATAATGTAAAAAATGTTAAAACTATTGTATTGCAGTTTTGATTTTTTAGTTGAACATTCTACAGTTAAAATTATGAACATATTGCTGTATTGTTTTGCAATCGGTGAACACCAGTATAAGTATTGGAGTAATACAATTATATAGTCATTATCTCTGTATCTAATGATTTAATGTGATGTGTAGTACCTATATAATTTTGTTACTATTCTATTATGCTATACATTTATCCTGTATTTTTGAATATTTGATACTGCAAGGGACATTAGATCAATAATCTACATAGAGTAGAATAGAAGTCTTTTTCCTGTTCAGCAAAATAGTGGCCAACAGCTTGTTAAACTTCCTTGTCAGAAGAAAACGTGCCACCTCATAGGTTTTTCGTTAGGTTTCTAAATAAATAGTAGTCTCACAAGGCCATATCAAGGATATACACTGGATGATCTAGCTGAGGGACTTGAACAGGTTGGGTCTTATGCACTCTTGCATTGTTGTTTGGAGGTTTTTCTGTACCTATAGCATTTCTCAAGTGTGTTAGAAAAGGCACCGCCAGTAATTGTTTTACCCTTCTCTATGTAATCAGTTAAAAGAATTCTCTGATGATCCCAAAATATTGTCAGCATAAGCTTGCTTGTGGACATGTGTGTTCTACATTTTTTTAAAGCTGGCATTTCGTTATGAACTCACTTCATTGATTCCTGCTTAGTCTTAGAATCTCAATAATGGATCCAGGTTTCATCTCCTGCCACTATTTTGCACATGTTTGAATATTTTTTTAGTAAATCCAAATACTATGGAGAATCAAAAATGCTCAGGGATGAAGAAACTCAGACTACGACAATAAATGATAAACTTTTCCGCTTGAAAAGACAAATAAAAACCTTAAAACAAAAGTCAAGAGGAGAAATTAAAGACGTCTACTATGAAATTTCTCATCAAGAAAATTTCAAAAAGTGGCCATATTAATGGAAATTAATTTGAAGGTTAATAAGCTTGTGATAAACTATTGAACATTAAAATTAATAATTCATTTGTTGTTTGAGTACCTTGAGAACGAGAATACTTATGCAGATTTGGCCTTGTTGCTATTTGTGCACCCATTTCACTAATGTTTCGCAAGACCTTGCAGCTTGCATCATCAGAGTGAAAGTTGCAGTGCGACAACACGATCCACCAAAGAGCATTACCATCGCGTGGATTCTTGCTCAAGTTCATAAGGTGCAAGGCACATTAAGCCAGAGCATGATGGGTGTTCATCCACAAATACTACGCCGTCTAAGCTGAAATTCTATGTTAACAAGAATAATTTGAGTAACCACGAAGGCCTCAAACAGTATATGGAAAAGTATTAGTTTAATAAAAGTAATATTTTACACATAGCTCAGGTTTTTACCCTCGATGAAGATATGTGTATTTTGGACTCAACAGATACAGGGTGAATACCTTAAAATCTGTTTTCTTTTTATATTTTCAAATGTTTAGTTGCAAAACTTTCACTCCTGTGTAAAGCTCTTCACAGATTTTTTGAACGTTTTTTATCAATACTGAAATGTTTACTCTCTATTGACACGTCCTTTTTTTGCACAAAGTCCTTGATATAGTAGTCCATCCTCTAACAGTGTGTGAGTAAACGTGTATACTTTACATGGATTCCCGTGCAGTTGCATTTAAAGTAAATATTACAACAATTGGTCATCACAGAGGATTTGCTCTTCAAAATATAAAAAAACAAAATAGAAATATTTATTATAACTTTTCATGCAGATTAGTATAATTTAATCAATGTTGATCATCTCATGTATTTTTTTAATTACAAAATAATGTTTATTATCTTTGACACCACCAAACAGCACAATTGTTAAACTTTGCAAATAGCTATACCAGGTGGAGACTTTTAGTACTGGACATGTGGCATTTGTATAGCAAATCACATTTGGGCATATTACATATAGCAGGGAGGTGGAATATATTTTCTAAAACTATAAGAGTTACGTAAAATTTGCTTATGTAGAAGTTGCTGGTACGAAAGTGGTGCACATTACCAAAATATTTTTGATTATACTGGGTGGTTCAAAAAAGTCGAACCAAACTTGCATTTTTTAAAACAAACGCCCTATGTTTAGGTAGCTTAAAACTCTAATGTTTTGGAGATATTAACGGTTCTATACAAAAAAATGCTGAATTTCGGGTGGTTGCTGTAACACAAAAGAGAATGAAAAAAACTTTTCCAAAAAATAATAAAACATTTATTTTCCCAGATAACAAATACAAATGTGTATGTATGGGAATAGTCAACAAACAGTCAGTCCTAAAAACACATAAGAAACATTTAGAGCAAAATAATTATTTAGAATATAAAAAATTTGTATAATTATTCTTTTTTGTGCTGGAAAAACATTAAACGCTAAAGGTGAGCCACCCAAAAAACATATTGCATACCAGAAGGTGGATTTTACATGTTCAAAGTATATCCTGGATGTTTTTTTTTTATAGAACATTACGTATGTTTCTAAATAAGTATGCAATAGAATTTAGAGGTTAGTTACAATGCTGTTTCCAACCAATTTACTCATCAATATACAGGTTGTTCAAAAAATATACCGACACACTTTTAGAGGTGGTATGGGACATCAAACAAGCATTTTTTGCTTTATAAATATATGTCCAAAAATGCTTCATTTTCAGATACAGGTGTTAAAATTTCTAAAAAAAAAATGTTCAAATTTTGTTTTCTCGAAAAAAAAGCAAGATACGCAAAACCCTCAAGTGGAAAAAAAAGTTGTATTTTTAGTTGCTTGATCTTAAACAAGTTTAAAAATTGAAAAAAAAACCACTGGGTGTTATTTTTGTATGCAAAAACACTAACAGGTTGTCCCGTGAGCGCGCCCCTGGAATTACTGTATGAACTGTAATAGATCCAAAAGATGCCCCATAAAGTTACCAACAAACTCTGAAAATTTCATTAAAATCCGTTTTTTTCTACAAATTTTAACATCCTGTATCTCGAAAACGAAGCGTTTTCGGACAAATGTTTATAAAGCAAAAAATGTTTGTTTTGATGTCCCATACCACCCCTAAAAGTTTGTCGGTATATTTTTTGAACACCCTGTATAATTCCAGGAACTTAACACATTTTGCAGTAGTTATAAAGGTATTGTTAATTCCTAAATCAAAGGAGGTTACAGGTTTTTGTTGATTATGAAACCTAACAAATGAGGTTTTTCTAGCATTAAATATAAGGAACTATTAGAGAACTACTGAGTGAGACTTTCTAGAAGACTGATACACTTGTTTTCTAAGGCAGCATCATTCTTATTTGAATTAATGTCAGAGACGTCTCAACAGGACATTCCCCTGCCACAAAGACTTAATGATTTGATGATAGAAAGAACGAATTGCTGAATTTGTAGACCGATTTCGTCAAAATCCATGTTGGTATTCCTATAAAATATTATTTATATCTAGAAATTTGACAAGTCTATATCTAAAAAACAGTAATCAAACGCTTTAGGAAAGACGGAAGTTACCGTGACTGGTCTGTAGTTCTCAATTTGGCGAGAATCATTCTTTTTAAAAATGGGCATGACTTTTCCAGTTTTAAGATGATGCGGAAAGATTCCCAGACAAAATAAGTAAATAGGTTGACTCAGGTGAAATTGCAAATAACACTTTTCTGATTATGAACATGGGGATATCATCAGGCCTAGATGACCGTTTATTTTTTAAATGAATAGATAATAAATTATTAAGTTTGTCTGACAAAAGGATATAGTGAAAAAGGATTGTTTGATTTAGTAGTTATTTCTTCCCTTTTAATAGCTAAATGTGTCTTTTGTTGAAGAATTTCTTGAATAATTTTGATGGGCGTATCACGGAAAAATTTGTTAAACATATTTTACATTCTTGCTGGATCTATCAATGAATCTTCACTTTAAATATTTATGTTGTTCCTACCACTGGATTTCTTTGTGACGTGACCTGTATTGCTCTAAGCATATTCCACTGGATTAGTTTGGAAATTATGTTTTTTGTAAATTACAATTACAGTGGAAAATAATGGCTCTGACCATTAATGTTATACAAGGTGCACAAAATTTAATAATTTCTGTTTTTTATGAAATACAAATATATATTTGTATTTTTGAAAAAAAAATTATAGTTAAAAAAAATTGGTTTAGAAAATCTTGCCATTGCTGATAGAAGACATATCAGAGAAGAAAAAATGAGGAATGCCTGAGTAAATTAAATGTGAAAAACGGTTGAATTTAGGGGTATGAAATGAGATATAAGAAAAAAGCTCATTAAAAAGGCTCTTAAAAAATACAAAAACATGTAGGGTTATCCATCAAAACACTCAAAATTATTATATGTGCAAATTTTGAGCACTCTCCGTTGCTTTAATATCCGGAGACCAAAAAATATATATTTGAACATTTAACCTAATTAAGTATAGGATTTTGTAATCATTTGATACTATGAGGGATGTTCACTTCAAAACTGGAATTTGCTTCAGTAAGTGCGTACTATTTGTATCTTTACATATGGTATTTACAATGATAGACGTTCACATTAATCTTCTGACACTATTGTTTGTCTTTGTTGTCAAGACAACCGTGTCTGTTATTCAAGATGGTGGAAGGCAAACCCAGTGCGGCTATTGCGTGGCGCATTATTATTCCTTTTTTTTTTAGAATAAAGTTAGAACTGCTAAAATTTTGTGTAACAACAGGCTTTCAGGATCTCTAAAAAGACATATGTGTATGAATTGTTTACACAGTTTAAAGAAGAGCATCAAGAATCTGTTCATAATGGCGATGGAAGGGGAGACTCAAATGCCACAATAGTGAATGATGTCAATAGAGAACCTCATCTTGAGCATTAGGCGAGTAACTGTTTGTCAAATATTGCAGAAAACATTCATAAGTATTGGAAGCGTTGAAAAAATTATCCAAACGACCCTCGTAGAATTAATTTACGCCTGCATTTTTGGTTTTCTCGTATTTATTATTTCTTGTATCAACAATGACTGATTTTATTTTCTAAACGTGGTTTTATGTTATGTTCTGAGAGTTTCAGTGTTTGACAGAATAATCCTCCCGCTGAGCGGTCGGGCTATTTAACCTGTCAAACTGATGCTCTTTTATTATTGTGCAATAAGTTATTGACATATAACCTGATAATATCAAAGCACTTATAGTATTACTGCTGATAATACATTTTTATAATCACAATACGCATAACCACATATTACCACTAAATTTAAATTTTCCCAGATTACAGATATTACAGTTTCTAAAATTATCACTTATAATACCATGAGTAGTCAAAGTTATGTCGACTATTTTTGTGGTGGTGTCACGAATGTCCATTGCGCTTGGTATGATTAGGACGAGTGCGACAGCACGAGTCCTAATCCCAAGCGCAATGGACATGAGTAGTGATACCACCGCAAAAATAATCTACTTAACTTTGACTAAGAATGGTATTCGAGGGACTATTTAATAAACCAAACTACCTTTTCAAATTAGTTTTCAGTAAATCTAGCAACAAACTACGCAATTTCTATAGTAACAGAACACTAATATTGACTTTTTCTAATAAAAATCGCATTTGTTAAAAATAGTCACTTGAATACCTTCTAGGAAGATATATCCACTGATATTTTTTTGATTGGTCAAGAAACGTCAGAATTCTGGATTTTCATTGGTCACTTTTTGACAGATGACAGGTGAATTGAATAGTCAATAATATCAAATCTAAGTAGTGTGGATCCGATGGTATTAATATTAAGTTGATAAAGTTGTGTTTTCCATTTCTATTACCTTACATTCCCCACACTGTTAATTTTTGCTCGAACAACTCAACATCTACTTGTTGGAAGGAAACACGTGTAGTAGCACTCCCAAAAGTTAAAAATCCCAGTGATTATAAAGACTTGAGGCCTATTAGCATACTACCTACGCTGTCAAAGGTCTTGAAGAAGGTCATGGAGTTCCAGATGAGATTCTATTTGAATCAAAATACAGGCAGACCTTGCCGTTCGCAGATTTGCGTTTCGCTGATTTGATTTTACACGGGGCACTTATGTGCTCCCTTTTCTTTGCCGTTCGCGGATTGCTTTGGCGTTCGCGAGTTTGCGGATGGAATTACCAACGTTAACTGTTTCAACTTTCACACACTAAGTAAATAAAGCAGACGTATGCGGTTTATGTCATGAACACCTAAATAACATTATTTATCATGAACTTGTAAACACACTTATCGAGCCTATTCCTTTGAATCTCTTATTACCAAATTAGACCTGAAATAAATTGTAAAATTATAACTTGAATAAACAAGTGAACATTCGAGCTCTAGATTCAAGTGGCAGACTTATGTTACGTTTAGAATTTTAGTTTGTATACGCATGTTTATGTATTTTTGAATTTTTTGAGGTTGCATAGTATAAATAAATCTAGTTTATGGAACCTAACCCCGTTTTTATCATTTATGTGTTTACTTGCGCATCACGGTTTTGCGCTTCGCGGCATTCTTCTGTACGTAACTCCCGCGAACGGCGAGGTCTGCCTGTACTCTATTCGTCACACTTTAAGAAAAAAATTTAAACAAAATCTTTATGATTCTCTTGTTCTATCGCATTTTAAATATTATGATGTTGTTTATGGTTCTCGTTTGGACTCCCGCGATTCTATCAGAATCCAGAGACTGCAAAATGCTTGTGTCTGTCTAACTTTTGGTATTAGAAAGTATGATCGAATATCCCATAAGCTAGTTGAGGTTGGTTAGACAAACATTAGTAGGAAATATTTTCATAGTGCCTGCTTCTATCATACAATTTTGTATCATAAAACGTCTCCATACTTGCACAATAAAATTAATTTCTGGACAGACGTTCATCGCTTAAATTTACATAACACGGGATGGCTATGTATACTGTATTTTTTAAACGATCAGTTAGTAACAATGTTGCAAAGTTCAGTGTGGTATAACATGTCAAGAGTTAAGATCAATTACTCCCGCAATATTTAAAATCAGGTTTGGTAAATTCATCGATAGTAGAAAATAACTAAACAGCATTTCATTGTTTAATTTTAAAATATTAAATACTTTAAATATTCTCATAAAACTTATTGGATTTGGGCTTGTTGTTAAATATTAAATATTGTGTGTATGTATGCAACAGTAATTAGTTAACCAATTAGTTATTTTTATGTTATTGGTGTATTTAGGTTCAGAGGGAAGAACAGATGAGGTGTTTATCCTATCTGACTTTGTACCTTTTGATCTTGATCAATAGAAGCATTATTATTATTTTCAAATTTTGTACATCCTGTATACAACAATAACTCTCAGAATCATTACTTTATTCACAAAAAAAATAATTCACAAAAAACATCATTCAATATCTCCAAAACAGTAAACTTAGACCCATATAATATTGACACAAAACTTTTATGCTACCTAAACCTATACTAAATTTTAAATAAGAATGGAGTAGGTGGCGCTCTAAACTCAAACTCAATCGAGTCCCTGTATATACAAGAGTTGGGACATGTAGGGTGACTTGTTTTGGAACAACAATCTATGGAGTACCTGATTTTTGCCAATTTAAACTTTATGCATACTTCTTTTAAACGAAACAAATGAAATATATCTTTGCTACATCACATGATCCTCAACTCTTAGTACATATAGGAACTCTTAACACTCAGTTTTACACTAGGAAAATATAAGTACAATAAAACATTTATCACAACGTCTATGAGTCTTCTTTATACTGCACCTCTCCTTAGAGTCTACTACTTACAGGTTTTCCTTTTACATTTTTAGGAAGATTCATGCCGAACATCAAATTGACAACTTTGCAAAAAATATTTTATTTTCAGATTGTTGTAATAATATAAAGATTAAAGTAATTGACAATTAATTTTGAAAAGTTTAAAATTGTTTACAACAAAAAATCATGCTTTTCCTATAATAATTGACATAATTATCTCCTTAAACAATTTTAAAGTTGTAATGATAACTTTGTTTCAACCAATCGCGGCCATAGCAATGATTACTACTTAGTTCCAAGTACTGCATGATTATTTGAAATTTAGTATAGAGCGTTCTGTATGAAAAAAAGGAAGTTTGGTTCGACACATTTTTTGAGCCACCCTGTAAATCAAAAATATTTTACTAATGGTCAACACCTTCATACCTACACCTTTTATATAAACAAATTTTATGCAACTCAGATTTAGAAATATTTTCCACCCCTGCATTGTTGCCGGACCCTGTATGTTGCAAGTACATAAACGGCTACTTTAGGAGAGTAGCTTTTGCTGGACAAATATTAGATATTTGCTTGCAAGAATATCTTACCTTAATTTCTATTTAAGAGCTATTTTCCTGGTTAAATAGCACCTAACAGAACTGTTTTTGAGCAGCATTCAGTTGAATAACTTGTTTGAGGTTATGTGTTGTGTGAATCTGTTAAATTTCTCTCAAATAGCAGTTTGATAGCCAGGTAAGCAAATATTTAATTAATTTATTATTATTGGTTATTACCGGTGTATTCTCCTATCTACGTCTAGGATAAGATAAAGATATTGTCACCACTTTAAAATTATTTCATATGATTTAAAAGTGCTCATGTCGCGATTTTTATTTTGATGCACTCTACTGATGATTAGGGCAGTAAAAGCTCCCAACCTATATGATCTGTGAAAGCATCTAACAGTTAGATATAGCTTAAAGGTTATAAGTTATAGAAAACCGATTAAGTCCCTCCAGTAAGAAGTTATAGGGCCTTAAAGTTCATTTTTTAATTTTTATGTTAATTTCCACAAATGAAAACAAGTCGATTTCAGTTTATCACTTAAACATAATGATATGGAGATAGAAAATACCATTAGGGCAAATTTAAAGTTTATTAGATAGTTTTCTTAATTTTTGTACTTACCCTTTGGCGTGTTGCAGCCCGTTTAGGGCTGCGGCCTCTCTTGGTGTCAAGCGAAAGTTTCTATGAACATTACACGGCCTCCTGGATTAATGCGAGACTGATGTCTCTATGCGGCCCACCGCATTTTTAGTTCAAGGCGTTTTTGATAGTTTGTAGAGGCACTACAGTACGTTGCACTTGTGCCCTTGGTTGCATACGTCCACGGCCTCCTGGATTAATATTAATCTAGGAAGTCGTGCCTACGTGACAGATAATTTATCAAAAACCCAACAGATGGCGCCAAAGTACGTTGGCCTCAGAATCATAAAAATTATACAAATGTGGCGGGCCGCGTAGAGACGTCAGTCTCGCACTAATCCAGGAGGCCGTGGAACATTAGTCCGAAATTGTGTCATATGGAAGCCATAGCCCTAAGAAGGAGAACATGTCACTAGAAAAGCGCTGTGTAATTTTTGAAACACTGTGTAACCTTCATTACCGTAGAATGGGGTTATTCAGATCAGTTTTCAACTTCAAAATGCTATCACTTTTTTTAGATATACAGTAATGTTTTCAGGTTTTCACTAAAATACTGTTCCTGTTAGTATTTGCATCGTACTTAACTGTAATTGTGTACAGTTTCACGAAATACATTAAATTATTTTTTTATGCTTTATTCTCTTTTACCGCCAATGGGATGAAACAGAATTTACATGTGATTTTGCTAGTTATTTCTAAAATAACGTGTTTAGGGCTTAGGGTTAATGAGAATGCAAAAATATGTTTTAAAAATGGATTTAGGATATACCAAATTATAAAATCTGATTGAATAAAACGTTTTATAAAATGGAAATATATAATATCTATTGTAATATTTAAACTGAAAACTTGAAGAAAATACAAAGATAGAATGTATTATTGCAAAACATTATTATAAGTAAATATGCATTAAAGTTATAAAGTGCCTTCAGAATTGATCGAACCTTTTTTAACAGTCAAGGTTATACAAGGTATGAATATATTTTGGTGGTACTGTAAGTCTGTGTCAAATTTGAGGTTAGTAGGTTAGGTTTTGCCATGTATTTAAAGTACTACATTGCTAGTAGGGCCTGGGAACGGGCAAAAACGTTACGACGCCGACATAGTCTCACTCTGAGTACTACGCGTCTCGTGCGCATGCCTGAGAATTCGAACTGCATTCACGTGTAGAATTGTGTGGTCATTTATACACATGTGGCATGTATGTTATCACTACTTCCTGTAGGAGGCAGTGATGTTATTTAATTATGCTAAAACTAGTGAATCACCCAAGCAGATTCATTAATATAAATTTTTAAAAAAAAGGTTACATCGGACTGGAATCGAACCCGGGCCGCCCGCGTGGCAAGCAAGCACTCTACCACTAAACCATGCATGCTCCGTTTAATAGGGCGCTACTATAATAATATACAGGGTGTTAAAAAAATATGCCGACAAACTTTTAGGGGTGGTAGGGGACATCAAAACAAATATTTTTTGCTTTATAAACACATGTCTAAAAACGCTTCATGAAAAGTGATTAGTCTTGCAAAGTGACACTTTCAAGATCAAACTGAGTCTTGACATGGCCCGCTTTCTTGAAGATTTCAGGAAATGAATATTTTTTATCCAACATTGTTGTATAATTAGAGTATTACTATGGTGATTTGAAATATGTAATGTTTCCTATAAGTCACAGAATGAGAGAATAATTTGGAAGTCACGGAAAGATTACTACTTAGCTATTATTAGAAAAAATCCATGAACAAGGATAGAACGTTCATATATTAAATTAGGAACAAGGTACAAAGTATATTAATTGAAGTCAGCAAATTGTTTGATGTACACATCTTTTAATCTTGCCAGCAGTAAATTCAAACATGCCTCTTGGGTGTCAAGAGCAATAGAAGCCTGAACCACAGAACAACTAGCCGGAACTTCCATTAAAAATACACATGGCACACAGAGTTTGACGGGAACGTTTTTGGGAAAATTTATTGAAACAATGTAACATAGCAACCATTCAATTTTTACTTCCTTTTGCAAAAAGGAAGTTTTGGATTTACCCCAAAAATTCTAAATTGAATTTTCAACAGATCTTCACGTTTTAGTCTCCTGAACCCAAAAAACATGCTTTGTTCATTGGTCTGTCTGTGTGCGTGCGTGTGTGTGTGAACAGAATATCTCAAAAACGAAAAGATTTATGACGTTGAAACTTCATACATAAGTTTTGTGTACGATCTAGATGCGACAGGAAGCTTTTAAAGAAAATCGCATATGCGGA
The DNA here is from genome assembly GCA_940337035.1 of Agriotes lineatus. Classification (NCBI taxonomy): domain Eukaryota; kingdom Metazoa; phylum Arthropoda; class Insecta; order Coleoptera; family Elateridae; genus Agriotes; species Agriotes lineatus. The sequence continues at coordinate 34,660,862 of OW679195.1, read as the reverse complement.
AGTATGGTGTTTACTCTTGTGATTTTTCAGTTTTTTTCGATTTTCTCAAAAATGTCTCTAACAATTTTTTTCAAACTTCACGTTTTTATTATATTTTTAATGTGTATTGATGTAAGATATGTGATTTTCCAGTTGAGTGCCGCTAAAAAAATTTTTATATTAACTTTTAACTATTTTGTACCGTTTCTGTGATAATTTTTGGAAATATTTGTCAAATGCTTAAAAATTAAAAATCAAATTTTTGGCAAATTATAAGATCACCGTAAAAGGAAATTGTGTGCGTGTATTACACCAGATTTATTTCTGATTTCTTAGAAATCTATACAGGGTGTTGAAAAAAAGGGTAAAATATTTTGCCCACTTATACATCTCATCAATACAAACAAAAAAGTCTTAATAAACATGGGTCCAGAAATGCTTAATTTCCGAGATACAGGGTGTTTAAAATTTTCAAAAAAAAAAATCCTGGCCGCTCCTGGAATAAGTAATTTAAATCAAAGTACGCCAAAACATGATCCTTAATAGCATCAATAAACCTTAAGAGTTTCACTAAAATCGGCTGATGGGTTTTTGAGATATTGGAGCATTTAATTTTTGTCTTAATAGGTTCAGAGGCGTGCAAAAACATGGGTTTTATTTTTTCTTAAAAACGAAGCGAGATACGAAAAAAATTCAAGAGACAAAAAAGTTGCATTTTTAGTTACTTTATTAAAAAAAATATATGGAATTTGCAAAAAATCTATTGGGCGTTATTTTTTTGTAAAAAAACCTAAACGACATGCCCCATGGGCACGCCTCTGGAAGTACTGGATCAACTGTAATATATCCAAAAGATACCTCATAAAGTTATAAACAAACTGTAACAATAACAGATTTTTTTGAAAACTTTAAATACCCTGTATCTCGGAAATGAAGCGTTTCCGGACCAATGTTTATTAAGACTTTTTTATTTGTATTGATGAGATGTATAAGTGGGTAAAATATTTTACCCTTTTTTTTCAACACCCTGTATGTGTGAAATAATTTGTCAATTGCAACAATTAAAGTAGTTAGAGTGTTGGATAAAATTTAATATTGACCTCGTGTGGAATACTCCTTATCGACTCAAAAAAATTTGCCCCTCGTTCTTCGAACTTGGGGCTAAACTTTTTCTTTCCTGGGTAATATCGTACATTCCACACTTGTTTAATAATTAACTAGTTTTGAGAAATTCGTAATAAGAAAGTTCCCCATTTGTAGAGAACTTTTTAGGATACGCTGTATATAATTATTTTTTAATATTTCAGTTTCAAAAAATGTCGGACGCTTCTTTTGTTTCTGCGCCAACTGTAGACCCTAAGGAAGTAGAAATGTATAACAATTTAGGATCAGAGTGGTGGGATGAAAATGGAAAGATGAAACTGCTTCATTCTGGGAGCATCTTAAATGTAAAACTTGTTCAAGACTATTTTATTGATGCTGGCTGCATCAGTGAGGAACTTATTGGTACTGAAAGACCACTCAAAGATAAACTGATTTTGGATGTGGGATGTGGAGGTGAAATATTTTTTATTGACTCGTCAACAATAGTATATTCTTAATTACCTAGCCTTCCACTGCTTTCTGTTGCCAGCTGTTGCTTCCCAGTTGTACACCTCCAGTTCTGCTAGATCCTCTTTAACGCACTCATTATATTTACGATGGTGGGTTTCTTATATTTTTCATATACTTCCTTGTTGTCAATATTTAAATCTATTATTTGCTCAAAATGGAGCTGAATAACAGTAGGAGGGAATTAAAAATATGAAAGCTTCCCCATAATAATATATGTATATATATTTTCAAAAAGAAGTTAGAAATACAGTTGCGACATGTTTCGATGACAGGTCGTGTTCAGGCAAATAGTTTACGAGATCTAGTTACTATGAATATAAGATAAAGACAATTCACCAGGTGAAATTGTAGGTTATATCTTTAAGACGTTAACAAATATACAAAATTATTTAGGCCTCCCCAGCCTAACACGTTAAATAACGGCTATTGCTGGTTTTGGTACATGGAGAACAAATTAAATTAAATATTAAAACAGATAAAATTGCATGCAGTGCAGTTTTTAAATTTGCCGTTTAGGACTTGAACCTAATGTGGATTATAAATGTTTGCAAATTTGGCTTTAAGCCTCTTGCTTTCAAACTTTTGCAAATAAAATTGGCGACTTAATGATTTGCTGCTTGATTTTAAAATTACAATCTACCGTTCATTACAATTTTTTAATTCTGTTTTCTAAATTCTTTGCATATAGAAAAGCTGTGTAAATCATTTCTCCTTTCTCAAAGACCTGGATATTAGTTTACGTATACTATTTTCAAGGGGAATTTCGTTGGCAACGCTATGTAACTGACAGGTGCAGCCTCGGTTTGTGGTAAAAACGGAGTTTTAAGCGAAGTGCAAAGAAAATAAAGTGATAAAATTGCATTAAATGGCTAAATAAGTGAAGAATGATAATAGGACAAAAATATGGACAGCGGTAAACCAGTTTTATAGCCATAAACACCAAAATACATAGTCATTTCAGTCAATCGAGGCACAAATCACGAAAAACTAAGCCGCAAACGGCAAGATAAGTTTATCGGTCACGGCTAAGCTCGCGATAACGAGGCCGGAGAACATTAGCAGTGAAATAAAGGAGTGCATACACGTGAGGCGAGAAGATAAACGAAATAGAGATGGAAAATGCGGAAACTTTACTACGAGAGCTGCGGGAGGAAATGCAGTCCGGAGCTTCAGTGGGCACGGAGCTAAATAGGATAAGGGTAGAGTTAGAGAGACAAATAAACGTACTAAAAAACTTAAAACAGAAAGAAAGAGAAAGAGACACAGAGAGAAAACACTCCACCAACAAATAAGAGAATTAGGGAAAAAGCTACAAAATACAAAACGGCCCCCGAATACAAGAAAAATGGTGTACTCCATAAATGAGTTCAAAGGAATGTTAAGAAGGAGAGGGATGACAAATGAAACAGCCGTTTGGATGGCAAAAATAGAGGAGCTAGAGATCAGATCCAATACAAAGAAAAGGAATAGTAACGAAACAGAAGCCCAAAAAAAGAAAAGGGATTTTTACATATAGCAACAGCAAACGTCAGAAGGTTAAATAACGAAGGGGCGGTAAAACAACTGACAAGTGTAGTAAAAGAGTATAGGCTGGAAGCGGTGGCAATATAAAAGAGCAACATCAAAGGACATAGCGTATCAGTGGTAAACAACTATGTATGAATTAACAGAGGGGGAGAAGAATGTAGCAGGCTGGGAACGGGATTTTTAATAAAAGAACAGCTGAAACACATACTGATATATTACAAAATAGTTGAAGCTTAATAAATATCCATGCACACATGGAGGGAGCCAAAGAAATAAAAAAAGTTAAAAGACATGTATTACTCCATCCCCAGCTTTGATATCAAAATACGAATGGGCGATATGAACGCTAAGATAGGGAGACAAAGAAGATACGAGTACATAGCTGGAAAGGAGAGCCTACATGAGGAATCAAATAAAAACGGTCAGAAACTAATCGACTGCATGGCAAGAAACAACATTATGATTAAAATGCAGCTTAAGCATAAGGATATACAAAAAATCACATGGAAAAGTCCAGACAGTCGTACAAACAACCAAGTTGATCATGTATTGATTGCAGCTCCGATCACTTTCTAGTCGGAGTTACGAGGCTTGTCCGTAAATAAGGTCTTCAATTTTTTTTCTCTAGAAAAACACGTTTATTTGCATTGATTAATACATTGTTGGAAAGCCTGGACTTTCTACGATTTTTCTACATAATCCCCGTTGCAATTGATGCATTTTTGCATGCGCTGGACGTTAGGGACTGGGAAGTACGTGCTAAAAACAGAAAAAAGTGGGAGGAAACCATTCAAGCCATAGGCCTTCAGGCCTGAAGTGCTGGACATACATACATACATATGTATACTATTTTCAGTACAGCAGACGCTCCTTGGAAGTTTATTATGACTAACAGTTGTAATAGTCTTATCCAAGGTATTTTGAACGGGTAACGTTTGTTAAAAATGGTGGTTGTCGCATTTAATTTGCTTTAATGCCTTTATTTTGCATTGATCGTCTGAGAAGTAAACTTCACGGTCTGCCACTGCTTAAAATTTTACTATTCATAGATTTTAGCTAAATTCATCATTGATGAACATTTTTAAAGCTATAAAACCATCTTCCGAGCGATTTTTACACCCTATTCCACTACACTGATCCTTGATGACCATTTTTAGAGATAGATTTAAGGCTATAATCATTTTGTTAGCAATTTTTACATCCTATTGCACTATAACCTGTCATGTTGATTTTTGGATATTTGAACTATAAAAATTTGAATTTTTGTGGCTTCGTGACTGATCCTGCATTAATCAACTGCTCTCTGGAAATATAAACGGAGAAGTTAAATTTTGCAGTGTCCAAGGCCTCTGCGTTTCGGCGCCGTCTTCAAATAGGGGTGAGTTCAGTTTTTATTTTATTAAATAACTGTTAATTTCAGTTTTTCCATGAAGGTCCAGATCAGTCTCGTAGATCATGGTATTTTTTTACAAATTTGCTTTAAAGACATTCAATATTTCTATTATTTATTAACCCTCACGGAAGGGGATGCAATAGTTGAATTTTTTTGTAAGAATTTGGGAATTTACTATTGCCCCTCGTGTTACTTAAGTTATTAGTGCACACCAAATCTTACAGTTTCCTACATTACCGACTCGATGTTTTACAAGTTTTTTGCTCATTTCTTACAGCCAGTCTCTCATTTGCCGCCTCATGGCATGCAGATTTTTCTGTTTTAATATTTCTCCATGTATCACAACTACGAGTAGCCATTTTCCAACGTGGTAGGCAGAGGAGGTCTAAATAGTTTTGTATATTTGTTAACCTCTTGAAAGTATAGCCTACATTTTCACCTGGTGAATTTTCTTTATCTTACATTCATAGTAACTAGGTCAGTTAAACTGTTTGCCTGAAGATGACCTGTCGTCGAAACGTGTTGCAACTGTATTCCTAACTTTTTGAAAATATGTACTGTGGTGGTTGCATAACAAGACTACTGACTTGTTGGTAAAAGTTAATTCCTAGATAGAAAAGTATTTATGGAAAGTTAAACTACTTAATTATTAAAAGGTATAAGGGTGAATGTAAGCAGATAAAGAACAGAGTAATTATTCAAAATTTTATTAAGAAATTACTTACAAAATTCAAATCAGGTAATGCATTTAATATTCAGAAATAAGGTTCGAAAATATCAATAAAAAATATGATTCTTTGTATTGTAACGATCCTGCTGCCGGTCATTGCCCCGGAATCATGACCCAATGCCCCGATTATTCCAGAACCTCGAGAAGCGACCTTGCGACCTTGGACCCCAGGTGCAGACGCCTGACGTCAGCGCCCTTGAAGACAGCTGCAGACGCGTGACGTCAGCGACCTTGCTGGCTAACGCGCGAATGCGTCATGCGGTTCCCGGAAGGGTCCAGCGAAATCTAGATGGATCTCGAAGGAAATTACCCGAATATAAATACACGGCTGCCAGAGTTCTCATCAGTTCACTTTAGACTCGAAGCGCACGTGATATAAACGAACCCTAGTGAAATAAATAACAGATAAATAACCATATAAATCGTTAGTGTTTAAGTCGTAAATAGCCAAATAAATAGTTGATGTTTGATCCAGCGTATATAAATAAATAAATGTATCGTTGTTAGAAATAGTGCCTATAGTTCATTAGTTTAAGTAATCTGTGTGTTTGTAAATAATAATAATTAATAGTTGTAAATAAATGTTTAATACAAGAAGCAGTGAATAATTTTTAAATAGCCCGAACTTAAAAAAACGTAACAGTATTACGAGTATATGGAGAGTTGTTTGGTGTTATTAGAGAGCAATTTAATTACTATAAACTATAAGATAATTTGAATTAATTTGAAAGTTATCAGTAAAGTTGTATGTATAATCGATAACCTCATTTTACCTTGCGGTGTAGAGGGTGGTTGCATCTGGCGGTACAATGCTAAACATGCCCCGGATTTGGGATACAAAGTTGGAGCGCGCCTTTTGTGCTTGCACAGCAACCATTGTGTGAGGTGTGTTGTGTGTGTGTGTTATGTTGACCTTGTTACTCTATCTCCTAGGTCTGTGGTTCTGTGTAGAGCACAGTTAGTTTGGTGCCCAACTGTGAATGGTCTCACCGAGCCCGGTTCAAATCGCAAGGCTGAGGCTGCGGAAAATGCCGTCTCTTGCGGGATTCAAACCGAGGACTTGCTTGATGCAAGGCAAGCGCTTACCCATCTGCGCTACTCGGCTTCTTCAAGTAAAGTTAATATTTTGAAAAAGTCACTTGAAATATAGAATTAATATGAGGAAATATATTGTAATTTAATCTAGGAGTGGTAGTTTAGAAAAATGTAAAAATATCACTTTGGTTAATATTATTATTAAATTTAAAAAAAACGAATTTTTTTAAAATAAATGGTACATGTAACATTTTGTAGTGACTATTTCCCACATCTCTTATTATCCAATGAAAAGCCATGCTTTTTCAAAATTCAACCAATCGTGTGTTTTTGTAGTGGCAAAAAATCGAAATTTTCCCTTAGGATTTTGTCAGTTTTTTTTGCCACTTGCATCCACGGCAACCACCAAATATGTTGCGTTAATCAAGGTGGTATTTAAGAAACGTCATTTAAACTGTTATTGCGCATCAGTATAAATGTCAAAATGAACCGATATTTGGGAAATAGTCTACAAAATGTATTTTGGGCTCATGATTTTGCTCGGCAAATGTTTTACTCACGATTTGTTGTTTTTTTGGCAATGCCCCTCGACAAACTAACTTTGACAAATTCCCTCGCCTTCGGCTCGGGAATTTGATCAAGTTAGTTTGTCTTGGGACATTGCCAAAACAAAATACTTTCGTAAAACATTTTTACCGGCAAAAGCATTTGCCCTTAATACATTATTACTGACTATTTCCCACATCTCTTATTATCCAATGAAAAGCCATGCTTTTTCAAAATTCAACCAATCGTGTGCTTTTGTAGTGGCAAAAAATCGAAATTTTCCCTTGGGATTTTGTCAGTTTCTTTTGCCACTTGCATCCACGGCAACCACCAAATATGTTGCTTTAATCAAGGTGGTATTTAAGAAACGTCATTTAAACTGTCATTGCGCATCAGTATAAATGTCAAAATGAACCGATATTTGGGAAATAGTCTACAAAATGTATTTTGGGCTCATGATTTTCCTCGGCAAATGTTTTACTCACGATTTGTTGTTTTTTTGGCAATGCCCCTCGACAAACTAACTTTGACAAATTTGATCAAGTTAGTTTGTCTTGTGACATTGCCAAAACAAAATACTTTCGTAAAACATTTTTACCGGCAAAAGCATTTGTTCTTAATACATTATTACTGAATATAAATATGAGAATAAAACCCTATTAAAACATGAATTTTTAATAATAAATCGTATAAAAGGGTATGTGACTTATATAATAATAAAAATACAAAGTAAATGGATTAAATAAACTATGTAATATCTGTGGATGGATTACTGGACAAGAAATTGATTACAGGGAGCACAAGAAGAGTTGATCAAATAATATGTGAGCAAACGAAAATGAAATCAAGCTTGGCTTTGAAATATTTGTTGTATGAATAATATGTTGGTGGCACTCTAAGTCTATGTCAAATTCAAAGTTATCAGCTTAGGTTTTGCGTCAATCTGTTTCAAAACTGATGGAAAACCTAACCTGCTAACCTCGAATTTGACATAGACTTACAGTGCCACCACCATATTTATTATTCATACAACATATATTTCAAAGCCAAGCTTGATTTGATTTTCGTTTGCTCACATGTTACATATACACCTGATTTGCTTTTTAAAGCGCTGCGTTTGAGCTTGTTGTTGGTCAGTTATCTCTACACCTGAATTGGATATTGAAATGGAATGCATCAAATTTCTTGTTTGACTTGGACCATATTCGATTTTTCATTGAAGGTTGGGAGTGTAAGAGTTGGAAGAAGGGAATTGCGGTTACTGGTAAATAGTTGCATCTGTACCTGAGTTGGGTTTTTGGGGTCAATTGGTTGCTGCTACAAGTGAGGTGATTTCTGCAGATCAAGAGCTTGAGGTGTTAGTGTTTTCGTTGGAGATACATAAGGGCCAATTGGTGACAGCAGCTGTTGCAAGTGGATATGAAGTAGTATTTTCAGAAGCTTCAGGAATATCAGTGAAAGGAACAGCTTGTGTCTGGTTCTACAGAAAGGTTGTTTGGAGACTTAAGTATTAAACAGGTATATGTTAAAAGATCTATATAAAATAACAAGTATTTAAGAAGTCAGTAAATAACAATTTGATTGACTTTTCAATTTTAATAATTTGACATTGACAGTTGTAGAACAGTCATTTATTTGAGATACTCTCATTATACTAATCAACTATCAACTTTTAAAATTCTGATTAAGAAAGAACCTAACCTGATCTGAAAGTCTTTTTTCTACGAGAACTAGCAAAAGAAATAAAATCAATAATAAATCATTTTTATAAGAAGGGCTACGCGAATACTGGCATGCCAGCTCCGTGACACGGTAGATACTAATTCAAAGTGATCTAAAAGTTACGAATAGTGAAATAATACTGACGTGACAGAAGAACAAAATTAAAGTACATTGAAATAGTTGTAGTGGGTGCGAAGAAGAAATTAAGCGGACTAGAAACAAAACTGTAAGTGCAATAATAAAGAGGTTAAGGCGAAAATCGGCTGCGCGCATTCAAGGAAAACATTAGCGATAATACCGCATTGCGCGGCGCGCCACCGGCAAGCGGCGTACAAGATATTAGAAAGCAAGGCCGGCGCGAGGAGGTGTATTTACAAGGCGCGCGCGTGACAAACGGGAAAATAGGGAAGTCGTCAACGACCGCCGAGAGAACGCGAAATTACAATTTAGGACAAGTGTTTAATACTAAAGTGCCGGCAACCCACGAAAACAATAAGAACACCAACAAAAGATAAACAAAAAGTAAACTCCGAAAGTGCAAGAAACAGCCAACAGAAAATAACAACAGAGATGGAAATAATTATAAAGAAACTAGACGAGCTAAAAGAAGAATTAAAACACGAATTTAACAAAAAACATGAGGAATCGAAAGAAGAATTTGCAAAACTAAAGGACGAATTCCAAAAAACAAAGACATTATGGGAAAAACAGGCAGAACAATGGAAGAGGGAAAGAGAGACACTGGAAAATAAAATAAGTAAACTGGAGGACAAATTAGAAAAACAGGAACGATAAAAACGTAAGAACAATTTAATAATAAAAGGAGTGAACATAGAACAACGTAGGATAAAAGAGGGAGTAGAACAACTATTAAGACAAAAACTCGAAGCAGAGGTGGAAGTAAAAAGCGGTTACTCCATTAAAAATAAGGAAAACAACCAAATGATATGCGTGGAAATGAGCTCTTGGAAAGATAAAAAGGAGATATTGGAAAAAAAAGGAATACTGAAGGGAACCAGAATCTACATTGAAAACGACCAAACATATGAAGAAAGGAGAATCCAGAAGGAAATACGGAATATAGCAAGAGAGGAAAACGGAAAGGGTAGAAAAACGAGAGTGGGATACCAGGCAATAACAATAGATGGAAAAAGATACGTTTGGGATTCCGCCAAACAAGGGATCATAGAAGCCTCGCCAAAAAACTAAATAATACAAAAAGAGAGGAACTGAGATTAGGAACGACCCAAGCAATGAATAGGCAAACGAAGGCAAACGGTATAAAAACAAAAACAAAAGGGAAAAAGGACAAAAAGAGGACCACTGTGAAAATTGGGATATGGAACGTGAGAAGCATAAATGGGAAAGAAGAAGAAATAGTCGAAGAAATGAAACTACAAAAATTGGATTATCTAGGAATAACCGAAATAAAGAAGAAAGGAAGGGGTATAGAAGAATTGAAGGATGGTTACTGGCTATACTGGTCAGGTGTAGACACACAACAGAGAGGAGCTGAAGGAGTAGGATTAATAGTGAAACCAGAAAACACGAAAAATATATCAAAAGAAAAATACATAAACGAAAGATTACTAGCACTCGAAATAAAACTGGACGAGAATAGTAATTGGAATGTAATTATAGCATATGCACCAAACGACAACGCAAAGAAAGAGGAAAAAGACAAGTTCTTCGAGACACTGCAAACAGAAATAGATAGCGGAGAAGAAAATATTGTGGTGATGGGAGATATGAACGGAAGAGTAGGAAATGAAAACAGAAACAAAGAAAAATATATGGGAATATACGGAGAAAGAGTTAAAAATGACAACGGGAACAGATTAATAGAACTGTGCATAGGAAATGACCTTATCATAACAAATACAAAATTCAAACATAAAGACACACATAAATACACGAGGGAGGTAAAATCAAGAAACGAAAGATCAATTATCGACTACTTTTTAGTGAACACAGAAAACTGGAAAAGAATAAAAGATGTAAAAGTTAAACGACAAGCAGAAATAGGAAGTGATCACTACCTAGTACAGATGGAAATATTTACCAACAACAGCATAAAATACGATAAAAGGAAAAAGAAGATCACAGTAAAAATTAAAAGTTATAAATTGAAGAACACAGAAATCAGATCAATATACCAAGACAACCTAAAGAAACAGTTCGAACAGGAATCAAATCATGAGACAGGAATAGAAACCAAATGGCAACAATTTAAAGAAAACATTCTCGAAGCAGCAAAAGCAAGCTGCGGAGTGTCAAGAATTTCAAACACAGCTGCAAAAAAAAGTAGATGGTGGTCACCATATATACAGAGTCAAGTAAAGAATAAGAAAATGAAATGGAAAAGATATATACAAACAGGAAAAGAACGAGATTATAATATATATAAATATGCTAGAAATGAAGTCAAACAAACAATCAAAAATGCAAAACAGCAGTCGTGGGAAGAATTCGGACACAAGATGAAAGAAAATTATGCAGAAAACCAAAAGTTATTCTACAGCACATTAAAACAACTAAAGAAGAAAAAAACACCAAGACAAATGAATATAAAAGACAAAAGTGGAAACGTATTAACAGATGAGAAAGATATAATGAGAAGATGGAGAGAATATTTCGAAGAACTAACAGAGTTAAAGGAAGAAGGAGAATTGGAAGAAGAAAACAACAAAGAAGAACAAATAGAACATAATGAAGAAACAAATATACAACCAATAACACTGGAAGAAGTTACACTAGCCATAAATAAGTTGAAATTAGGAAAGGCTCCAGGACAAGATGACATCACAGCAGAAATGGTAAAATATATGGAAAACAGCGGAAAAGAAAAATTACGGGACCTACTCAATGACATCATGAGAAAAAAAGAAATACCAAATGACTGGAAAGTAGGATTAATTCTGCCAGTACATAAAAAAGGCGATATGAAAACATGTTCGAACTACAGAGGCATAACATTAACAAGCATACCAGGCAAAATCTTCACAAGAATAATAGAGAAAAGATTGAGAGAACACCTAGAACCAACATTAGAGGAATCACAACATGGATTTAGAAGAAACAGAAGCACTCAGGACCTAATATTCGTATTGAGACAACTGACAGAAAAACTACTCATGAAAGGGAAGGAACTACATATCTGTTATATCGACCTGAGAAAGGCTTTCGACAAAGTGAAAAGGGAAAACGTGTGGGAAAGTTTGGAAAGAAGAGGAATAGGAAGAGATTTGATAAATATTATTAAAATACTATACAAAGACAACAGAAATAAAGTAAGAACTCTCAACAATGAATCTACAGAATTCGAGACGAAGATAGGACTAAAACAAGGATGTGTGTTAAGTCCACTGCTATTTTCTGTAATCATAGACGAAGCCATTAAGAAAAGTAAAAAAAGAAGTAATAGCATTCAAATAGGATACCGAAAAATGGAAAAAGTAGTATTACAAGAACTCATGTTCGCAGACGATATGTTACTGATAGCAGAGTCGGAAGAAAAATTACAACGGAATCTAACAAACTACAAAGAAGAACTAGAAAAAATAAATATGGAAATAAACATCGATAAAACAAAAACCATGATAATATCAACAAAAGAAAAGAAACATAAGATAGAAATAGAGGGAAAACCGCTCGAACAAGTTAAAAGCTATAAATACTTGGGAACATACATAGAAGAAAACGGAAGGATCGATACGGAAATAAATGAGAAAATAGGAAAAGCTGGGAAAATCTATAACACATTAAGAAACACCTTTCTAGGAAAACGAGAAATTCCAAAAAAAATTAAAACAGAAGTCTACAAAAAAGTAGTAAGACCGGCGCTAATATACGGGAGCGAATCATGGACTTTGACCGACAGAGACAAAGGAAGAATCACAGCTACAGAAATGCGATTTTTAAGAAAGATTGAAGGAATTACGAGGAGAGATAGAGTGAGAAATATGACAGTAATAAAAAACCTAGATATAAAGCCAATAACAACAATAGTAGAAGAGAGACAGCTAGGTTGGCTAGGACACCTTCACAGAATGGAAGACCACAGAGTGACGAAGCAAGTGTACGAAGTAAAGGCACAAGGCAAAAATAAAGTAGGACGACCACGACTAAGATGGGAAGAACAAACACGACAAGCTGCACTAAAAAGAAGAATTAAATGGGAAGAAGTAGGAAGATTAGCACAAGATAGGAAGAAATGGAAAAGGTCAACGAAAGAAAGCCCGACAATATAAGAGAAACAATATTAGATATAAACGTATAACTAAAGCCAATTCAATTAAAGTAACTTAAGTACCTGTAAGTGTGTTATAAAATTTATATAAGTCCGACACCTAACGGTATAAGGACTAAAGATTAAATAAATAAATAATAAGAAGGGCATATATTTTAAATAAGTTTATTTAAACAGGAATTTATTTAAATCTTAAATTTAACATACAAGCTTAAATAGGCTGGTAAAATTTAAAAAAAAAACATAAACACCTTACGAGGGCAGGGACATAGCAATTCATTTTATGGGGAAGGTTTCATATTTCTAATTTTCTCCTACTTCCTTGTTGATCTTCTTTTCTAGGCGTTCCTCTTTATATCTTTCTTTCAAAAGCACCCAGTTTGGGTAAATCCTTCTGTTGTAATGTCCATGTTAAATTTTATAAGTCACATTTAAAACTGAGATTGGGTGGTAGCTTTCGCAGCTTAGCCAGCCACCCTTCGTCTATATTGGGCTTATTACTGCTTGGTTCCATTCTAAAGGTTTCTTTTTACTATACCAAATTATTCTTAAAAGCTCTAAGATTCTCACAGTTAACTTTTCTCCTTCAGATTTTAATAGTTCATAGATTTCTATATCTCCTTAATTACCTCTTCTGTTGGTACAGGTTCATTTTCTACATTCAGCTCAACTTCTCATGGTACCCTTACTTCATCTTTTTCCTGCTCTTCACCTGTCAGCAGCTGTTTATAATTCTTTCAGCCACTTCATTCTCGTGACTCATTATTTTACCATCTATAACCCGACACATTATCGCTTGTGGTTGTAACCCTGTTTTTATTCCCCCTACACTTTAATAAAACGTTCTTGTTGTTTGCTGTTAGCCGCCTTAATTTCTTCTGCCATTTTTGCTGGTATAGTCTCTTTGCTTTGCAGGTCTGCTTTGCTTCCCTTCGCATCTCTCTGCATCTTTCCTGATTTTCTATCGATCGATTAGCTAGCATTATCAATTTGACGTTTTTTCTTTTCTTAATACTTCTTTGCATTATTTGTGTAACCATACTATAATATTAATTACCCATAATTTTTCTAACTTGAGAAGTGGACATTTAATTATTACTGTTTCAAAATGTACACTAATATTTGAATTGCCAAGTTATGTTACAGGCATACCCCGAAGTTGCATGACCTTTGGTTTGAAGTCGATGCCTTCACTCGAAAATGCATTTGTTAAAACACTACCATAAAATATATAATTGACGTAAATTCAGCATTTGTAGCTAAGAGAAAGATTGGAAGCATTATACTGATTGGAAAAGAGTCATAACTCTGAAGGGACCAACGTAACTTTGGGGACGTACAGTAATTTATAATGTTGGAAGCAATGTGATTTGACAAACCATGGCTCGGGGTATGACTGTACATTTTTCTCGCGGTTGTTCATAGTTATTTTTGTGTCTAACAACAGAACCACGTAGAACAATATAATTGGCTTTATTGAAGAAGTGTTTCAAAAAATAAAACTGTTTATTTTATCAAATTCTTACCGCAGCAATATTGCAATATTATAGCCAATATTGTACATTTCAGGAGGTCTCCTTTCCGAACCACTAGCACAAGTAGGTGCCACTGTGACCGGTATTGACATTAATGCCACAATGATTGATGTAGCGCAGCAGCATGCTAGTTTAAATCCTTCCTTGACGAATTTAACATATCATTTGGAATCTATCGAAGACCATTCTGCAGCAAATCCAGGGAAATATGATTTAGTTTTCGCAAATTTTGTTTTAGAGCATGTCAATGATCAAGAGCTCTTCTTGGAAGCTTGTGTAAAATGTGTTAAACCTGGAGGTTCAATTTTTGTCACCTGCATGGGGAAAACTACGATGGGTTGGCTGGTCGGAATCGTTCTGTTCGAATATATAGCGAGAGTTATACCTCGTGGTGCACATAACTGGGATAAATTTATTACTGCGGAAGATACAAAACAAATTCTTGAAAAATGTAAAGTGCTGATATATCTAATTGTAGGACTTGCTGATTTGAAGAATACATAGAAATTTAGTTTATTCTTTGCCCATTTAGCGATACGATTTGAACACCGGCAGGATAGATGTTGTTCAAACCAGCAATCCACTCCTTGTTCTTTCCAGGTTTTTACTAAATTTAGGGAGTAATATGGAATTTCTGTTTTAGATAATTGCAGAGCAAGCCTTGTCCGTGGTGAATTTTACAATATTTTTACTAACAACTGGTCTTTAATTGAAAATACATCAGTGTTTTATGTTGTCGGAGCTATTAAAAATAAATAAGATCATTTTTTAATTTATCAAGCAAACTATAGAAGCATTAGTAGCTACTAAATTTATTAATATTTACAAAATATAATATTCTTGCAGCATATACCTACTTAGGTGTTAGATTGTAATCTGACTAGTGTAGCTTTTGTAATGGCAATAAATGTTATAACTAAAAAAATATTTCAAGGGCAGGATGTAGCAGAACATATTTTGCAAGTGTCGATTTATCTGGAGGACCATACGTTGTTAGTTGTAAACTATCTTGTAAGAGATCTACTTGTTTTAATCCTTTAAATCTATTGCGCCAGAATTATTTATTATAATACAACTAAAAAAATATGTTTTAAGGGCAACAACTAGGAGAATGGGTTTTGTAAGTGCTGATATACTTGAAGGACCATAACTTATTTCAAACTATTTTGTAAGAGATTCATGATATCTTTTAAATCTATTGTCTGAGAATCATTCATATGTAGCGCAACGCAAGAGTGAAATAATGTTGATATTCCATTCGACCTCTAAAAAATTTTCATTAGGTGATTACCATCTTAAAAGACAGTAAATGTTATCTGTTTAATAATAATCAACAAGATCATAACCTTTATAGATATAAATGTTCTAATAACCAATAAAAATCTGTCAAGTATCTAATAACCAGTGGCTTATTATATCAGAAGCCTGAGAAGCCCGGGCTTCTGGTGTAAAATTTCAGGGAGCGCCAAGGGAATGAATGACACTTTTTTTAAACCTTATCTTAAAATATTAGGTCTCAGTCACGTACTCAAAATTACAGCCTAAGAACCTAAAATGATCACAACAAATAATTTGTTTTTCAGCCATTCTGAGTCATAACATTTTAGATTCTTATTACACTATTATCATTACAAGCGTTCTCGCGCTGAAATACCACTTACCAAAATCAATCCCTACTGCTTAATTTGGGTTTTTATTATTTATTGCCAATGAGATTTAGAAGCAGAATACAGAACTGCAGGCGTGCATGCTCGAATTTATTGCTGTTGGATTTTTGTTTCAACTTCTAAGTTCAGTTGCGATTTTCAGTCATCTGTAGTCTAATTGTTTAGCATCGAAGTATTGTCTTATCGTTGCTTTACCAAACTAACTGTACATTTTACTTTTACGTTATACAGTGCTAATATACAGAATGCAAACATAGGCAGTCAAATGAGTTAGAATACAGTTTATGGGCTTTGTATGCGTTAGACAGAAATAGACAAATACGATTTAAAATCTAGTATCCTAGGATTCAGTGTTTTCTGAAAACAAAACACTTTCATTCTGCGGATGCTGGATGATATAGGTCTATTTCAGTACTAAAAAGTGAGAGGTATTAGTATATATACAGGGTGTTTGTACATCGCTAGACAGCCCATAACTTCGTTACCTAATAATAGAGACTAGCAGTCCAGTGAGACAAATGTTTCATTTAAAAAAACAGAAAAGACCGTTTTTCAAATAGAACGCGTATTAAATAAAAACTGTACCCAGACCTGGAAGATGTCAAAGTGGTTGCCTAACCGATCGACGTTTTAAGGCGCAGAGGGTCGCAGCTCCGTTTGGCTGCTGAAACGGTTTTTATTTAATACGCGTTCTATTTGAAAAAAGGCCTTTTTTGTGATTTCTCGAAAACCGGAAGTGTCACGTGACTGAAATTCGGTTCCTGACCTGACATGACCATTCCAAACATATAACTTTCATAACTTTTTTCTCTATCTCTTACGGTTTGGCTGCTGAAACAGCGTCCCAGACAGACAAAACGGCGTCCCAGACAGACAAAACTGCGTCCCAGACAGACAGGTCTATTAGATAAAGGATATTGAAAAAACTTTCTTTTATTTCTAATATAAACAACAACAAACAGTAAACAAGCTACAAATTGTCGTAAGCCAATTTAAACCAAGGCCTCTTATTTTTACGTAGTGACACACGACTTTGGTTTTTTAAATGGAACACTCCGTATATTTTTAGATATTTGAAATCGGCGCTAAAATGCTTTATTTAAAAAAATATATAAAAAATATTTAACTAAAGTATGCCATGACTTACAAAAAATCACTTAACAATCGAATAAGAAATGCAAAACAAATTCCACTTGGCTGTAAAAGTTCCTACTGATCGAATTATCGCACCAAACTTACAAAAACAATTATTGAAAACCACGTTTTTTTTTTAATGAAAATATATTATTTTTAAATTATGTTGTACGTATTTTTATTATCTTAAAAGCTACTTTTAAACGAAATATCGAATATGGTACATGTTCCATTTAAAAAAACATAGTTTTCAATTGTTTTAGTACGTTTGGTGTGATAGTTCGGCATGAGGAACTTTTAGAGCCAAGTGGAATTTGTTTTGCATTTCTTATTTCATTGTTAGTGATTTTTCGTAATGGCCTACTTTAGTTAAATATTTTTTGACTGAAAAACTGAAGTTGTGTTTTTTAAAATAAAACTTACTGAAAATATTATGTATTTGACCACGCTTTAATACATTTATTGTTCATTAAAATGTTAAACAGTGTTTAACATGATCCTGTCCTCGAATGTTAAGATACATTGAACATGCATTCACTCATTTAACATGCATCCACTCACGTCCTCGAATGTTAAGATACATTTAACATGCATCTACTCATTTAACATGCATTCACTATAGCAACATCACACATATCCATGGCAGTCCGATTTCGATTTAGCAGTTTGTAGTAATTATTATTGATTCAAAATTATTGCCTCAACGAACAATGACCTAATGAACGCATTTCGAGGGGAAACCGTCTTAACATTTCTCACATAAATTACCACTCTTGCTTCGCTGCGCTCGCTCGAGTGGTAAAAATATGCTCGAATGTTAAGACTGTGTTATCCCTCTTAATACGTTAATTACTATTACAGGTTTTGGTAATATTTATGATATTTCGTATTCTACATAGAGTTCTGTTCAAGTTTTAACATATAACGCAATGCTTGTTATATGTCTAATGGTTATAAAAGCCACGCCATAAATATATAAAATAAAGTAAGACCCATACAATAGTTTCATGTATAAGCTGTAAAATTATTAAAGCCGATCCAGAATTGCAGCACTGGCTTTAAGTGATAGATATTCCATTTTAATAGTAATTTCTTTGCATACAGTTTTGCAAGTTATCATATTTAAGTATATTTTTCTTCTTTGGATCCAAAAAGGAGGTTTGTATTTTAAAAAAGGTAGCTCGTATTTACTAGAGTACCTATATAATAAGTATATAATCTTATATAGGTACTCTAGTATTTATAGCTGATATATTTTGATTTCTCTGCTCCTTGCTGTAGATATTGGTCAAAAGTCTAAAAAGTCAGAAATATGGAGTGTATAGGGCTTAGCATTTATTCTTGCGTTCCATAGTATAGTAGGCCCTTCGGACGGAGCTTAAAATATTTTATTTTTAATACTTTTCTAAAAAGTATCTTAAAATTAATAGCATAAACCAGTTTTTATTCACAGAACAATAATACTTTTTAGTATGTAGTTGATGTGTGTGTTAACGAAAGAGTTTGTTGAAATGTATTGTTTACTTACACACTTATGCTACATATTTACATGATCACACAACATTAATGAATTTACGATGCCGTGACCTTTGTCTGTGAATGGCGCATGGCTTCCTTCTGATGTCGGTGAACCCGGCGTACGACGAACCTTTGCGGGTTGGCAGGATGTCTCCTGGAGTTGCCCTGGTGGACGTGTTTTGCATGGCATGGAGCCCTGTATGGTGTGCCTCGGTTATAGTAACACAAGGCTGCGGGATCACTGAGTCTAGCCAGGCTATTAATAACACTGGGTGTGGTTACATGATCTAGTCAGGCTATTAGCAACACTGACTGAGATTGCTTAGTCTAGCCGGGCTATTAGCAACACCGGCTGTGACTGCAAAGTTTTGACCAGGTTATAAGAAACACTGACTGAGACTGAATATTTGGTCTGACAGATTGTTCTTTTATACCCTTAGCGGTAGCTAAGCAGTGGTTGGGTCAATGACGCCAAAGCTAGAGCGGGGGTTTAGCGAATGACGTTAAAGAAGCTGGAGCGGGGGGAACCTCTGACCTCGTGCAGGCGATGCGCGCAGCCGCAGTGGTGGAGCGACCTCATTTGCTAAGAATTGTGATACTGTTAGGACCGCTACAAATATATTCAAACAAATTTCATTGCTTCATCTTTTACTGTCTTTTGCTCCACAGTAATCCTTCTTTGAAGCTGTTTCATAGACGGTAAAATTATAAACGGTATATTTTCTAAGAAATCAATAATCAGGCTGTCTCCATGGGATGTCAACAATTCCTTCTGAAGATCATAATTGGCAACTAATAACGTACTTTCTTCCTCAGTTAGACTGCTCCTGCAAACATAATTTCTTCATAGCTGCTTTTTCCTGCAAGTGTTGGTTATAATTCTTCTCTTCTTTCATCATTAATCATGACATCATTACTGATGTGTTGTGATTCAGCATCATTTATACATTCAATGTATGAACACTACCCTTTACTAGTGCTTTCCAGGTTTCCCTGTGCTGGGCCATTTCCATAGCGCTGCCGAGTGATTCGTGTAGCACTCTTTTTGTTATGTCTGACCACCTCAGAGGAGATCTTCCTCTTCGCCGTTTACCGCATGGTTTTCCCTGGACGATGGTCTTCTCCATATTATCTTGACGGCGAGCAATATGGCCCAGGAATTGAAGTATTCTCGCATAGACGATACCGGAGAGTCTTTGAGGTGGTTTTATTTCATCTAGCACTGATGCGTTTGTTCTTCGCGCTGTCCAGGGAATACGGAGCATTCTGCGCCAACAATACATCTCGAAGGCATCAATTCTTCGTCTGTCAGCCTCGCGCACGGTCCATGTTTCCGCTGCGTATAGGAAAACTGGAAACACCATGGTTTGTACGAGTTTTATTTTAACACTGCGGCTGATGTTTCTGTCGGCCCAAAGTCGGGATAGTTGGGTCATAGCTGTTCTGCCCAACTGGATTCTGCGTCTAATTTCTGTTCCACAGTCACCGGAGTTGTTAATAAGAGAGGCCAAGTAGATCATATGCGAGGCTACTTCGCACTTGCCAATTCTGCGAATTTCTGGGTGGTGGTTATGTTCCCGTTCCACTATTAATATTTTTGTTTTATTATAGTTGATGCTCAATCCATATTCACTACTCACATCTTCTAACCTCTGTAAAAGACTTTGTATTTCCTCTGCACTTTCACCAAGCAGTGTTGTATCATCGGCGAACCGCAAGTTGGAAATTCGTCGTCCACCGATTAAAGCTCCACCATCCCAGTTTTCCAAGACTATTCTCATAATGTATTCGGTGTATATATTAAATAAAAGAGGCGAAAGCACACAGCCCTGCCGAACGCCTTTTTTAATTGGACAATTGTTGGACAATACACCATTTATTTTTACCACTGCTTTGCTTTCTGAATATTGTCGGCGGAGAATTTCTACCAAGTGCAGTGGGGTGCCCATTTCTCTTAAAATTGACCATAATTTGTTCCAGTTTACATTATCGAATGCCTTGGAGTAATCTACAAAGCAGATATATAAAGGGGTATAGTACTCGTTTGCTTTCTCGATAAGCTGTCTGATGTTCAAAATCTGTTCGCGAGTACCTCGCCCCTTCACAAAACCTGCTTGCTCCTGAGGTATCTGCCAGGATAGAAAGGAATTGAGACGTGCTTGCAGAATATATACAGGGTGAGTCATTAGTACGGGAAAGCTCAATTGCACTTAAGCCGTTAAAGATATCAAAATGAGCCAACTGCCACTATATACAAGAAGTTATGGTGAAGTTTGTAAAATTATTTTTCGTTATACAGGGTGTTTAATTTTTTCAGGACAGTATTTAACTTAATTTTTTTAAATGGAACACCCTGTATATTTTTAAAAATATGGATTTATCTTTTTCTGGGACTTATAATGAAGTTTACTTTTTGAAATTTACTTCAGCCGTTTTGAAGTTATTCGATTTTTTCTGTGAAAACGTACGCTTACGGACACTTATTCAAAAAATCACAGGGTACTTGATTGTAGAGATATCTAATTGAGATTACGCTTATGCCTAATCAACTTTTTGGAGTATCATTTAGCAATAAGAACGCTCATCTACGTTATGACATTACTTAGTTGTGGCACGTTAACTTTTCGAAACTTTGAAGGACCATAACTTTATTTTTTCAAATTACACCCCCTGTATTTTATTGCTTAGTGGTCTTCAACCTCTAATTCTATATCTTTTTTTTCCGATATGTCCTATACCAAAAATTGATAGTTTAAGAGATATTAGAATTTTTTAAAAATGCACACATTTCTCATCGATACATATAGAGTGTGCCATGGAAAACAAATAAATTATAGCTAGACACACGTTATAATTGCACTTGTTGTACATTACATTTTTAATTTGTCGAGAAAATAAAATTAACAAAAGATGTATTTACGGAAATTAATAGATACCCCCATAGCAGATGCACAAAAGTTAGACCTCTGAAAAGTGCTAAACATGTTTTTATGATATACAAAAATATACACATGTTCCCAAAAATAAACAATAATTAGAAACTTGGAGTTATTTATTTATAACAAATAGCACTTAGAATTACATAACATGTTCAAAATGATAACCCCCTTGGGTTATACACTCGTCAATGCTATGAAAAGCTTCTGCAATTCTTTGCTGCATATTTTCCTTAGTAGTGACTTCAGCTTCATACACCCGATCGTGGACGAAGCCCCATAAGAAAAAGTCTGGTTTCGTTAGGTCAGGCGACCTCGGAGGCCATGGTACTGGACCTCCTCTACCAATCCAGCGTCCCTCAAATTCGCCGTCCAAATACTCCCTTACAATACGACTATTATGTGATGGGGCACTGTCATGTTGAAACCACATTCGTCTTCTCACATCTAAAGGCAAATCATCCAGATACAATTGAAAATCGTTTTGGAGAAAGTGCAAATACGATTCTCCATTCAGTGGGCCGTTGAAGAAATACGGCCCAAGAACCCTATTACCAATCATACCAACCCAAACATTAAGTGACCATCGATGTAGGTGGTCGAGTGTTCGAATGAAATGGGGGATTTGAGTGTCGTAGTAATGAAAGTTGTGAATATTAACTTTAGCATCTTTTTTAAATGTAGCCTCATCCGTAAATAGCACGTTATTGAAAAAATTGTTTTCCAACTGTTCCTTATTTCGGGCCCATAAACAAAAATTTTGCCTGGCTACATAGTAGTCTTCATTTAGGTGCTGTACTAACTGGACATGGTACGGATGAAATTTGTTTTTACGGATAATTCTAGAAACACTGGTTTGGGAAATTTGCAGTTGTTGACTTACGGCACGGGAACTTGTGTGCGGGTTTTCTACAACACTTTGCACAACCAGATCTTCATTTTCACCGTCGGTCGCTGGGTTTCGCCGACGTTGTTTCTCATACTGGACACTGCTCGTTTCTTCAAATCTTGCTTGCACATTTCCGAAGTCTCTTGCTCTTGGATGCCTCCTACCAGGATATCTTTGTGCATAAATTCTAGACGCCAGTAACGTGTTTCGCTCACTTTCACCTAATACATAAACCATATCCTCCATTTCATCCTTCGTTAATTTCATTTTCCCGACAAATTAAAAACATGAGGTTAAACGAGTGCTTTTTGAGATGTCTCAAACAATAACTCGTGAACACTTGTTTCCATGGCACACTAGGTCGGTATAGATGAGATATTTGTGCATTTTTCAAAAAATCCGAATTATCTCCTAAACTATAAATTTTTGGCATAAGACATGTAGGACATAAAAATTGTAAAATAAGATGCTGAATACGACTAATCAATAAAATACAGGGAGTGCCATTTGAAAAAATAAAGTTATGGACCTTCAAAGTTTCGAAAAGTTAACGTGTCACAACTAAGTAATCCCACAACGCAGGTAAGCGTTCTTATTTCCAAATGATACTCCAAAAAGTTATTTAGGCATGACCAAAACCTCAATTAGATATCTCTACGATCAAGTGCCCTGTGATGTTTTGAATAAGTGTCCGTAAGCGCACGTCTTTACAGAAAAAATCGAATAACTTTAAAACGGCTGAAGTAAATTTCAAAAAGTAAACTTTATTATAAGTCCTAGAAAAAGATAAATCCATATCTTTAAAAATATACAGCGTGTTCCATTTAAAAAAATTAAGTTAAATACTGCCCTGAAAAAATTAAACACCCTGTATAACGAAAAATAATTTTACAAACTTCCTCATAACTTCTTGTATATAGTGGCAGTTGGCTCATTTTGATATCTTTAACGGCTTAAGTGCAATCGAGCTTTCCCGTACTAATGACTCACCCTGTATATATAAATCAGCACTGCAGGCCTATAGGCCTATGGCTTGTATCTTCTTTTTCCATAACTTTCTGTTCTTGGCCATTGCTTCCCATTCCATCGTTAGCTCGAGGTGTTGTAGGTCCTCTCTTACGCCCTCCCACCACGTTTTTCTTGGCCTTCCTCTCCTATTTCTTCCACTTATCTCCATTCTGTACATTTTCTTCGTTAGGTCTTCATCTTCTAGTCTTGTTACATGTCCCAGCCATTTTAACCTATTTTGCTGTACAACTGTTCTGATACTCTTCTCCTGGTATATGTCTGCTAGCTCCTTATTCGTTCTTCTTCTCCATTCTTCATTTTCTTTAATACCCCCAAACATTGTCCTTAGTACCTTCCTCTCCCATATTTCTAACATGCTCCCAATTTCTTCTGTTAACACCCACGTTTCACTCGCGAAGGTCACTATGGGTCTTATAACTGTTTTGTATATACGCACTTTTGTACGTCTTGATATGTTTTTATCACTTAGTATGTTCTTTAAGGCCCCCACACATCTCGATCCCGCTGTTATTCTTCTCTGTATGTCACTTTTGTAATTACCCTCACTTGTAATCTCCGCCCCCAAATACACCACTTGATTTGTTATGTTCAGAATGTACTGCTTGTTTGTATCTAGTGCTCTCACTGTGAGATTTTGTGTTTCCTCCTGCTTCCTATTCCCTAAAATCATATACTTTGATTTCTCTTCATTTATCTCCAATCCCACTTTTAACGCTTGTCGCTCTATCTTTTTGAACACCATTTTAAGCTCTTCTTTCGTTTTCGCAAATAACACTACATCATCTGCATATGCCAAACATTGTACTGAGTCCTTAAGTATATTTTTTTCTGTATTTAGCTCTCCTTTCCTAAGCACGTTTTCCAGCACTATGTTGAACAGCGTTGTAGATAAAGGGTCTCCTTGTTTTAAACCTAAATTGCTTTCCTCTGTTCTCGATTCCCATCCTTGAAATCGGATCTTAAACTTTGTATTTTGTAAAGTCATTCTTACCAGTGCTATTAGCTCTTTACTAAATCCTAATTCGTGCATAGCCTCGTAAATCCGTGGTCTTTTTATTTTGTCGAAAGCTTGTTTGAAATCTATAAATAATGTATGAAGTGGTTTATTCTTTCACTCGCATTTCTCATGGATTTGTCTCAGTATAAAAATGTGATCGATTACTGACCTTCCTTTTCTAAAGCCTGCTTGGTATTGCCCGATTTTAGTTCTAGCCTCTTCTTGGATTCTGTTGTTTATTATTGATGCCATTATTTTGTACATAACATTTAGGAATGAAATAGGGCGATAGTTCTCTGGTTGTTGCTTACTTCCTTTTTTGTGTATTGGACATACTATAGCTGTGGACCATTCTTCCGGCATGTTCTTCTTTTTCCATATTTCCTTAATCATTTCATGTAGTCTTTTCCCTAGTTCCTCGTCTGCTAGCTTAATCAGTTCTACTGCTATTTTATCTGAATCCGGGCTTTTGTTATTCTTCATATTCTTTAACACTTCTGTAAACTCCTTCCATGTGGGCTCAGCGGTAGTTTGTTCTTGTGTTTGATCTTGCTCATTTTGCTGTACACTCTGGTCGACAAATAATTTCTTGTAGTGATTTATCCACATTTCCAATATCATCGTTTCATCCATACATAATTCACCCTGTTCATTCCTCATTCCCACTGTTTGTGTTCTACAGCTTCCCCTTTCTTCCTTCAGGTTTCTATAAAAGGCTCTGGAATTTTTATTTCTGAATGTTTCTTCCAAGGATTCTATTTTCTTTTCCCTTTCTTCTCTTTTCTTTTTCCTGCATAGACTTTGTACCTTGTTTCTGGTCTGTTTATAATTCTCATGGGATGCATTTGTTGGATCTTGTAACACTCTTTGCCAGGCCTTTCTCCTTTCTTTCACAGCTTCTTCACATTCTGCATCAAACCAGTCTTTCTTTTTCTCTTTTTTCTCTTCTTCGAATCTTTGTATGCTCTTTTCTAGTGTTCTTTTGAGGAAGTTCCATTCCTCCTCCACACTTTTGTACTGTCCCTCTTTTTCTACAAGTTCTCTGGTTTCTCTAGCATATTCTTTTTATATTTGTTCGTTTCTTAGGCAGTCTATGTTCCATCTCTGTTTCTTTTTTCTATGATTGTTTGTAATTTTAGGTACGGTTTGTTTTAGTTTGACTTTTATTAAGAGATGGTCCGAGCCTATCACTGCACCTCTGTGCAGAATATACAGCATAACTTTGCTGGCATGTGAAAGCAAAGCTATTAAGCGATAGTTGTCACAGACGCTAGTGGAACCTTTCTTATGTAAGGGAATAATAACAGAGGTCAGCCAGTCATCTGGCCAAATGCACGTTTCCCATATTTTCTGGCATATGACAAGTATCTCTCGCTTTCCTTGCTCATCAAGAAGATTGATGGTCTCCGCTGGTATGGTGTCAATACCAGGCGCTCTATTTTGAGCCATACGATTTATGGCAGAATCTACCTCTTCAGGTAGGATTGTTGGTTCGGTTTCGAACCCTTCAAAGTTGATACGTATGGGTGTTTGAAGGGGATCATCATACAGACTAGCGCAGTACTGCTGCGACACCTTTAGGGTATCGTTAAAGTCGCATGTTAAGTTGCCATATTCATCTTGAATCGACCATGTTGAAGGTTTAAATTTTCGAGTAATCTTTTTGATGGTTTTGAAAATTTCGCGGCAATTACCTCTTTGGGCATATCCTTCAACATCCTTACATAGATTGGCGTAGTATGCGTTTTTCTCATTTCGACATCGATGCTGAATGAGTCTGCTAAGCTCTCTATACTGATTTTGAATATAGTTGTCTTGTAAGCCGGTCTGTTTTAGTGTCCTTCTTTGTTGTATGATGGTAAGAGTTTCATGTGACATCCATTTCTGATTTGGTTTGTTTACTTGTGCAGGCTGAGATCTTTTGATAACAGCATTGATACGATCTTTGAGGTTATTCCATAGTTCATTCGTAGTTGCGTTATCAGGTATATGCATAGATTTGTGATGTGCGGATGAATATAAACTGAGTTCTTTTTGAAAGGTTGCTGGATTGGATATTTGTCTCATTGCCTTGATACTTTTTCTGCAGCAAACTTTGAGTTTTATTTTTATCGTGGCTTCTAACAGCTGATGGTCAGAGCCACAGTCAGCGCCTGGTCTAGTTCGCGTATCTTTAATTGAAGTGCTCCAGCGACGTCTAATAAAGATGTAGTCTATCTGGTTTCTGTATTGGTTTCCAGGTGATGCCCATGTATAAAGACGCCGCGCCGTTTTGGTAGAGTAAAAACGGTGTTGGTGATTTTGAAATCATTTTCCAAACAAAATTGGATAAGGCGGTCACCTCTCTCATTGCGCACACCTAGACCATATTTGCCGACTACATGTCTCAGATGATGATCCGTTGATGTATCACCCACCTTTGCGTTCCAGTCACCAAGTATTATAGTTAGTTCGCGCTTAGGGATCTTAGACAGAGTGTCTTGCAATTCAGCGTAATAATCCTCAATGTCTGTATCTTCTGCGTCGGTGGTTGGAGCATATATTGGTAGGATATGGAGGCATGCTGGAGAAGCATTTATCTTTATCCAGATGATGCGATCGTTGACTGCTTGATATCCTAATACAGATTTATTGCAACTCTTGGATAGCCACACTGCCACACCATTGCGACTGCGATTTTCGCTTCCTGAGAAGTATATGGTATTTCCTTCTCGTGTTTGAAAGTGGCCCTTGCCTCTCCAATGAGTCTCGGATATACCAGCAATTGATATATTATACCGACAAAGTTCATTTTCAACAATAGACGATTTACCAGTTTGTAGCAACCCTCGAACATTCCATGTACATATCTTAAGATGGTTTCTAAGTTTTAATTTACATATATTGTCACTGGATGCATATTTTCCACTAGGGCCCCAGTGATCCACCCCTAAGTGGCCAGTCTCACATTTCTCACTGTCCGCCCTGGACGCAGGACAGCGCCGGGTGTCAGCCGGGTTGCATAACGGCATATTTCTACAACGAATAACCATCATGCTGAATTCTCGTGGGATTAGAATCGTGTAGTAGGTTCCCGTTACTTTCTACACCGCAGTCTTATGGCCAGTGAAGTTGCTACAACCGTGCCCATAAGTATGTGAAGCATAACCGTACTAGTCTACATGACCTCCGCCGATGCCCACTAATAACATAGCTGCTCCCCTATATCATCTACCCTAACCCTGGTAGAGGGTAAAAACAACTCATCAGCTTTCTCGGCCGTTGGGATGGACATCCTCATCCGCCCTTCTGCAGTTAGTTGTCCATATATGTAGGATAGGATAGTCAGGGATTGTGAGTTTAGTGAGGACTAAGGATTAGGGTTGGTCATAATGAGGACAGATGCCCCAAATAGTCGCCTCTTACGACAGGCAGGGGGTTCCCTGGGACTATTCTTTACCCGGTACCCAGACTCTTCTTTAGTTGTTTATAAATTTCCAAGCAGATTTGTGTAAATGAAAATGGTAACATTATAGAAAAACGTATAGTAAGTAAAGGTTTACCTCAGGGGCCTGTCTTGAGTCCTTTCTTATTTAATTTGTATACTGCAAGGATACATCAATTGGGAGATAGTAGAATTAAGTGTATTCAGTATGCAGATGACATTTGTTTCTAAATATCAGGTTACAATAGACAATTTAGAAAATATGCATAAACTACAGTCATGGATGCAAAGACGTCCATAACCATATTCTCTTGTCATTAGTGATGGGCATAATCGGATGATTTCAATAATCGGAATGTTCCATTTCGGAATGTTTATAAAATCGGAATATCATCCGATTATTTTACATTCCGTAAATGCAAGCAAGAGAAAACGAGCGAAACAATAAGCAGAAGGAAGATGAAGTGCGTGCAAATTTGCGACAGTTGCCGTCGCGCTGTAACCTTTATCTGCATTGGCATCTATTGTTTGGGTTTGCAGGATCGCAACTAAAACAATTTATGAGTTTGAGTCGCACAGTGGCATATAAGAGAAAATAAAATATTTTTTTCAAATTATTACAGTAGTTACCTTAATAGACTTTCGGAAAATGGTAGTGATATTTTAAAGTTTAATGGCACATAAAGTACATAATAGATAGTATAAAACAATACATGAATTTGAAGTCTGTAAGTTGTACTATCTAATAATTAATCTATGAAATACCACTGCCATTAATGCCATTCACGTATCATACACGGCGCGACCCGACGGCATTCGCCAACCAGCATATAGCAGTCAAGTGAGTGAACATAACATTCGGTATTCCGTTCAGTTCAAATTGGCATTTCGTTTTTCATTTTGTGTTCTGAATAGTATAATAATCGAATTCCGAAAGTTCCGAATTTTGTGCACCGAACAGTAAAATAATCGAATTCCGAAAAGTTCCGAAACGTTCCGAAATAATCGGAACCTTCCAATTTTTTTAACAATCGGAAACTTTCCGATTATTCATTCCAGATAGGCCCATCACTACTTGTCATCATCAGCCTAAATTGTCGCTAATATCTTTATCGGGTTATAGAGTAAGCGTTAACACTAGTACAAGGTACCTAGGAATTATATTAGATAAAAAATTGTTTTTGGAGAGATCATATCAAGTATATCTATACAGTGTGTCTACTTAAGTTGGCGCCATATGGAAAACTTTGTTATAAGTTTTACGAAAAAAATTAATTTTTTATAAAAATCTCTGCTTTCGAAAACAATAATATTCAGCTATTAACATTTGACATCGAATGTATAGGGTGTCCACAAATTGAAAAAGTTTGATAGGAATTTTTTGACCACGTCAATTTTGCAAATCCTACTTGTAAAACACGTTATCTTTTATCTTAATTAAACAGTGATCATACTTCAAATGTTTATTGCTGATCCGTAACCTTTTACCGACGCATGCTAATAAATAATATGTAACAAAATAATTAATACTGAACATTTTGTTTATTTACATGCATTGCTAGACATACGAAGGCGATATTTGGCAAATAAATTTGTAATGAAAATAAGGACTAGGTCAAATAAAAAGCAATTAGATAATATTTCAGTATTGTCCAACCACACACTCTCAAATAAGTTTGGAATAAGAAAAACTCACCGCCTATCGGAAGCATTTACCGAAACTGCCAACTTAGATAAGGAGAGTCACTAGTTCTCAATATTTATATTCAGTACAATTCATTATGGTGTAAATATTAGTACACTTTCCAAAATACACAGATGTACCGGCAATAAAGTAACAGCTATTTTTAGAATACTCGGAACGATGTGCTAGTTCTACGGTAATATACACGAATGGCTCGAAAAGTCCACTTTCCACATCCTGTGCATTTTACATTCCATCTTTTAATGTTTACGAAACTTGTAACGTACCACTACACATTTCAATATGAAAATGACTTAAATATGATCTTTAAACAAAATTGCATTGTCTATTTAAAAATAGGTGGAAGGAATTTACAAATGTATCCAATACGCAGTATGCCTTAATTTATGCCCGTATTTACCGAATGCAGCCCCATACATTAATACTCACACAGTTTATCGACAATTTTCCTCTACAATTTCGAGGTTAAAACTGGGACATGGCTGCTCACATTCTCACGATGAAGCTGAAGATCTTCAACAAGCTGATCGACTACAGCTGAAGCAGTACATATATAGTATAAAATGGGATTGGCAGTTTAAAAGATGAGCAGTGAACTGAGTGTGCTGAATTTTTATCTCTGTGTAAAAACTAATAAAACCCCAACTATCCCAAGAAAAGTTTCGAGTTACGATTTTTTGGATTTCCAAAGAATACTTTAAAGAATGTAACACTGCTGTAACCAGAGAATTTTGTGCTTCTTTGGTAGAGCAATTGAAAAACTTAATTAAAGAAAAGCAACAGCATAAGTTTCCTTTAAATGTGCTTCTATGCACACATTCAAAGGCATCCATTCAGAAATGTGACTTCAAAAAATTTAATTATTAAGCCTTCGGTTATTTGACTGACCCCAAGTGCAAAATTAAACTCAGAGCTGCTTTAGAGTACCTATATAGGATATATCTACTTATTATATAGGTACTCTAAGCTGCTTAAGTGTTGTAGCACGTGTTTGTATTTATAAGGGAAATTATATATATTAAGAAATAAACGTATGTATAATTATAGCACGTAAGTACCTTTTTATTGTATTATTTTTCATAGTTTGTGTAATTATTTGTTGAGTTTAGTTGAGTCAACCGTCAACTGCTCCACAGCAAGGATTAGGTAGAATTCTCATTCAACCATTATCTACCCGGCTAAAATTGTAGTTTCATTTTGTGTTTTATTAAGATACGTCAAATTATGACGGTTGATTGTGACTGATGCTAAACCAGTTACTTTCTTTCTGAATCAGGTCATTGCTCTTTTAACCTACACACATTCAAGTAGATTTGAATTTCCAATATGTTAGTGTTCGTTATATGGTGTGTGTAAAATTTTTTTGCAGGAACACCTTGACTTTCGTGGTAAAGTTGTAGCGAATTCAAGTAAAAACTTTTTTTTAAAGAAAAACGTTTTTATATGTTTAATTAGCAAAGCACCTGAATAATTATTAATAATTTATTTTTAATATTGCATTTCTTATAAACTGAAAGTTAAAATATAAACTGCAAATAATATTGCGATTTGTTACCTCGACCCCAATCTAACTATGTCAGAGCTCAAACCACTTTCAAGGCATTAACAAAGAAATGCCCAGAAGCATCTAGTGAAAAAATTATTAACAAGCTAAAAACGGTAAGTACTTGTATATTTTATTATTATTAGTATTTGGGAAGTTAGTAAGCTGATAATGTTTTATGTAAGGACCAAAAATGGTTGATTGTTGTTAATTATGCACAAAGAGGTAGTAATAATAATAATAATTACTTATTGCAAATTAAGAAAATAGAAAACTAGATATCCAAAACTGTTTTCTTAACAAGAACAGTGACAACCTGTTTTCCAAATACAGTATGATAGCTGCTACAGTAACACATCCACATTTTAATGTTCTAATGCGATATTCGCAGCAAGTCACAGGTGATGAATGCAGGCAGTGCTCCTTTGAAGCATATGCCAATCATTATTATTGGTGTGTTTTGTAATTTACAGCCTAGGTGATTTTTTTACATAGATTTTATTGTTATGTGTCTGGGACTATCATAACTTGTAAGCAAGTCATATTATTCTTGCAGAGTTTAGTTATTAGAAGTTTTATTGTTTTAACAAGTGTCCATGACATTATAGCCCAGTTAACTAAAACAATTTTTCCTGCTGCTGATCATGTAAGTCAGCATCTTGATAACAATAGACCACCATTAGTTGGTTTTATCGATTTGGCAAAAACATTTGCCGCTGTTAGTCACAGAGTAAACTGTTAGAAAAAATCAATAGTATGGGTATAAGCCGAATAGCGAATAATCTGATAAAATCTTACTTAGAAAATAGAACAGTGTACGTCAAAATTGATGATACACTAAGCGAAGGAAGCTTGTTAGCTTATGCTGATGACGCAGTTGCTATTTATGACGCTGAAGATTGGCCTATTTTAGAAGATAAGGTTAGTTATAGACATAAAAAAAATGGTTTGATCAAAACTTACTATAAATCTCAACAAGACAAAATGTTTACCTTTTTCGTCATATAAGAGTGACCTATCTTATTTTAATCAAATAAATATTAAGAAATCTAACTGCACAAGACGTCAATATAGTTCTAATTTGTTCGTAGAAAGAGCAGGAGTTATTAAATATTTAGGAATAACTTTTTTGGCTATTTTCAGAGCAGTCGTGGAAAAAATGTTTCATAAAGTCAAAAAGTGACGTAAAAGTCAACTTTTCAGATAAATGCATCATTAATATACGTGTATGTAAGCACACAAAATTGGCCAAAATTGAGAAAAGTGTTTTAATAAATAATTTTCAAAAATATTTTAGTAGGCAAATGTCATTATATCATTTATTTAACACTATTTGAAGCAGTTACACCACAGATCAAAACTTAACCTGCTAACCTCGAATTTGACATAGACTTACAGTGTCACCAACAATACATTTCAGTATTGCCAACTGATCAGGCTATCCAGGGCCTGCTGCAAATGAGTTTTTAAAAAATCACTCCGTATATAATAAGTTACTTATCCCACTGGAGTAGATAAAGAGTGTTTTACCTTACCTACAAGAAATCAAGTTAAAGAAAATATAGAAACTGCTATTCTTTTGCATTTGAGCAAGTGGAATATGTAGAGTAGTATATGATACTTTTATTAGGTATAGAAATGTGGTTATAAATAATGATTATTTTAAAATTATCATAAATATTATACAACTATTAAGAAAACACACATGTAGGTTTTGAAATCAATTCTCATTATGTAAATGCGTAAAGTATGATAAGATAAGGAACTGCACAACCATAGGTGAACATACAGGAGACATTTTAACAGCAAAAAAAGATGATTTGGCAGCTGTGCTAAATTTTCTAAGACTCGGAAGCAATTTTAATATAACAATAAAATCTTCATGTGTAAAAATGTGACAAACCTAGGCAGTTGACTCATTTCTTTTTAAGTAAGAAAAAATGAATTTGTGCGTATGTTGCTATCAAATTGACCCTGATAAAAATTGTTACAAATAGATAATTTTATAGAAGCATTTATTATGTAATTAGGAAGTTGTTGCTCCTAGACAAATTTCAATCTGAATCCTTTAAAAGTGTGACGCTTACGAAAGGTATGTATATTTTGTATAACGAAATTATTTTTAATTATTTCTGAAAGTGTCTTGAATTTACAATAGTAAGGCTGATTACACACAGGAGAAACAAATTTCGTGAAACTTGTAGCTGAAACGAATTGCATGAAACTTTGTTTCTTGTACAACTCAGACCAGTGAAACTTGTTATATTGAATTGTTTTGCCGATTCGACATTGTAGTATGCAAATAGGTGTTCCGATGAGGATGTGGTCTTGTTATGGTGGGTAAACCGTCGAAATAATGGATTAAGAAGAAAAGACGATTTTGGATGCATTCTGTCAATCTAATCAATTTTCAACATAGTGCTTCTGTTGTTGGTAGCGGACTGCGGCAACATTTTGATAAGTTCAAATAATTTTTAAGGACAAGCCAGCCAAACTTTTGCCTGTTCATACTGCTAGCCACTATTAATAAGCATCAAAAACTCAAATAATTTCGGAAACAAATATTATGAAACAGAGCATGTCCTGTTACATGAAACTTGTATACGCAACAATTTTTGGTCTCGTGTTTCAGAAACACCTATGGGCATCATCTCGTTTAGATACACGTGCTATGCGTTAATGAGACGAATTTCAGGAAATTTGTTTCTCCAGTGTGTAATCGGCCTAATTAGTACCTATACTTCACGCAGCGAACAAATAGAGTGGCTTATGCAACCCAAATGACATATTGCAAAGCTGACTAGATCAGTATTTTAATAATAATTACTAAATTAGACCTCATTTCAGCTAACATTAAATATTTTTTTTAGGTTATGATACAAATATAAACTTCAACCAACTTCCAAAACATGGCATTTGTACATTTGTAATATGTAGGCATGTGGCCTGGCTCTAGCTAAATCTCATTATTACCTACATATTATAAGTGCAAAAATGGAATACTTTCTAAGTTTGTGGAAGTTTCTATTTGTATCATAATCTAAAAAAATTATTTAATGTTAGTTGATATCAGGTCTAATTATAATGACAGTTAAAGTACTTTTTTTTCTGTAATAACTGTCAAAGTGTTACAATGTTGGTAGATATGTGAGTAAAACGTTAGGAAATTTTTATACCTCGTGTTGGTAAAACTTTATCAAAATTATGTATATGTGTCAATTTTGAATGTCAAAGTTACTTATATTGAACTCTTGACAAATTTCATTTTTTTACAAAGAATCAAACGTTCATTATTTTCAAATATTGTAAGTTTAATAATTAATAAATTTGCAATATTTTACTATTCTGTTCGTTTTA
Organism: Agriotes lineatus; assembly: GCA_940337035.1. Classification (NCBI taxonomy): domain Eukaryota; kingdom Metazoa; phylum Arthropoda; class Insecta; order Coleoptera; family Elateridae; genus Agriotes; species Agriotes lineatus. The sequence goes on along the minus strand of OW679195.1, from coordinate 34,626,333 downwards.
CCCACTATTATGACATATCTGTCAAAATGACAAATCATTTTTTTAGTGGAAAAAAAAGCACTAAAAATCTATGTATCAACATTATTAAAACTAAGGACCCTGCAGGAATGCAACTTATCTCCTAAAAAGTTGACCTTGAAAATTATAGAAAAAAAAATGTACTTTATATCTGATTCTTTAGTAATTATTATTAAATTACTGATCCAGTCAGCTTTGTAACATGTCATTTGGGTTGCATAAGGCACTCTATTTGTTCGCTGCGCCAAGTATAATTATTAAACAATAAATTCTCAATTTAGTACTAATGTGTAAATAGATAAAATTTTGTCAATTTTTGTAAACACAGAAGGCAAGTTTCTGGTGTGTTCTAAATAATACTTGCTTTTCCAATTATTCATATGTATTCATACTGCCAATAAAAGTGACATCTCTTAGATATTATGATAGTGTTTGTGTTACACAGTAGCAATAGTAGAATTTAAACGGTAATGTGAATTTGGCATTTATAAATACCGGGTGGCCATAAACATCTGAGATCCCGGTAGCCATGGAATTAGCTACTTATAAATGTTGGTTAGCATTATACATATTTCAATTATAATAAGTATTGGTACAAAATGTAATAAAATACAAATAAGAGGAGGACAATGTGCCCCAGATTCTGCAGTTTAACCTACGACTCGATTATAAAAATCTCCTGTTCTAACTTCATTACTTATTGCAATCTGTAATAATTTTTGACAGATAGGAATTTTAATTGTGATGACATTAATGACATTTAGTTTAGTTGGATTCATCACTTTAATAAAGCGGTGTTGATTCCAAAGGTAATGTGATATCAGATATTTATGGCCACCCGGTATAAATTTGAAGCTGTGGCAAGGAAAGTAAAATTAGTTATGACATAAATTGTATAGGATTCAAAATGTATTTGTAAGCTATTGTTTGGAAAACTTATAATTTTATTTTTCATATATTCATCTGTAACTTCTAACTACTTTCTATATTTTAATATACATAATTGTTTCCGTGTTATTTACTTTGTTTTTCAGGTTTATTTGAAAATGAGTGCTACTACAAAGAAACAATCACCAACCATAGATGCTAAAGAAGTGAAACATTTCAAAAAGTTAAGCGTAGATTGGTGGGATGAATTTGGGGAAGTAAGAGCACTGCATGCTATGAACCAGCTTAGAGTTCCATTTGTTCGAGATGGTCTTATTAGCACAGGTCGAATTGCTAAGCAACTTCAAGATACACCTCTACCGCTCAAGGACATCAAAATTTTAGAAGTTGGATGCGGAGGTTAACGTTATTTGTGTTTGTTCGTTGTGAATAACTGCTCATTTATTTGTTGTACATTTTTTTCAGGAGGCATTCTATCAGAGCCACTGGCTAGAATTGGGGGTTGTGTAACTGCTATAGACATTAGCACTGAGCTGATCGAAGTGGCAAAACAGCATGCAAGCCTAGACCCTGCTCTCTCAAACCTGACTTACTATGCAGAATCTGTTGAAGACCACGCACTAGCAAATGCAGAAAGTTATGATGCGGTAGTGGCATCTGAAGTTTTAGAACATGTGAATGAGCAGGAGCTGTTTTTGAAAACTTGCGTGAAATGCCTTAAACCTGGAGGATCCATTTTTATCACCACACTTAATAAAACTACTATGTCGTGGTTGGGTGCAATTATTGCTGCTGAATATATTTTCAACTTTATACCCCGTGGCACACATGAGTGGAACAAATTCATTGCACCTGAAGAAGTGCAAAGAATTCTGGAGAACTGTAAATTTTTGAAATAATTTATTAAAGCTTCTATACAATTTATATCATTTTTAGATGTATGCAAAACTAAGTTAATACGTGGACAGGTTTTCAACTTTATTACCAACAAGTGGTACTGGAACAGCAGCACTTCAATTTTTTATGTTTTGCATGCTGTTAAGGATTAGTATCAGGTTACTTGTGATATTTAATTACTTTATTTGTCTTTTGTAATATCTTCCAAGAGTATGTTATCATAAGATTGAAAATAAACGAAATAATGAATGTAATAATTGCTTAACTCTGTATTGTTGCCTCTCAATCAAAGGACCATTTCCCACCTTCAAGTAAATAAAATTTTTAGTGAATAAAGTTATTTTCTATTGTCCCAAAACTGTGAACGAGCTTCTAGACTTTAGATAAAAGCAAAATTTGACAAAGTTAACATTTTTAATGTATGTTGTTTCTTTTCATACTACACATTTAGTGAATTAGTTTTCATTTATGCCTCATTTAATCCAATACAAATTTTTGATTAAGGTGATCCTAATGAGGTTTTTAATTTTTTTCTGTAGCAAATGTTAAAGTGTGCTTTAATCGACTCAAAACAAAAGGTCAAGTGTTACTTTAACATCAAGGGTAGATAAAGTAAATAAATTTTCTTACTTTTATTTAAATTAAATATTACAGCTTCGTATTATTCTAGCAACCCAATCTAGCTACTGAGATTTTAAAATGTGATTGACTTGCCTTATTTTCTTTTGAATCTATTAAAGTTCTTGCTATAGAAAAAAAAATTGTATTATACACGACGATAAAGCTATTACTATCCACTTTTGAATCATTAACGTCTCGACGTTAAACGATTCACTCGTGGATAAAATTTAACTTTATCATCTTGTATAATAAATTACCATTAAACTGCTTTCAACGTTTCCAGCTTATGAATGTTTTTATTTTGCGTTTGTTAATATGAAGTTCACTTAAATCGCCATATTCTCTTATTTTTGAATATATTTGTTTTAAGATTTAGGGTGGGGGGGGGGGGGAGCGTCATTTAGGATACGACAATGAGAAACTTAATAAAAAGGCGAATATTTTACTTCAATCTTAAATTTTTATTATAGATATAGAGTCTTAAATAATTTTTTTTTACCCCATCATATGCCTACTTTATTCCAAAGGGTGTTTGAAATATTTAGCTTTTATTAAAAATCACTGGAAGTGTATACTTGGTATATGTTTAGAACTGTGCTAATTGGCTGTGAAAAAAGAAAATTAACTTTTTTAATAGGATAGGTAAGTAACTAATGAACAAAAACAAAATTCTAATTTTTGTTGTACCTAATAATTATTCAAAATGTATTTTGTAAAATACAGGTTTAAGTTTCTCCATAAAGGAGTATCTTACATTACATAACATCTCTGGAGTAATCCTACGAAATGATTGACATATCCTTTCCTCCATATCTTCCGTTGTCGTAGATGCAATATGCTACACATTCAATTTTATTGTTCCCCACAAAGGAATAAAAATAAAATAGCGGTTAATTTGTGCAAACTTTCCCTTCCTATTGCAAAAGCGGTTTCAGGGATCAAACAGAAAGTTGTCGCCCTTTAGCTATAACATTCTCACTTTCTAAAATTTTTAAAAAGCTAATTAAAGACCAATTATTTTCATTTTTTTAAAAAGTTAATCTATTTTCCAAAAATCAATACGACTTTGTTGAAAGGAGAGGAGCAGACAACGCCTTGGTTAATGTTGTGCCTATCATGTATGACTGTTACGACAAATCAAAGCTATCAATGGCAATATTATTAAACTTAGTCAAGGCATTTGATGCTGTCTCATTATCTTCTTTGTATAAAAAAATAGATCTTTATGGTGTGAGAGGGGTTTGTCTGGATTTATTTAGGGGTTATCTCAAAAAGGAAAAGCAATAAATGTTAATAAATAATACAGAAGGTGAACTCAAACTCGTTGAATAAGGAGTTTCACAAGGCTCAATTCTAGGTTCTTTATTGTTTGTAATTTACATCAATGACCATCTGCAGGTAGCTATTAATCATTCTCATATTATTAGTTATGCAGATGACACAGTTTTTCTTCTTTACCGGCAATAATTGAGGGAAGTGAATTTTCAGGCAACTCGCAGATTTTTTTTCTTAAGCACTGAAGTGATAACAACCTGTTATCTCTTAATTATGATAAATCATATTTCATGACTTTGCTTTTATAAAAATCATCTTCCTAACTACCATGAGATAAAAAAAATGATTCTGAGCAGGCCTTGATATGTGTTATACGTTTGGCAGTACTGAAGTGTATTGTCTATGTCAAATTCGAGATTTGCAGGTTAAGTTTTACGTCGGTCTGCGTCAAACAACAAACAAAACCTAACATTTTAATCTCGAATTTGACATAGACTGACAATATACTTCAGTACTGCCAAATGTATAACACATATCAAGGCCTGCTCAGAATCATTTTAATAATACTATAACTATACATGATATATGTATGTATGTATTATCTGTAACTTCTTTTACCTACCGGTGTAGAGGTTGGTACTTTGTACGCTAGGATCTGGCGGTGCAGTGCTCAACTTGTCCCAGTTTTGGTTTACAAAGATGGAGCATGCCTTTTGAACTTGCGCAGCAACCATTGTGTTAGCTGTGTTGACCTTGTTACTCTGTCTCTTAGGTCTGTAGTTCCGAATAGAGCACAGTTAATTTGGTGCCCAACTGTGAAAGGTCCCATCGAACTCGATACCGATCGCCAAGACTGCGGAAAAATTCCACCCACCGTTGGATTTGAACCGAGGACTTGCTTAATGCAAGCCTAATGCTCTACCAACTGTGCTACACAGCTAATATTAATTACAATTACATTAACTGTAATAGCAATTTATCTATTAAGAAAACTCTTGTTATTAAATACCTTGTTATACACTTTGATTCACGTCTTAAATGATTTACATATAAATGAATTGATCTCAAAACTTAGAAAATGTATCTCTATATTCTATAAAATTCGAAATCGTGGTGTCTCCCCTTCGAGGATACTTTATAATGGCTTTGTCCAATCTATGCTTAGCTACGGAATTGACTAATTGCGAAGGTGTAATTGAAAGTCATTTTATGAGATTTGAAATTCTACAGAAAATTATTTCAGAAGCCGCGATGGTATCCGATTTCTTGTTTGTTTGTGAAAACCGGTGTTCCTTCAATTAGGCACTTATTTTATTATTAAGTATAATTATAAAAATCTGGTAAGATACATGCACACAACTTTTTTTACAGTGATTTTATAATTAGTCAAAAATTTTCAAAAGTTACAAATTCTACAGTATATTTATTTAATTTGTTTATGCATACAAATGTTTAAGTTGCTGACTTGCTTATTTTAACAATTTACTTCTTAACTAAATATCTCAATATATAATGTAAACACTTTCCACATTTGTTTTCCAGCCCTTTCTATTGGTTTTCCCTTTTTTCCAAAACTTTCTTCATCCATTCCAGTCCAGCACCGTCTTCTCCTAGTATCCTATATACGCCCAACGGGTTATTTCCCATGCCCTCACAGTTGTAAATTAAGTGTATAATAGTTTCCTCGCTTCTATGACATATTCTACATTTCTTTTCTTCTCTCTGTAGCCATTTTATTTTACTTAACTCTTCATTTCCACATCTGAATCTTGCTATTATACTCTGTGAGTTTCTGTTTCCTTTTCTAATCAGGTATTCGGGTAATCTGTTATATTGCACTATGTTTCGATATATTTCATATTTATTTAAGCTGTTGTATCTTTTCTGTTGTTCAACCTCTATCCTTCTTCCTCCTACCTCTTTGGTTAGTTTAGTCCTCTTTCTTACTTCTTCCAGTGATAGTCCTGCTTCTTCATAGTAATTCTTTCTCTGTAGCCCATATCTTGTGTAGTCTCCTCTGCTTTCTTCGTTTGATAATTCTCTTTGCACCTCTATCGCATATTCTCCTTTTGGTCCAGTCCTTATTCGTTCTTCATATCTTACCGCCCTTCTTCCTGCGTCTACTTCTAAGCTGTTTCTGTTCGTTTCTGCCAACACTATGTTTGTAGGGGTTGTCTTCTTTAGCCCTAATGTCCATTTTATGTATTTAAGCATCACTCCGTCCAATTGCGTCGTTAGAGTCCAGCCCCACACTTCTGCTGCGTACAGTAGCATGCTGCGTATTATTGCATCGAAGATTAACATTTTTGCTTGGAAGTTATCGGGGAATTTTCTTCTTCCTATGCCCCAAAGTTGTGCCAGTGCCATTGTTGCTTTTTTCTTCTCGTAATTTATGTGTGTCCTAGTACTATTATTTTCGTGTAGGTAGTAACCTAGGTATTTAAACACTTTCACTCTTTCTATCCTCTCATTTCCCCACTTCCATCTTTCTTCTTTCCTTCTTCCCCTGCTTCTCCTGAATTCCATTATTTTTGATTTTTCTGTGTTTAGTATCAAATCTTTCTTCTTTAGGTATGCTTGTAAATTCTCCATCATGCATCGCATTTCTCCAGGTGTTGTAGCTATCATCGCTATATCATCAGCGTACACCAGTGTTCTTATTTTTGTTTTTCCTATTACTATGCCTCCTATTATTTCCTTAGCCAAGTGTTCATCTATATCTGATATGTATATATTGAATAATATTGGGCTTAGTGGACAGCCCTGTCTGAGTCCTCTTTCAGTCCAAAATCTTCTCTCCTCTGTGCCTGTGCCTATATAGCTTATGGTTTCCTTGTATATGTCCTGTATTCTGTTTATTAGTATCCTGCTTATTCCTTTCTTTTCCATGTGTTTCCATAGCTTTGCTCTATTTATCTTATCGAACGCTGCTTTCAGGTCCGCAAAAAACACATACAGTTTCTCACCTTGTTTCAACCTCTTTTCAATTGCGTAGTTTAGCACATATAAGTTGTCAACTGTTCCTCTGTTTTTCCTGAATCCCGCTTGGCTTTCCGGTATCTGTTGATTTTCCTCTATTTCTTCTTGTAGTTTTTTCTGTATTATCTTTGCATATAGTTTGTACATAGAATTTAGTAGACTAATCCCTCTGTAATTTCTTATTTCTTCTTTGTTTCCACCTTTATGGATTGGATATATAATGCCCTCTCTCCAGCTGTTTGGTATTCTGCCTTGCTGCCAGATCTCATTTATACATTTCGTCATGATTTCGGTCCCTTCTTTCTCCATATACTTCAAAGCTTCGTTTTGTATTTTATCCGGTCCCGCTGCTTTCTGTTTTTTCAGCTGCTGTATGTGATACTTTATTTCTTCTTCTGTTATTCTCTCCGTGGTTGTTATTACTTCTACCTCTTCTTCCGCCGTTCTTTCATTACTCCCTTCCAGTAGTTCTTTGAAGTATTCTGCCCATTCCATTGTCTTTATACCGTTCCGGTTATTCGACTTTACTTTCTTATTGGACGCTATGTACTTCCAGATGTCCGTTTCCTGTTCTATTTTTCTTATTTCTTCCATTTCTTCTTCCAATTTTTTTTGTCTTTTTTTTTGACATAGGTCTTTGAGTTCTTGTTTTTCTTGTACATATGTTTCTATGTTTATGTGTTCTTTCTTCAGTTTCCTTAATGCTCGTCTTACTACTCTTTTCTTTTCTCTGCACTCCTTGTCCCACCAGTTATTTTTCTGTACCCAGTCCTTCTTCTTATATTTTTTTGTTACTAGGCTATTCCTTATAGCTTCAGTCAGTTGTTGTATGTTTTGTATATCGCTTTTTTCTATTTCTTCTTTTAATCTTCTTCTATATTCTTCTTTGCCATCCTCAGTCCAATTCACTATCTCCCTTGTTTCTGCTTCTAGCTCCTGTTCTTCAATTTCTGCTTGTATTTCTAAAGATAAGGGCATGTGATCCGATTCTGTTCTTTCCTCCACCGTAATTTTTTTTACGCTTTCCATTGTATCCCTATTCGTGATTAAATAGTCTATCACGGATTTTCCTACTTTTGAGATATATGTTAATTCTCCCTCTTCATCTCCCCAGAAGTTTCCATTTAATATGCTTAATCCCTTGTCTTCTGTCCAGCTAATCAGTTTTCTTCCTTCTGCGTTTGTTGTTTTGTCCTTGGATCTCCTATTTCTCGCCTTCTTTAATCTGTCTTCATCTTTTGGTGCTGCGAAAGTTTCTTCCATTCCAATTCTTGCATTAAAATCCCCCCCTATTACTATTTTCATTTCTTCTACTTGGCTCATTTCTATTCTCTCTTCCATTCTTCCTAAAATTCTGTCAATATTGTTGTTCACATACACGCTTATGATTTTCCATCTTTCTTTTCCCATTCTTACGTTTATCTCTAATACTCCTTCATCAATTTCTTGCATGTCTTCGAGATGTATATTTCTTTCTATTCCAATTAGCATTCCTCCTTTTGCTCTGCCTTTCTTAGCTGTTCTTTTTGCCACTTGGCTTATCCATCTATATCTGTTTGAGAGTTGGTTTTTCATTTTTCCTACTGCTGCTTCCTCCAACCATGTTTCGCTTAGTAGTATTAACTTGTGTTCTTTAAGAAATTCCCATGTTTCATTATCTTTTGATTTGAGACCGGCTACATTCCAGAAAATCATCTTTATCTCATTAGTGCTTGTTTTCTTGCCCTTTTTATTCCCCGTTTTTTTTGCCGTTTGGGTTCCATTTAGGCCGTCCTCCCTCGTAGGTTCTTTATATATTTGTAGTTTTCTCAGCGTTTTTATTGCCTGTCCCGGAGGTTTTGTCGTCTTCTGTAGGTCCAGAATTTCTTGTTTGCTGTATTCCTTTTTCTTTCCTTTTACTCTTATTGTTTCAGGCTCTTTCTTGTCGCCCTTTCTTACATTCTGTGTTGTTGCTTTATCCTTTTCTTCTGTTGTCTCGATCTCTTCCTTCTTAGTATTGATTGCTGGTCCAGTATCAAATGCCTGTTTCTCGCCTTGGTCATCTTTAGTACTTGATCTATTGTCTACCATTTCTGCTAGTTGTTTTTGCTCTGGTTCGTTCCCCTTGGAAACCCCGCTAGCAGACTTTGTGTCCATACTGTCCTGGCTTCAGATTGCTTCCTTTTTTCTTGTTCCTTGTTCTTCTTTTTTTTGTCGGTATCTGCTTTAGCATTTACTTGGACCTCCGGCGATCTTTCTGATGTCCGTTTCTTATTTTCCTTCTCTTCCTCCATCTTTCTTGTTTCATCCTTTTTTAACTGTATTAATTTTTCGGCTGTGTAGTACTCCTCGTTTATTTTCAGCTTGTTCCCAATGATTATCGCCTTGCAATTCTTCGCCCTGGCTTCCTTCATATATTCAGTCAGGATTTTTCTTTGTTCTCTTTCTTGTTTTGTAAGATCTCTTGTGATCCAGATGTTTGACCCCTTTAATTTCTTGGATGCTTTGAGGGTTTCTATTTTTCTTTTCCAGGAGCTAAATTCTAGTAGAACCGGCCTGTACTTTACTGGGTCTTGCAGTTTCCTTCCTATTCTTTTTATTTCTCGTATATCCGTCTCTGTATTCACTCTTATCTCCATTTGGATCAGAATGTTTTTTACTTTCTCCATCAGTGTTTCCTCCGCTTCGTTTTCGCTCTCGGTCACTCCTTGTATGATTACCTTATTTTTGCGCAGTTCTTTATCCAATTCGTCTAGTCTTTTATCTTGTTCCGTTATTTGCATCTTCAGTTTTTCATTTTCTTGTACCAATTTTACATTTTCGCCTTTTATATTATTTATTTCTGTTTGTAGCGCGTCGATTTTGGTCTCGATGCGTTTATTTCGTTCGTCCATCCTTTCTAATTTGTCTCTGATTCCCTTAAGTGCATCTTCCATTTTGTTTGTTTCGAAATTCAAAGTTGAAAAATTAAAATCCGGATTAGTTGTTAATTTCCGGTACTTATGCAACCCTTAACTCTCGTGTTTGTATGATGTGTTGCCTATTCTAAATTTTTTGAAATGGCTTGACCTTTAGTGGTTTTGTTTATCTCTCCTTATCTTATTCATGCAATTTTCCTTTTAACCTCTAAATTCTGTGTTATATTTGATTTACTCACTTTTTCTCTGTTATCTTTCTATCTATCTACAATCTGTGCTCACTGCCTCTTCACTTTAACTGATTTTCCACTTTGCATGTGTTTCCATCCACTCAATACGGTCCAGTTTGGCTTTAATATTGGAGCAATGGAATACACACCTGTCACCTTGAACTGCAAACCAGCCAATCGTTACAAATTCTACAGAAACCGTACAAAATAGAGTTAGTTGAAGTTAATTAAAAAAAGACCATTTTAGAGGTATTCAACGGGAAAATCACCTATCTCACATCAATACACATTAAAAGTGTAATAAAAATATAACGTTTAAAAAAAATCGTTAGAGCCGTTTTTGAAAAAATTTAAAAAAACTGAAAAATCACAAGAGTAAACACCATACTTCCGGTTATGCAATTTTCTTCAAAAGCTTGCTGTCGTATCTAAATAGCAGACAAAACTTATATATGAAGTTTCAACGTCATACCTGTTTTCGTTTTTGAGATATTCTGTTCACACACAGACACACACATAGACAGACAAACTGACTGATACACAGACCAATGAACAAAAACATATTTTTGGGTTCAGGGGACTCTAAAATGTGAAGATCTGTTGAAAACTCTATTTAGAATTTTTGGGGTGAATCCAACACTTCCTTTACTGTAAAAGGAAGTAAAAATTAACAATTATTAAATTGCCTCTTACATCTTCCCTAGTATAACTATTCAACACGAATTAAAGAAGTGATGAATTTCTACAATTCGATTCATTAAAAAATCGAAAAATTAACAGAATGTTCTATGTTTAATTCAAAAAATGTGTAACATCATTAATTCTCAATCAAACTTAAGATATCAATTAAATTAATTCGCATTACTAAGTTTTTCCTTTTGCTGTTTCAGCATTAGTAGCAACTTTTTTATTTACAATTCAATTTTAAACATGCAATAACTATTTAGTATAAGCAGAGTAAGGCCACTTATGTGATGGGCTCAAAAGCTGGTAACAGATTATTATAAGGATTAAACAGCAAGTTTTGTTGGACTTAGTTTAACTTTTATTAAACGTTTATTCTCGTTATTCTGCGGTCATCAAACAAATATACTGTATATATTCATTACTTTTATTAGCATCATTTCAAATAAAGTAATTCTTCTTTGATTCACTTTCCTGGAAAATTTCTACTGATGTGCTTTCAAACTACTAAAGGGAGGAGTGCACCATCTAATTACAGCCACATGACTAGTAATTTAATTAGAAGGTGCGGAGTTATACTGAGGAAATAATTTCTTACAAAATCTAAATACACAGCCCCAGTCACATGACCCTTAAAAAAATACTGATAACGTAGTCGTGTATAACTCTACCCCAAACAGTAAGACTCCACTTATGTTAATAAATATACAGTATAAATTTCAAAAAATCTGCATTTATAGCAATTATATTTTGAGCCCACCGCAAAAAGCCACTCTTATATCAAAGTCATCTGTTAATTCTGGGTGCAATTTGGGCGAAATTTATTTATTTTAAGGCATTCAGATCTCAAAAGATTTTTTGTTTCTAAATTGTTATTAATTTCTCTCTTAATTTGGATTATCTATTACTGCTAAAATAATAGCTGATAGTTAAGTTTTTTATTTAAAACTTAAAAATATGAAAATGGTTAATTTTGTTTTTTGTGACCAGCTAGTATGATTCTAAAATCATGCGCCAAGTACACATTTCTCATGAGATGTTTATATAATTATTGAGACTTGGTTTTGAAGATTCATACAATTTTTCTTCAAGTTGTCTATCAACCTGTTACAATAAAGAAGCTGACCCGCGGTTAATTAATTAAAATAATCAATGGTAGTAAATAATCGCAGATTAACCTCCTTAAAGTACCCACTACACAGAAGCTCTAAAAATTTTAACTTACCGCGCAGGCCGAACTAGCTCAATTTCGGCGGTCTTGGATCGTAGATTCGTATCAACTGTACCACCCTGGAAATGCTTCAAAGACAAAAAAAACAAATGGCGCCAGAAACCAAATGGTTTCGAATAATATAACTAACTATAAGTGACTAGCATTTATTTATTAACGCGAAATAGTCTTGCAGTCTATAATGGTAATTCAATATTAAATAATTAGAATAATTTGGTTAAAGAATGTAATAATGATAGAAATGTGCAAATTAATTGAAGGTTGTGACACGCACCAAGATCAAGAACCCCTTTCAGGTTATTAAATTAATTGTAACCACAAATAAATCGAGTGATATGCATATCGCTGTCATTTAAAAAAACTTTTCTGTTCAGGCTATTGAAGACAAAAAACGTAAATGCTCCTTTTACAAAGGTTTGATGACACATATAAATTGTAGCTTTCAATATTAATTGTAATTAAGTATACGCATTCAAACTTCAAATATTAAAACTGATTGAACGTATGCGTCTAAACTTTACATGTTAGTAATAACAGAAAGTATAAATTTAAACTTTAAATACTATAGTTATAGAATGTACAAAGTTAAATTTCAAGAATCGAAGATAATTTAATATAATATTAATCCCGGAATAGTCAGTCCGAATCAGCTTGAAAGCAGGGAGACCATCCACTTTTAATGCGGTATTCACTACAAAAGTAACACTAACCTCGAACCTCCAACGCCCATAAGTTGCTGACAGCCAAATGCTGGACGGGGTTGTTATACCCTGTGGTTAAAAGCACCTTGGATGCGCCCGTAATTGAAGCAGAGCCACTCCCAAATTGCAGAAGCTAGGTAGGACATTAGCCGGTGTTGAAAATTAAGTCAGGTAAAACTGTCAATTAAGAGCTAAAGAAACATAATTAATACAAGAATAGCAAGCAGAAAAACGCCATCGTACCTGATTATAGTCAGCTCTTGGAAATAAAATTTTGGTAAAAATTGGTTGAGCGCACGTACTCTTGACTTAATTAAGACCAGAAGAACAAGTGCCGGCCCGAAACGTTTGCTTCAACAAGAAAACTCGCATTCCAACTCCCAGCGATAACAGATAAAGTGGGTCAAAAGTGCACCATGCTAATGATAGCAACTCAATCCAGGTACAAAATGCGCTGGTTTGGAAAATTTAAGAATTCGAAATGCAATGGATTATAATTAAATAAAAATATACAGGTTAGGCTTGAAATAATTGGATAAATGAAGAAAACAATTAAGCGGCGCGAAAAATGGTTTCAAACCATGTAAACTTTCTATAAATCATACTTTATTATCGCATCAGGGAGTTGAGCGTTTTATAAATCAACCTACCTCAGTGGATGCTCGCTATAAGGTGCCAATGTGCCATGGATTTACCATAACAAACCAGTCATTCAAGAATTTTTTACTCTGAAAGAAACGTGTAATTTTTATTGCATGAATTTAAACTGGACAATTAGCACTTGCTTGCTTTCAAGGATTCATCGGGCCAGATGGTAGTGGTCCAACTTTTCGACAATTTATGGACTTCAGCGGAGGGAGAGCGGTGAAGGAGGTAGCTGCAAATATAGGCGGCTTAGCATTGAATTAGGGTCACTTCACATGTAGCTCAAGCAACAGTCTGCCGTGGCTGTGATAGCGCACGTCTTGAGTTACTGATTTTGATGCTTACAACTTTAACACATCTTGGAACTTCATTTCTACACAAGGCATTCAAGCTCTCATTATCTTATTGTATTATTACTTGGTTTAGCTATACCTTCGATTTATCACGCAGTTGTTGTATATAAAACATCCGGCATCCACCATGTATAAAATTAATAATCTTTTAATTAAGCCTTTTTTCTCCAACCACACGAATAAGACGCCATATTGTCGCATAATTTTGTATAAAAAGTAAGTCATTTCGGGATGTTCACTAATAACCTTGGCAACTGTAGGTACACTTTTCGATTCATATTTGCACTAGTACAAAAATGGACGCAAGATAGGGTTTTACATGGTAAATCTTAAATAAAACACAAACGCTTCGTCAATATTCGGCAATCGCCGTCGTTGTTGTTTAATTTCCCCGTATAGTGATTGTTTATTTGCTCCATGACAGTTCTACAATATAACCTACAATGTTTGATTCTAAATAATAAGTCATATTATCGAATTTACGAGTAGTTGGAGAAAAAATAGTATGTTTCATTCGCACAAAAAATGCGTTTTCAGGACGCGTAAGACTCGCCGAACGGTGCGCAATCTGTCTTACTTGTCCGGAAATCATGCATTTTTTGTACTAATGAAACAAATAACTATTTCATCGCATTTGCTGGAAGAAAAGCTTGAAATAAAGCAGTTAGGTAGACCTAGCAACAAATTCTTATTATTATATTATACTTATTATTTACTTATTTCATGTGAAAATAAATTTAATTCTCAAACAGTAAAGATGCAATTTTTTTTGGCCGAATTATATATGTATTTTAACAAAAAATGTAAAAAATTTATTCGATTCAGTTCATCTCTTATTAGCCTGTAAACTTAGATCATTTTTACTGATGCTAACTTTTCCCAGTACATATGCGAAATATTTAGATCTCGGGATATCAGATTCTGTCTTTGTGGGGGGGTGGAAAATGCACTTTACATTCGGTTAGCCCTACCATCAAAATTATCCACCAGCTGCCAGTGACCTACCATTTTTTCAAAAACGAGTCATTATGAACTGTAAATGAAGTATCACTCTTTGTAATTCTTAGAGATGTAATGGTTAAATCTTTCTTACTTTTTTTTATATTTGTTATTAAAGTTGGCGCCTTAATAGTGTGGAAAAGTTCAGGAATCTCATTCTTTTACTAATCATTTTCTGTACCACATCCTATTCTGATGTTAGATCCATTTCATTATTTTATGTGGATGCAATTTTGCAAATAAAGCAGTTTAAGTTTAAGCAATCACTAATAGCTAATTGAGACATTAAGAGTTATTTTAATAAATCACGAATTTTATTATAACATGAGAACTGTCATTTATTTACCTATAAATGGATGTGGGAATGATGCTTTTGTCTTGTAATTATATTATCAGTCGGTAATCTTAAATTGAAGAAATAGAATGTGATGCACATGAAATTACTCTGAATTATATTTTTCTTGTTACAGAGGCACGATGCTGATTCAAATTATCCAAAGAAGAGGACCCACGAGTGTGAAATTGTAAGTAATAGTATTTTAATATACAGCCATGCATTGGAATTGCATCACTTTACGCTCCAGGCTGATGTCGTAACTAGAAAATGTCCTTAAGTTGAGCGTTGCCTTTTTTTACTTCTTGATGTAGTACAGCATTACAGTTATTATATACAGGGTGAGTCAGGAGGAACATGCCAAATTCCAGTTGTGTATTCTACGCGTAAAAATATTGTAAAAAACTCTCATATGTTGTTATCGGATTTTTGTGTGTTTTCAAGTTATAGCGTCATAAACAATTCCTAAAACACGTTATTTTCATTTGAGCTTTAGTAATAAATGGTGCATTTCTTGATTGTTTTCAAATTATTACGTCTTAAATTAATAAAACATTAATAAAAGTATAAATTTTTTTACAAAAGCACAGCTAAGTTCTCCATAAAAAGTTGTTTTTTATAATGCTTTAACTTGAAAATAAATAAAAATCGGTTAGCAACATTTGAGTTTTTTTATATTATTTTTACGCCTAGAATATACAACTGGCACTTGGCGTTTCTCCCAACTCACCCTGTATATGTATATAACTGATGTAAATGAAACAATGGAGCTCTTATTTTATATCCACTATGTAATTAAAATATGGTAGTTGTGCGGCAGCGATGCAAACACCGCAACTTCGGTAAATGATGGCAATTTCAAATGTCCATAAGTTCTAAACAACATTAATCAAAGTGACTCTGGATATGACTATGTATTTTATTTTTTCGTACACTAGCATTGAAAGAGCTACTTTGCCGTACAATTTATTAATCAGAAAGTTGCACTTTGCGGTATTCGTACGGCAAAGTAGTATTTTGCGGTATTCGTACGGCAAAGTAGCACTTTGCCGTACGTTTCCTTAGTTACAACACATATAATATTACATTACATTAATATTACTCTACTTATTTGCTATATACGAGGATAAATTTAGTATTCCGTTTTGTATGCTAGTGTACGAAAAAATATTGTACCTAACGGCCTCTTCCGGAAACATCTCACTCGTACTGAAAAGCTCCACTTTCTATACTTGTTACGTAAATTACTATTTCCAGAAAAATCCAAAAATTTAAAACTAGTTCTCAGTACCCAAAGTTGGACACTTACCAAAAATAATCTGAGGCTTCCGTCAAAAATATTACAAATGATACTTCACCCTACTTGGTATTTCAGTAATAAAACTATCCATAATGAGTTAGGCATACCTTTCATTACTTATTGTGAAATTTGTAGGTTAACCACCAACTACCGTAATAGTTTTCCAGTACATCCATATGACTAAGTCAGCAGTTTTAAATAAAAACTGATTTTTTTATTTGACTGAACATTATTTGTAAATTTCAGTGTTATGCTTATTACAGAAGAAATCAGACTGATAGATATGCATATGACTGTTTGCAGGTCTCATGAATAAGTTTTGCCGGCGTATGCAAAAATGCACAGTGCCCATTTAGGTTCCGTAATTTTTAAAAATTAGTTAATTGATAATAAGTGGCACTTATAGTACAAATATTTGTTTTTGTTTGAACCATTTACCTCCACTACACATTTTTCAATTGTAATTCAGAAAGCGTCAAATCTAATTCAGATTAGTAATATATAATTCAGAAAGTGTAAATTGTAATTCAGAAAGTGTAAATTGATATTCAGAAAGCATAAATTGTAATTCGGAAAGCATCAATTGTAATTCAGACACCAAGAGACTTTTTTATATAAAACTAGCTGACCCGGCAAACGTTGTTATGCCCAAAAATAATTTTTTCTCTGAAACCCCGTTTTACCACAATATGGTTTTAATTTTATGTCATGTCCACCGTCTTGGACTTAAAAATAAATGCCATTTTCGCAATCAACATCCCAAAAAACCTCAATAACGACACCCATATCGATTTTTAGACTTATTTACCCCATTTCACCCCCTAAGGGCTTGATTTTCGGAAAATCACGACATACGTGTTTGTTTATTTGTTTTAGGAGTACTCATACAAAGTTTCAAGTTGAAATGTCTGTTTAATATTATTTTTCCATACAAAATTGGAACCCTCATTTTACCCCTTTAGGGGATGAACTTCGAAATATCCTTCCCTATTCCTTGTATACATCATAAAGGGAACATCTGTGCAAAATTTCAGCTTTCTAGGTCCGAGGGTTTGGGCTGGGCGTTGATGAGCCAGTGAGTGAGTCAGGACTTTTCTTTATATACAGGGTGTCCGGAAATTGCTAATCATTTTTAAAGCCATCTAGCGGCTACACTAAGCAACTTGTATATAGGTAAGTTGAGTTAAATCATCATATTTTGGGCCAAGGAACTTGTGGTGTTCCGTTGTAACGCAATTTCCGGACACCCTGTATATAGGATTACTGTCAGGATACATACATACAGGATGTGTGTAAATTTTCCATCAAGTTTATTATTGATTTTCAAAAAATTATCGGACAGGTCGATTTTAATTTTGGTTGAAAACAAACACTTTAATATTTTCCATCAAGTAAGCAATAAAAACCTGTCGTAGTTCATTTGATATTTAAGTGTTCTTTTTCAGGACAACATGACTTAATAGTTGACAACTTCATTTACATAAAAGGCTCTTAGTAAGAACATATAATAATGAGGAGAATTCTATGATGGAAAGTTTTAGTGATTTGATTTCAACCAAAATTAAAATTGATCTGTCAGACAATTATTATTAAATTTGTGGCAACCTTTACACGCATTCTGTATAAAGTTTGTGAAAATTTAAATTTGAAGTTTTAATCTAAAAAAAATAATAAAATGGCTGCTTAAAGTAACCCTATAAATAATTAAATGATGCTTTGTATTTCTTTTGAGCAGTACTGCAGTTCCACCAGAAGCAATGTGCCTTCCTATTCATTCCATCAAATACAATACCCAGAAAGCACGAAATTCATTTCTGGTAAAAGATGTGTTATGCCTTACCTATTAAGAAGCCAATAAGAATCCTTTTTTGATTTAAAATACCATAAGCGTTCCAATTGGCCATTTGTAGATGATTTATGCTTCTGGAATTGTTATATGCCATTTATGAAAGTAGTTGCATAAGTCAAAATAGTAGAGGTTCAGCCGTAGGGAATAATGTATAACGACTGTAAAATAGGTTGCCTGTATAAATTATTGCAAAATTATTCCATTACAAAGTAAACATGAGTAGAGGATGCTGCAGATGCATTTGCATCTCATTTGAGGTTGATGTCACTGTTGTCAAATTATAAAGGCCCCTACAGACGATGTGCCAAACGTCGGCCAACGTTGGGCAAATGCACGTTTGCCACACCGTGTGTATGATCATCACATGACAAATGCACACAAATGTTGGCGTTCGGAGACGTTCGCTTAGGAGGCGGTAAATATTCCACAAATCAAAGGGTAGACGAATGTTGGCCCAGGTGTGCAGATGCATGCGTCTCTCCGTACACACGACGTGTATACATTTGTTAAAGAGTCTTCAACGTGCCAGATATATATTTTGTACAGTTGAGTTTTAGTTTTATTATACTAAAGTGATTGTTTAAAAAGGTGAGTAAGAACTATTAAAGTTAAATTATTTTTATTTCCGAAATAGGTACCATCTTCTCTTCCTTTTTTTCAAATACCTCTGTCTTAATACGTGAACACAAGAAGTAAGTAAAATAGTACTTGCAGCTATAATTTCTGCTTCATTATTACTCATTTCTTAGAATATACAATTTTGGATTGAAAAAACAAAAAACCATAAAAATAATACATACACGAGCACATTGCGTTCGTTGTCACATTGGTACAGTAGGTTCGCCTATACTAAGAAATCCAACGTTGGACACATCGTGTGGAGTAACATGTGCAAATGCTTACGTTTGACAAACCTTGGCCCGAATCTATACGCATTCACAAACGCCAACGTTGGCCGACGTTTGACACATCGTCTGTAGCGGCCTTAAGATGATGACCAGGCCATATTGCTACGAGTTAAGTAGGAAAATATACCGCCAATTTGTTAAATTACGTGGGAATTTAGATTTGCTGATCTGACCGGACTGTTCAATCAATAAGAGTTAGAAATTGCCAACAGGTTTCATTTGTTGGCCGTTGGATAGGTGGCCAAAAATACTGCCTTCTAGTAGACAGCCATTTTTCGCATATATGGCCAAGATTATTATCTTTATTATTTACTCTATGGTATTAGTTTGTGGTAGAATCACATATCTGTAGTAGTGGCTACAGTGTTTAGTGCCCTCGATTCTGCATTTTAGCCGTTAGTTATCCAGTGCCTTCAGAAATGACCGAACGCTGATTAAGGATATACAAGCAAACGGCGCGCTACGTGCACGTGTGAAATAGGATACGCGAAAGGTCACGGTCCGAGCCGACCGCTCAGATAAGAAAAACAAAACCTAAACAAATATAAACATCTGCGAGGCCGGAACGTGATATTTGATTTTGTGCCACAGCAGACAGACAGACAAACACACATTAAGGAAAATTATATTATAGATGTAGGCAACCCATTTAACAGGGGTTGGTAATACTTTATAAACAGTTTAGTTTTCGTGGCAGTGGCGTCCGAGTGGATACTGGGGGTAAACATTTTATTGTGTTACCATTTTATTAATTTCTCATTCAGTAATATAATATAGGTAATATCTTTCTTTATTTAGATTGCGGACAAGTGCTTATTGCACTTATGCAATCTCCTGTGTATTGAGTGCAATGGAATTACTTGTATACATGTAAATCCGCTGTAAAAATGCTCAATAAATTAAATTACAAATTACAAATTTAGCATTTTGCTAAGATACAACAACATAATGAAATATTATACATAAATTTAATAATATACTAATAATAATTCATATCAACTTATTCAACATTTCTATTTTTCACAATAAATCTTTTAACTTTACCCATATATATAATACACATATATTGCTAGTAGGGCCTGGAAACGTCAGAAAACATTACGGCGCCGACATAGTCTCACTTAGAGTATAATGCGTATCGTGCGCATGCGTGAGGATTCGAACTCCGCCTTTAGAAGCGAATTTTAAACTTGACCACTTCCCCATTGGGCGGACGACACCGCCGCGCTTGCGCACAGCTCACCGTATACATTAAGGAGTTGGTTGTGTGTCTCACTTCATCGGCCAGTTTCCCACTCATAGCCGCTAGCAATATAGTAAGTATTAGATATATGACTTTACCTTTAAAAATATTAATACTATTTGAAACCTTAATATTATTCTCTAAATTATTAAACATAACGTTACCTTTTCTAAAATAGTGAAAATAAATAACACTCAAATCAACCTAGCTCTTATGAAAACACTCTTAATTATTCAAAGTCATAAAATTTTACCTCACAAGGAATAAATGAAAGTAAATCGGAATAATCTTATACATTTTTAATTATAAACATTTTATTGATACAAAATGTATTCAAGTGTCTTCATGTAAAGTGGAAACTCCAATTTCAATCACATCAATTCAATTTAAGACAAGTATTTTGCCTATTCTACCCTAAATGCTGTTTAAGGGACTACCCTGCTCCCGTCATCAACAAATAACGATAACAACTTAAGAATTAACTGGAAAACAGGAAATACTTATCTTATTATATTATAATGAATTGATCACTACAGCCAACTGACAGCCGACTTAAAACATGCCACAATAAGGATACAAAGATTGTCTATAAAAATTGTTGGAAATGTTGACCATTATTTTGTAGACACAAATTAATCTGTCATTTCATATTATCAAATACTCTCTGCAAGTCCTCATTTCTATTTTCATTAAAGCACTGGCAATATTGCATTCGTGATCTCCAATCAATTTTCAATAATAATCCGCTTATGGTGAACAAAAGCATCGTACACCTGGAAACGCCTCAGTAAATGTTTGATGAATGGCTGAATGGTGTATGACCATGAACCATGCTGATTTTGGGTTCCACTGCGAAAGTGAGCCATTAGAATAAAAGCATCTTGTTCAGGTGTGAAAGGCATGTTTATAATTTGTAATCTAAAATAAGAATATAACCTCAAAACTTCAACTTTGTTAACTAGTGTGTATATATATATATATATCGAGAGATCCAAAAAAACCTGTTCCTCAGCGGGCTGTGGAAATTCAACGTACGAATAATATGTTGGTGACACTGTACGTCAATGTCAAATTCGACGTTATCAGGTTAGGTTTTCTGTCAGTTATGACACAAAATGACGCAAATCCTAACCTGCTAACCTCGAATTTGACATTGACGTACAGTGTCACCAACATATTATTCGTACGTTGAATTTCCACAGCCCGCTGAGGAACAGTTTTTTTTGGATCTCTCGATATATGGCTTTTACAGGCCTTTACGGCCCATCGCCTGGGTTAACTTTCTCCACTCTTCTCTGTTTAGGGCTTTCCTTCTCCAGTCATCTATTCCCATTTCTTTCAAGTCCTTTAACATTTCTTCCTTCCATTTGTTCTTCGGTCTCCCTCTTGCTTTTGTTCCCACTGGGTGTATGCTCAGCACTATTTTAGCCACTCTGTTATGATTCATTCGTTGCACATGTCCCAACCACCTCACTCGTTGTTTAACACACTGCACTATTGTCGGTTCTCTATATAGGTTTTCCAGTTCTTTATTTGTCCTTCTCCTCCACTCCTCACCCTCCTTTGTTCTTCCGTAAATTTTCCGTAATATCTTTCGTTCCCATACAAGTAGTTTTAGTTGGCTTACTGCCCCCAGTTTCCAAGTCTCGCACCCGTATGTTACTGTTGGTTTTAGCACAGTTTTATAGATCTGAATTTTTGTTTTTTGCTTTATAAATTTTGATTTTAACAACTAGTGTGTATACTTACACCAAACTCAAATACGTTAATTAGAGAAATGATATTTGCAAAAGAATAGTATGCTGAAACCACAGAACATAACTGAAACCGGTTGTAAACTTGGTACAAAACCTTGCACAACGAACGAACGCCAATGAAATATTTCAACGTCAATATATAACACTGCACGTGTAGCCAACATCAAATAGTTAAAATAAATGGCGCCAAAATAATGACCATTCAAAAACGTTCGATCATTTATGAAGGCATTGTATCATTGAAGTGGTTGTAAAAATATTTTTTTATAATGTAGATTTTGTTTTATAGATTGCATTTCATATAATTGTGTAACTAGTATGTATTGATATATGACATGCAACAGCACATCTAACTCTGTGTTTCTGTTACAGTGTTTCTTCTATCCTAAAAGCAGTGACAGCTGAACATAGCACAGCTTCAACAGTAGACACTAAAGAAGTAATACAGTTCAACAAATTGGACACATTATGGTGGGATGAATTGGGTCAAATGAAGCCTCTGCACTCCATGAATCAATTAAGAGTTCCCTTCATACGAGATGGCCTTATTAATACGGGATTGGTTAAAAAGGAACTAATTGATACTCCAAAACCTCTCACCGATAAGCTCATTTTAGAAGTTGGATGTGGAGGTGCGATTTCTTTATTGTTTGTCTACTAGAATTTATCTTATTATTGCAATCAAATTTATTAATAAATGTACCTTTTCCATTACAGGTGGCATATTAACAGAACCATTAGCTAGGCTTGGAGCAAATATAACTGGCATTGATGCAAGCCCTAAAATGATCGATCAAGCAAAGGAACACGCCAAGATGGACCCATCTCTCTCAAATGTAACCTATATAATGGAATCTATTGAAAAGCACGCTCCAGAAAATCTGAAAAAGTATGATGCAGTTGTAGCATCTGAAGTTTTAGAACATGTTACGGAAAAGGACATGTTCTTAGCCGCTTGTGTAAAATGTGTTAAACCAGGTGGCTCAGTTTTTATAACTACTTTAAATAAAACTACAGGTTCATGGTTAGGAGGTATAATATTTGCTGAAAATATTTTTAATCTTGTACCAAGAGGAACACACGATTGGAATAAATTTATTGCTCCTCATCAAACCCAGAAAATGCTTGAAGATAGTAAGTATTGTGATCAAGCTGATTGTTCTGAATATATACAGCGTGTTCCCCGATTGAGTTTAACATACGTATGAGACCCAATAATTTTGGAATCGTATTTTCAGATCGTTCCTGCTTGCCCTGAAACTTATTTTTGTTCATTATTTAATTCAGTTGAAATCAAGTCCTTCTTGATAACTCAGCAATAACTTTTTCCATTTCAAATAAAGTACTACTGGATTTTCTCAAACATAACCAATCTTTTTCAAATTTTGCATACGACTTGAGAACATTTTCAAGAACTTACCTTTAAACTTTTGCCATATCTTTAATAATTATCGTACTTTACATGAAACCGAAAAAGTTATTGCTACGTTATCAACAAAGACTTGATTTCAATTGAATTGAAATTATGGACAAAAATAAGTTTCAGGGCAAGCAGGAACGATCTTCCAATTATGAAAATACTATTCCAAAATTATTGGGTCTCATACATATGTTAAACTCAATCGGGGAACACGCTGTATATGTCGTAAGCATAAAGCAAATGTAGGCAAATAATCATTTTCCTAAATATCAAGTCATATAACGAAATTCGGCAAAGACACTGTGCTTTGTTTTCGCTTGTTTAGGTTAGTTGCAGCCTTTGATTTTTATTTTTACTTCCATGGTCGGCGTTCTGCCCACGGTCAACGGAGTGTCCACAGTTGGAGTTGTATTTAGACGATGTTGTGTTCTATGTTTTAAGTACTTAGAATATGGTTAGGCAAATGATTGTTTGACTAAATTTGCTATATGCCTATGACACATATTGTACATTGTGATTTCTTATTGTAGATCAATGTAGGACGAGGGTCATTCATGGCATGTGTTATAATTTTATCACCAACACCTGGTCATGGACTGCAAATACTTCTGTAAATTATGCTTTACATGCTGTATTGAATATGTAGGTTACAAGATATAGCTTTTTTTATTGTAAATTAAGATGCTATGAAAAGTTGTAAGTTACTATCGAAGGAAAATATATTCAATCAATGTCTTTGAATGTGATTATTAAAACAGCTGTTTCTGACATTAGGCTAGTAGTAAGCATTTATGGTCGGCCTAATACATCATGGTTGAGCCTGTCAGGACGCGATATGTGAACTAGCGAGGCCACAAATGCAAATACCAGCCGTGTGTCATAGAAATTGTATTTATATACTGAACAAGAACAACAATAATTTTGAAAGCAAATAATTTGGGATAACTATTTAAGGGAATAATTTAAATGAGTACCAAAATAATTTTTGACCACCAACTTTTAATACTTAACAAAATAACAAAATTTAGTTTTATCACCAGAAATAATGTGCCAAACCAAGTAAATGATCACCAGAAATAATAGGCGATCTCCAAAAATAATTATTGACATTCAATATTATTAAATGAGCATAAAAAAAAGTAAGTCAAAAACACAAAATAATTAATGCTGGCTAACAATTACTAATGATCGCCAAAAATAATAAACAGTAATATCCCAAGTGTATTAAAATAGCTAAAATAGCTGTTTTACTAAGAAATTTGTCAAGTAAATTGGCCGCTCAATAAGAATCCCAAGTGCATAGCACGAGGGATTTTGGGGCGGAAAATTTACAAGATCTATTTCTTCAGAGCAAAACATTCTGACAGAAAATTGTCAAAATTTATTCAGGCTAGTTTACATGCACACGGGATGTTCAGAGGGATTATTTCCTGAATAAATAGATAAAATTCAGTTGCTGAAGTACCTTTAAGTGAAAGTCATAGAGCACTCGAGCCGGAGCGGTGTAGAGTTCGACTCCTGGCACGGGCGGTCTAGATTTTCACTTAATTAAGGTTTAGGATTAAGTGACGCCCACGCCCCCTGAAGTAATGCTTAAGCGGTTCGGGGGGCAACGGTAGTTGTTAGAAAAAAAAGTATAAACCTGGCCAGTGCATACAAAAAAAATTTTTTTTTGTACAAAAAATTTTCGTAATAGAAAGTTACTTTGTAATGCAACAAAAGTTGAGGAAGTTTGGACCTATTCAGTAAAAAAGTGCATCAAAGAATTCCATGATAAGTATCCAAATGATGTTGTTGCGCATCAACAATTTGTAGAAACTTTAAACAGATGTATAGCGAGGTTTCATTAGAGTGATACTGTTGTAACAAAAGGATGACCAAAAACGTGTACAGATGAAGCTATTGCAGTAGTGACTGGGATAATGCAGAATTAGCACCACACTTCTATTTGTCACTTGTCACAACAAGTTAATCTCTCTGTGGGGACTTGTCATTCAATTTTACGCAAATATGTCAACATATACCCCTATTGTTTAATGAATGTTCATGAACTATTACAACGTGGTACTCCTCACAGGCTACGCTTCTGTCAGTGGTTTTTATGTGTGCTTTACAACAATAAATATATACTCAGGAAAACGTTTTTATGACGAAGCTTGGTTTTATAAGCAAGGATTTGTTAATTCGCAAAATTATCGACATAAAATTATCAGACATGGTCCGCTGAGAATCCTCATGAGTTTGTTGAAGCACCTCTGCATGCTGAAAAGGTTGGTGTCTGGGCAGCTATTAGTGCAAGTCGTTTAATTGGAAAAAAAATTTTTAATGGGAACATTAATGCAGAGAGATATAGTGCAATGGTATTTAGCCCTCTACTCAGCTCTGGTGGCAGTGCAAGAAAATTAAGAATCAAGTCACAAAAGCACAGAGTTGAGGTAATGCATACAACTGAGAAATTTCACATAATTTGTCAAATCGTAATCACACTGGCAAAAATGGCCAATAACATTGAATGTATTTGAATGAGCAGACTAGTATTCAAACTCAATTTTTATGCTTTGTAGTCAGTAATATAATTTAAGCACAATATAAAAGGTTTGGGCAAAGTAGAAGCCGAACCAAAATTTAATAAAACTGGCACAGAAAGTTCAAAATATGCACAGCTTAAAATGAAGCGTAGAAAGTAAAATAATTAGAAAATGGAGCATTTTAAGATAAAGGTAAGGAAAAGGATGATCAGAGAAGGATAATGCAAACAGCATAGAAAAGCCAGGCAAATCAAATATTATATGCAGCAACAAGACTTGGAAATTTGAAGAAAATCATACAGTGGAGGAAAATTGCTTAAATTCAGACAGCAGGATATGAAACAATATTGGTGTTTAAAAACGAATCAGTGTAGTGACAAAAATGGGCAGTTAAGTGTAATAAAATGAAGTGAGTTGCTCTTTAAAACTATGAGAAATCAGAAATTCAAGGGACAATTAATTTAATATTTATAATATTGTAAATAATATAGCATAAGGCCAATTTGAATTTATAAGTAGCATCATTGAACTTAGTTCATTTCCTATTTTAAAATATTAGATGGTGTTTTGTTAATAACGACAGATCAGCCAACATTTGAATAAATTTTGTAAATGACAGCTTGCGTTTTACTTCTACTTTAATTAAAGAATTTTGATATTTACCATTTTCTTACAATAAAATAAAGTGCACCATAAGATTCAGAAGTTCGTGATGCATCTACACAAATGAAGGTGGCAAAATCGCAAGCATAATAGATATTTATGCATTAAGGGAGATATGAATATGTTTTTCCCCTGAGGTTGACATGTGTTACAGACCGAGGGTAAAGAACATAAATATCTCCCGTGGTGCATATAATATTTTATCTACTAGCATATTCGTAAAAATAGTATGAAATTTCAAAATGTCATAATGACATTTAAAATTAGAATGTGTAAGTAACATCAAGGATTGCCTCATTGTATGGTTGCTAAGACGTTAATTGTAGTTGCACTGTTACCATGAGTTTGAGGGAGAAATAATTTGACAGGTCCCTTGGGAGTTATGAGTAGCTTTTCATATTTTGTTTCTATGACGAAAATGTACAATATCATGTTGCTAGTAGATAAAATTATTTTCTCTTCGGCTACCACTTCGACAAGAACGGGTCCCGATCGCAGTTCCCGCAGCAGCAGTTTACAGCTTTGTGGGGAGTCCGGAGCCTACAAGGGTGTTCCAGCAGCTCCGCCCAAGAGGTACCAGCACGCAACAGCAGTTTGAGCATCCCGGGGGCGAAGATTCCAGCGAGGCGCATCATAGAGGGCTTCCGAGACCAGCTCCAAACCTGCAAATTTGAGGTTAGTGTATTTGAACCAACTTAATTGGCGCTAGAGGGTTGGAATGAGTAAGCATACCTAGAACCCGAGCTGCAGAACCAGATTCCAATTGAATTTCGTGTCCATGAGCAGTCAGATTTGCAGAATTTATAATTTAAGATGCCGTTTGGAGGTTAGAATAAACAAATGCAGGATTAGCGTCCTAAAACAATCAACGCGAGGTTTTCGACCTGAAAAACAAATGAGTATAGTGACGCCGATTGAAGGCGCAATTATTTAAAAACTTACCTGATAAATTTGTTCATTAAATTTCTTTGATAAATCATTTCACACGCGAGCTGACAGCGTAGTTTGAATTTATTTGAGCCAGAATATCTGACAGATTAGTAGCACCTGCGCAGTGCGTTTCAAATATAAGTTCAAGTTCATATTTGCAGTGGCGTACCGTTCAACTTTTAAAATTGACAAAATAGGAACCCAAGACTCGAGATTTGAGTTTCATGTTTTAATTGAGCTAGCGTATTATTCTTTATCAGATGGATGTATTATAAATAAAGGGCGAACTACCGTAAATAACATTCTCAATTGGCAAACCCAGAAATAAATAATTAATCAGTCAAAATTTGATTGCAACAAGATTCTAAAAATAGTTGTGCGGTGAACTTTATGTATTAATTAGTTATATTACATTTACAATTGTAATAGTCACTATCATATCATATCAATAGAAAGGAAATTTTACAACCATTTTTCGACGAACTCCACGATGACAAATTACGTGAGGGCTATTTCCAGCAGGATGGAGCGAGACCACGTTGTACAGCAGAAACTTTACAGTTGATTAGCCATTTCTTTGACAATAGACTTATTAACAGAAACACGGAGGTTTCTTGGTCTGCACAATCTTTTGACTTGACACCGTGTGATTTCTGTTTATGGCCTTTCATCAAAAATTCAATATTTAGAACTACTATTAATAGTTTGGAAGAATTAAGATGATGCATTATTGGGAAGTTTGAAGAAATAAATAATATGCCTCAGTTTTTAGAAAATGCAGTGAATGGAGTCAGGAATAATTAAATTTTAAGTGTAAAATGTAAATAAAATTTTTAATTTATAACCTCAATTTACTTTGCTGTGTTTTTTACTTCCTTTTACTACTATAAAGGAAGTATTGGATTCACCCCAAAAATTCGAAATTGAGTTTTCAACAGATCTTCACGTTTTAGAGTCCCCTGATCCCAAAAAACATATTTTTTTTCATTGGTCTCTCTGTCTGTCTGTCTGTCTGTGTGTCTGTGTGTCTGTCTGTGAACAGAATATCTCAAAAACGAAAAGAGGTATGGCATTGAAACTTCATATATAAGTTTTGTGTACTATGTAGATGAGACAGCAAGCTTTTGAAGAAAATCGCATAACCGGAAGTAGGTGTTTACTCTTGTGATTTTTCAGTTTTTTTCGATTTTTTCAAAAACGGCTCTAACGATTTTTTTAAATTTTACATTTTTCTTACATTTTTAATGTGTATTGATGTGAGATAGGTGATTTTCCAGTTGAATACTTCTAAAGTGGGTTTCTTTTGTTTTTTTTTCTATTTTTTTTATTAACTCCTATTTTAAATAAAACACCCGGTATATTATTACATTTTTGAATTCACCTTAAAATTCTAGAGAAAATTTGTCTCTTCAACTAACACTCGATTTTGTACCGTTTTTGTAGAATTTGTACTTTTTGAAAATTTTTAACAAATGGTTAAAAATTAAAAATGAAATTTTTGACTAATTATAAGATCACTGTAAAAGGAAGTTGTGTGAGTGTATCACACCAGATTTTTGTTCATGGGTAAGTAATAAGTAAAGACATACTGTGTTTCTTGTTTTCTCAAGCCGTAGCCAACTCCAAACATACTAGTTTGTAATGCTAGCTGGGCTTTACAATGATTTCTGCTTTGTATTTAATTTGAAAAGTACCCCTGTAGCATTAACAGTTATGCTTTTTATGAATGGTAGCTCTTGAATTGGGTCCAGGTCCTGATTACTCACACTTTGACTGACTTAAGGAAACAGGTTTGACTAAAATATACATTTATTCCCTACTAATTTACATAACTAAAATAAAATAAATGCGTTTGTTGAATAAAGTTACAGTTTATATTGTATTTGATTTTTTGTCCTGGTTCCCTGAGACGGTAGGCCACCTCGTGTGCATCGATGTATGCCCATGAGCTTCAAAGTATAAGGCCTGCGGAATCAAGTTGGTGCAACTGGAAAAACCAAAATAAAAATTAAATATGTCAATGAGTGTCGGTGTAAACAAAAGGAAGGTTCTAATTTATTTTATTTATAAAGTGACTGGATAGAAACTATAATTTGTTTAAATTAAGTACACATCTGTGCACTTCCTTGTGATATGTTAAGAGTGCAGTCGACCTTTGACCGTGGATCAAAATTCCTTTCGAGGTTATCTGTTAAGGACTTTATAAACTTTTGCCGCCTCTCTTACATTCTGAATTCGTACTGTGCGCAGTAGACTGCCTCGCCGGCATCCGATTCCAAAAACACTTACGTTTCATCTGTCAACGTGGCAGCATGCAAACCGGTCCGCACTCCGAAAGCTAATTCTTTGTAAATGTTAAACTGTTCGTGTTAATTTATGGCAATAAATTACTACTTTTGCTTTTCAACGTGTGTATAATTCAGTGAAACCTACAATCATACAGTCCACAAATTCCAAGGCGAGCTGGCGATCAGCGGTTTTCCAGATAGCGAAAAACTGAGAAGGCTACAAACATTGTACCTTCGATCCTGATTAGTGCTCAAACATTGGTCCTACAGAACCGGATTAAACCACATTAGGCGCGGCGTAGTCCAAACCACAGCAACGAGGTAAAACGGCAAGGCGGCACACTCCAATAAACGTAAGCCTAATTTCCTATTTTTGCGTTTCCTATGCATAAATTTGGTTTATTTCGTCTGTGTTTGTACATGTGCATAATTTCAGCTGCGTATTATTGCGTAAACAAATGGTTTATGAGTCATATAAACATTTTAATTGCGTGAAATGCCAAGCTATTACGTTTGTTAGCGATATCCCCTGCATGTTTTCATACTGCAGTCACAAGTTTCCCGCGTTGTACCAGGGTCGGTTTCTGCGTCGTAAGCTACAAGTTTCTCGCGTTGCTAGCAAGCGCTGTCTGCGTTATAAACAATTTCGCGCCAGAGGCGTGCGAAAGGGATTTATCATTAAAGAATATTTCAGATTCTGCAAGTAGTAAGGCTACCACACGTAGCATCTTGCCTGAAATACCACAGATAGTTGACCCGTTGGGTCCGCGTACCAGAAGCGTACAAAATTCACGCCAGAGGCGTACGAAAAGTTAGTTCGATCTGTTAAATTGTTTTAATCTCAACAATTATGAATTCGCTTGTTAGGGCACGTGGCTCTATCAAAGGCAAGCTTACGAGTTTCGCAAATTACGTGCAATCTTTGCAAATAGTTCACGATGAAGATCAATTTTTATCTAGCGCTCAGATTGTTCAATTGCAGAAAAGATTGGATGTTATAGCCGCCGTGTTATCAGAATATTATGCAGTTCATGAACAAATTTTAGAAGCCAGTGAGGATGCAGAACGGGAAATGCAACAGCGAGTCGAATTTGAGGACTCTTATTTTTTTGCAATTTCACAAGCTGAATGTTTGATTAATGAATACAACAAACAGTCTGATGTTGCACCAGATCGTTCTGGATCTCCTAATGGTAGCGTAAGATCAACGCATTCAAATTGCAGTTCACATTGCAATAATCAAGCTGTACGCCTTCCTGCCATTTCGATTCCCAAATATTCAGGAAGTGTTTCAGAATGGTTAGAATTTCGTGAGATATTTAGTAGCTTAATTCATGAGAATCAAACGTTAACTAATATTCAAAAGCTGCATTACTTAAAGGCTAGTTTACAGGGTGATGCAAGCCAAATTATAAAAAGTTTAGAGTTTACTGCGGGTAATTATACTCTAGCTTGGGAGGCATTGTGCAATCGATACAATGATCCAAAAATTCTGGTTCATAACCACCTCAAGGCCATTTTCGAGCTTGAATCTTGCAGTAAGGAATCTGCAACTAAATTACGTACGATTAGCGATATGTTATTCAAACATTTTGCAGCAATCAAATCACTAGCTACCGAAAGCGAGCTTCTTGATTTTGTTATAATTTATGTAGTTTCTAAAAAACTGGACCCCACTACATTTCGTGAATGGGAGATCCTTAGAAACCGGTCAAGTTCTGACCTGCCTAATCTTGATGAGTTCAAGGAATTCTTACAAAATACAGCAAGGCTTCTAGAAACTCTAGAGGTAAAAGATAGTAAGCTTGTACCCGAAAAGTCTTCCAAGGTACATTCTAAATCATTTGTGTCAGGTACCCCTTCGTGTCCACTTTGTAAAGGATCTCATTCCTTGTACAAATGCGATAAGTTTGTCAAGCTGTCTGTTCTTGACAGAAAGTCAAAGGCAAAAGAGCTCCGCGTATGCTTTAATTGCCTAACTCAGGGTCACCTTGCGAGCCTCTGTAGCTCCAAATATACGTGTAGAAAGTGCAAATCAAGGCACAACACACTTCTTCATGAGGATAAGCCTCAGAACGCTTCTTCTAGTCAACCAGGATCTGCAGTGTCAGCAGAAACCCCTGTTGAACTAAACCAATCGATTTCGGCATTCTGTTCGAATGCTTTTCAGGTACTCTTACCTACGGCTACCGCTAAACTCATCGCTGATGATGGTACGCCTCACGTTGTGCGAATCCTGTTGGATTCCGGTTCCCAATCGAACTTTATACGTTCAGATCTGTGTAAAAGGTTGAAGCTTCCAACTCGCGAAGTCAACGTTACTGTTTCTGGCTTAAGTAAAGCCACTTCTCAAATCAAGGCTAGGTGTGATATCAAGCTGCAAGCCCCTCACACTTCATACGGCGTTGGCCTATCTTGTCTTGTTCTCGATGAGATTACGGGTGTTACCCCAAGTTTTCGCGTCCAGCGAAACAGCTTCAAGGTTCCTGATAACATCAAGTTATCAGATCTGTCCTACGACCAACCGGGCACCATCGACATTCTGATTGGTTCGCCCATTTTCTGGCAGCTCCTTTGTATTGGACAAATTGGTCTAGGCCCAAATCTTCCCATCCTCCAAAAGACTCGTTTTGGTTGGATTGTTTCTGGCCCTACAGGCCCTCCTTCTGCGTACCCTGTACAGTGCAATCTTGGCACGATCGAGGATGCTTCTGACCCCATTGCTAGGTTTTGGCAACTCGAACATTACCCAGAAGAAAAGGTTCGCACAAATGAAGAGAACGCCTGTGAGGCACATTTCGTGCAAAATACTCAACGAGAAGCGAATGGTCGATTCGTTGTCTCTATCCCTTTCAAGAAGCCTGTAGAGGTATTGGGTGATTCATTGCAAATCGCTCAGAAAAGATTCTTATCATTAGAGAAGCGGTTACAAGCGAACCCTGACTTGTCCAATCGCTATTCGAGTTTCATGAATGAATATTCTGAATTAGGTCATATGCCCGTTTCAAACCCTAATTCAAACGAGATATCCTATTATCTACCCCACCACGGAGTCTTAAAAGAGGAAAGCCTGACAACTAAACTCCGAGTTGTTTTCAATGGTTCTCAAGCAACCACTTCAGGGCAATCTCTGAACAGCATTCAGATGGTTGGCCCAACCGTGCAGCAAGACTTATTTTCAATTCTTGTTCGCTTTCGCAAGCATTTATTCGCTATATCAGCTGATATCGAGAAGATGTATCGCCAGGTTCTGGTGAATCCTAACCATAGGCCCCTTCAGAGAATCTTGTGGCGACCATCCTCAGCTGAGCCTCTTCGGTCGTACGACCTGAATACGGTTACGTATGGCACCGCTTCAGCATCTTTTCTTGCTATTCGATGTTTAACCCAATTGGGCATCGAATGTGAGGCTTCAAATCCCGAAGTCTCTCGAATCATAAAGGAGGACTTCTACGTCGACGACCTTCTGACAGGTGCCGACACTCCTGAGAAAGCGCGTACTCTCTGCTCAAACTTGGATCAGATTCTTGAGTCAGGCTGCTTCAAACTTAGAAAGTGGATTTCTAACTCTCCAGAAGTTCTCGATGGAATACCAGATTCCGATTTGCATCCGGGTGTTCTTGATTTCAGTGCACATGAGCACACAAACACCCTTGGTTTGATTTGGTCCTTTAAAAGCGATCATCTGATGTTCAATATTTCAAATTCTACAAGTAGTAAGGCTACGAAGCGTAGCATCTTGTCTGAAATATCGCAGATATTCGACCCGTTGGGTCTTCTAAGTCCATGCACCATGGGTGCCAAGGTTCTTTTGCAACAGCTTTGGATGGAAAAGCTGGATTGGGATGAACCCGTTCCTAAAGCCATACAAGAAAAATGGTTAACCTATCGCAGTGAGCTTCTCATGCTCAATGACTTAGCAATTCCTCGTCACGTCCTCTGTCGGAGCGTGGTCGAGATAGAGCTCCATGGTTTCTGCGACGCCTCTAACAATAGTTACGGTGCGTCGATATACCTACGTTCCAAGAATCAGGAAGGGGAAGTACAGGTTCACCTTCTCTGTTCCAAGGCCAAGGTAGCCCCTTTAAAGCCCTTGACAATCCCGAAGCTCGAGCTCTGCGGAGCTGTTCTTCTAAGCAAACTTTCCGTGCAAGTCATAAAGGCACTTGATTTGCCCATATCTAGAATCGGTCTGTGGACAGATTCCACAATAGTGCTAGGATGGTTGAAAACCAGTCCAAATCTTCTTAAGACCTTTGTGTGCAACAGAGTTGCTGATGTTCAGCAACTCACCTCTGATGCCACTTGGCGGCATGTTCCCACAACGTCTAATCCTGCTGATCTTCTCACTAGGAGAATCACCCCTTTAGGTTTGAAAGAATTAAGCCTTTGGTGGCATGGTCCCACCTGGCTAAGCGAAGGTGAGGCCTCTTGGCCTACTTCCAAACATGTTCGTGCTGAGCTTCCAGAATTCAAAAAAGAAGTTCAGAGTTTTCCTGTAACCTCTGTTGAACCATTTCCGTTCAATCAGTATTCAAGCTTCGCTCGCTTACAACGAGTTACAGCTTATTGTTTTGTCATAAAGGCAGTGCACCTTGAATTGGTCGCTGATCTTTCTACTGAAGCCTTTTTAATGGCTTTTCGCCGGTTTGTGGCTTGACGAGGCAAACCGCTCCATGTCTACTCAGACAATGGCACTAATTTTGTCGGCGCTAATTCCGAATTAATCGAATTAGGCAATTTTCTCGCGGAACAAAACCCTTCTATTTCCGAATCAGTCGCGAACGACGGAGTAGCTTGGCATTTTATACCCGCGCACAGTCCCCACTTTGGCGGATTGTGGGAGGCCGGAATCAAGTCCTCCAAACATCACATACGTCGCGTTATAGGTAACGCTAGTCTAAATTATGATGAATTTAGCACTTTGTTAGCACAGGTGGAAGCGACCTTAAACTCCCGACCCCTGTCCCCTTTGTCCTCTGATCCAAACGACCTTCAGCCTTTGACTCCTGCTCATTTCCTGATTGGTCGTCCGTTGGTGTCACTGCCTGATCCCAACGTAACTGAGATAGTCGAGTCTCGGCTGTCTAAATACCAGAGAATACAACAACTTCACCAGAATGTGTGGAAGAGATGGAGTAAAGAGTACATCTCGGAACTCCAACAGCGCACCAAATGGCGCACGCATCTTTCGGACCTCCAGCCTGGTTCCATGGTCCTCATCAAGGATGACAATCTACCCCCTCTGAAGTGGAGGTTAGGCCGGGTCACCAAGCTGCACCCTGGCCTTGACGGCGTTACGCGTGTGGCGTCCGTGAACACTGTGTCAGGGATCGTGAAGCGATCCTTCGCCAAATTGTGCCCGCTACCTAGTGTTGTGAACTAGTGCGTTAGCGTTCAGCGCAGTTTTCGTAAAGCCTTTTGGCTCCCCATTGTTCGGGTTTTCTTGTACTAGATTAAGATCCATGTACTATTAGGCTTTGTATATATGTGTGCTCATGTTACATGTTTTACTCTAGCTTTTACATGTCAACTCTGTACTGTTTTATTTGAAAGGTTACCCTTTCCAAGGCGGGCGGTATGTTAAGGACTTTATAAACTTTTGCCGCCTCTCTTACATTCTGAATTCGTACTGTGCGCAGTAGACTGCCTCGCCGGCATCCGATTCCAAAAACACTTACGTTTCATCTGTCAACGTGGCAGCATGCAAACCGGTCCGCACTCCGAAAGCTAATTCTTTGTAAATGTTAAACTGTTCGTGTTAATTTATGGCAATAAATTACTACTTTTGCTTTTCAACGTGTGTATAATTCAGTGAAACCTACAATCATACAGTCCACAAATTCCAAGGCGAGCTGGCGATCAGCGGTTTTCCAGATAGCGAAAAACTGAGAAGGCTACAAACATTGTACCTTCGATCCTGATTAGTGCTCAAACATTATCTATAAAACGGCGCGTGTGAAGGCCGCAGGCACGTAGTGACCTAAATATGCTATCACAGGGTAAGTATCGATTTATACAACGGTTTACTATCTTCCACATGAAATGTGAACTGGTTCTAAAATTTGCAAATATCTAATACAAACGAAGTTTGCTCTGAAGTACTCGGAAGTATGTGCAAATTTAACTGTATTCTGACAGGGGTTTTAAATTTCGTAAGATTTGAATTATGATTATTTCTACACACGTAGTCGTTATATTCGGAGGCTATCTTAATTTCCACGGAAAAACCCCAATTGAAAATCGCCAATATGCCAGCCAAGTTCAATTGTGAATTATTCGTTCTGCAAAATTGTCTGGATCGCTCGCCCACGAAATAAAGGTATTTCGATAACCCAAATATAAGCTCAATTCGTATGCGAACGGTCGTAGCAAACTTTACGAAATTATAAGAATAATGCTTGTACAATCCGATTGTCCAGAGTTGTACTAAGCAAACTTATCGTTTTCGATTTACAAATAAATCCTAATAATCGCAGTCCGAGTCCAGAAATACGTTTATATAGGCAGGTACCTGGGGGAAATCGAGTTATTAGTTCTTATTCTTCAGGTCGGTTTCTGGTGTCGGAGACGCGGAATCTTCCGCGGCCGAAGCCGCTGAAGCCGGCTGGAAGCCGGGTTAGTTTCTGGTGACGAGTCCGCTGCTCGAATTTGGTTTTAAACACGGCGATCGACTCTCGGGATTAATCGTGCATTCTGGAAGGAGTGCGCCGCGATCGATTCTTCGTAACGCTCGCGTCGATCGAGGGGCTCGCGCTAATTTTGCCAGTTCGAGCGGATTGGAACTTTTCCATTGTTGTAACGTTCATTGTTGGCCTAGACGAAAATTAAGCTCTATTAATTGTAAATTAATTTTGATCGCGCTTAATTTGGAGTGAAACGTTAGAAGTCTTTGAACACCCTTTAGTTACAGATACACCTGGAGAGGTCTCTGAGGGGAGGACCTGCCTAAGGTCACTAGATCAACACACTAAGTGTATGGTATCCAAGGATTGTATATAGTAGGTTGCCTCGTAACTCTGAAGTGAAGTGAGAGGGCAGGAGTAGGTGACTCGTCATCCAGTATGCCGCTTATGCTGGTGCGGTTACCAAGCTTATAGGTTAACGTGTATGTTGATATTGTGTTTTCTATTATTTATTTCCATTTTTTGCTGAAGAGTTTTTAAGAAAACGCCCAAGTCTTGGAACTGATACTAAAAATTATGAACCAATGACTTTGCACACATATAGCATGCAAAGTTTGTCATTTGGGGGACTAATTAAGCTATGCAATAATTGGTTTCAAGACGTGATTAAAATAGCATAATATTTTCATAAATTCCACCATTTAAACATGGTAAACAAAACGTTTTAAAAACCGCAAACTATTTGTGTAAAAAGGTAAATGTTGAGCAGGAACATGTTAGAGAGTACCTATTCTAAACTAAGAATATTTATTAGAATTAACTATCTGAACACCTTAAGAAAAACAAAATTGGTTTAGGTAAGAAACGTGGAGCAGTTTCAGATGTAGGACGAAAATGTTCTTAAATTTAAAAAAAATGTATTAAAGTTTGTTGATTTTGTAATTGCAGTTTGTGATGATTACATTTAGTTTTTAGTGTATTGTTAAATCACTTGGTGGATCTATTAGTTGACTTGATAGCTTCGCAAACTAAATAAAACCGGGGTATGTTAGTAAAGTTCAATATTACATGTGAATACGATTCATATGAAAGGTTCTAATTTTTGAACTTACACGCAATATGTATTAATAAACAATATTTGTATAAAAAATCGCAGTTTTCTTACATTCGCGTTGTTTTACTTGAAATCAATCTTTGTATTGTATTTTATCTTCCTTGAGTAGGTATCATAAATAATCTATTGTTCCACAATTTTTATATAGTCTTAGAGCTGGCCTTCAATAATTAGATATACCTACTTGATAGAGTAGGATAGGTAATTGTTATTTTTAAATTATTTTTTTTCTCGTCTGGGAACAAAAAACGGTTTCTACGATACCAAAATCGTGACATAAATAACAAAGCGCTGTAAAAAATAAATCGTAGTTTTTATAACAATAAAGTAATGCAGGCAATTATTTTGTCAAAAAGTTCTTCATTCTTTTGTAACATTTCATACAATTGTAACCAAGGGGTGGATAGCAAACCTCCTAGCCACCAGTTTAACGTGCTGCCACGCCTTTGTGATATAGGGGTAGTTTTTAACCCGTAGATCAC
This sequence comes from Agriotes lineatus, assembly GCA_940337035.1. Classification (NCBI taxonomy): domain Eukaryota; kingdom Metazoa; phylum Arthropoda; class Insecta; order Coleoptera; family Elateridae; genus Agriotes; species Agriotes lineatus. Next base: position 34,588,473 of record OW679195.1, on the reverse strand, counting down.
TATTTGCACGTAGGGGATTGTAACGCATCTGCTGACCACTATTAGTAATCGTAGGGGTTGTAATGCTAAGTTTTTGGCTAAATAAAACACCCACAATAGATAAATAGACTTAAAAGAAACTAAACATTCGGTTCAATTACAATTGTTTTGGAACTTTATCTGATCAATGATTAATGAAGCGGTAAACTTCTTAAAAAGGCCTGATCAATTATGCTTAAATTTATGACATAAATTCACCCTGGAAGGATATAATAATCAGCGCAACCCTGCAGTTAGTTGGTTAATAAAATACCATAAATGACTGATCTTCGTCCAGAGCCAGCGCACGCTTGAGAAGATATTTAATTTAATTTTACGCGGACGCCCGAAATGATTAATGAATCCGGAAGGTGTTAAGCTGGTTTTTGTATGCCCCTGGCTTCATTGGTATTCCTTTACTTTGGAGTGGCCTGGCATTGCACTAGCTCACAAAAATTTTAAATAGAACTTTCAATTTTGACTTAGGTTGGTTCGCGCGGCACGCGGCATTGCGGCGAGGTGCGGTACGCCCAAAAGCGGCTTACGTCGGCAATTAATTTATTATCTCGCGGGATCCGGGAACGAACTGACTTCGCCGTGAACACGGACCCTCGAGGAAGGCTTTTCCAGCCCCCTCGTTTCAGGACGCTTCCGAATCGTAATTCCTCGTTTTGCCGAATTGCATTTTTGGTTTGGAAAACTGAATCAACGGTTCTCACAACACAGAAATGCAAGTTTGCTGTTGCAGCCCGATACTTTGAAATCTTTGCAGTAAGTTAAGATCGAGTTTATTTTGACTTCCCGGATGCAATTCAATATTCACGATTGCAACAATGTCGTGCGTTTGTAATAATGTCAATTATGCATGTTGGCTTCTAGCTTATTCTTTCCTTCCTGACAATTTAGGTAAATTAAAATCTATAGGATTTATTATAAACGCAATTTATTCAGGGTTATTATACAATAGAAGTATGCACCTATGTGCAATAGTTTTGAAAATTGTACGTGTCATAAGTTTATATCGTGCATTTAAAGAAAAAACTCATTGGCAGCATGCCATGATCAAATTGAAGTTTGCCATAACCTTATACATACCCATTGAAGCAAATGAACTACCATCAGTCAGAGCTATGAAAATTCTAAAGTTTGCTGTCTCTAAAGCTTGTTGTTGACATTAGTTTTTCTTTCCATTGAAACACTTATGTAATTTCTTTTTGAACACATGATATCGTGTGTTTAAAAAAACTCATTCGCATCATGCCATGATCAAATTGAAGTTTGCCATAACTTGATATATGTCCATTGGAGCAAATGAACTACCATAAGTCAGAGGGAACTAAATTATATCTTGATGTTGAACTATTTTCCTAAAAATATACAAAACACTTAATAAAACAATTTGTATTGACTGTTATGATTAATGCACAGGTTGTTGTGCAAATGCCATCTTATTTTCCTTTTTTGCTTGATACAAATAAACTTAATGCAGTGTAAATTTTTACCTGTCACAGTGATAAATGTTTTCATAGACAAAATGCAATCTGACATTCACCTACAGACTTAAGTTAAGACATGACTAGATTTTTTATCTTTCTTTTCAAGGCCTGCTCTAAATGAGTTTTTTTAACACACGATATGTAACAAAGTGAAATGATTGAGTAAGAAAGAAATGACCAGATGACAACATTATTTTGTATTTCACAAAAAAGCATTTATACTCATGAAACTTGAATGAATGTTTTACGTGCTATTCAGATGTTTTCACCCGCCGTCACTGCGTCTTTACAGTTTTTAAAAGAAGCAGGACACATGGAATTTCAAAATGTCAACAATACTGTGAAATATTTAGAAAACATATACAGGGTGATTCAAAAAACGGCGCATTTCCTCTGGATGGGTTGTTGGGGACTACTAGCGGAGTACGAGAAAATAACAAAAAAAAAATAAAATCTTTACAATCATTTCTCTGAAATATTAACAGCTGAAGATGCATTTTGAAATAAGCTATTTACCAATATTTATTAAAAATTCAATGTTTGAATCGAAGATTATTCTTGTTATTAATCATCCCAATTCTAAAAACTGACAGTTTCATCAAACTTGCCTATAATTTTATTTTTCAAAACTTTAGTTTTTGGTGCCTATCGAGGTACCCAAACAATACGTGCCACCAGAGCATGGCCATCGCGTGGATTCTTGTTTGATTTCACCAGGTGCAAGGCACATTAACCCAGAGAATGTCGGGTGTTCATCCACCAATACTACGCGGTCTAAGCCGAAATTCTGTGTTAACACGAATAATTGGAGTATCCGCGAAAGCCTCAAACAGTATATAACATGCTCTTCGTCAGATATTAGGTACGCTGTGGTGTTGTGAAAACTTCGCCTTCCTCAAATATTGCACATTATAGTAATTTAACAAGATCTGCAACATTTGCAACTAAGCATAACAGAAAACGAAAATGTTAAATTACCTGCACATTTAACACTTAAAATTCAGAAATTATATAACCAATTTATACTTGATAGTGGCATATCTGCCACCTCTACCAGCTTTTGTGGCAGGTTACATTATAAAAAAAATGGATGATAAATTCCACTGCAATGCGTCTTGGGAAAACTTCACTATAGCGTCCGTCCCCACTGGGTTTGACGTTTGACGCGCAAGCGCAGAAAACCCCCGAAAAGCAGTGGTTTCCAAACAAATGATAGAACATTGTGTACTACGTACAAACAAATCTTACACTGCAGCTAACCTAAAATTATAGCTCCTGCGCAATGCGCATGAGGAAGAAGTGGTCTATGCCATTTTAGCAGTTTGGAACTGGCCATCGCAAAATCGTACCTTTTACTAGTGCTTTTCCAGTTCTGATCCCTTGAAACGACGGGTTGAGAGCCGCTGACTTGCAGAACCATTGCGAAGACTGGGGACGCTATATTGAAGTTTAGCCCTTAAATTATCCAACTTCGTTTTTTGTGGAAATTATACAGCGTTTATCAACCCTTGTACATGAAATGTTGCCTTTTATAAACTGTAAGAAAACTTGTGATCAGATGACCAACATCACATCTTCGCCACAATCCAATATTTAAATGTATAGTGTAATGTAGCATACCGTATGAACGATACATTTAATTAAAATAATATCCAGATATCTAATGTATATCATGTGATATAACAGTTGTATGTTTTAACTGGTGGTGTTGTCAAGGGCAACCACAGGGTTGTTTATATCAAGTAGTAAAAAATATCTTGAATTGATAATTTACGATAAATAGTCACGTTAAGGGTTAAATTTCCATTAGTTGTGAAGAATAATAGTTGATGATTTGATAAGTAGTAGCAATATAGTATTCTCTACGATCAAATTTGGTAAAAGTCACAAATATTATTCAAATATAAAGTTCAAGATTGTTGGGTTCCATTTAACGTGGTACAACGAACATTGATTTGGTCGGCAACAACCCAGGAAAGTGTTTGCTGACTAGAATTTATCCAGTTAGGAGCTGAGATAACACATTCAGGTACAAGATAGACAATCAGAAGGTTAGTACTCAGTTCTTATGAAATATTAAGAAGTTATATAGCAAGTTTGGTGCTGCAAATCATTAAAATAATTGTAAATATATTTAGAAATTAATTTAGAAGAATTATAATTTGAAATTTACATTTTGGTATTAGGTTATTTTGTAGAATATTCATTTAAATCAAGTTTGGATATTTAACATTTGATTAAACTATTTTTGAGAAAATCTATTTATTTTTTTAATGTCAGATCAAACTTCGATTTGCTACTAACAAACTGAAAGTATGAATTTAATTTTGTGAAATACCTACCTGAAACGTGTATTTGATTCACAAAGTCAAATAATTATTATACGTATTTTAAAATTAATTCAGTCTTTAACTACAAGAGAAAGTTGTTAGTTGAAAATTTACTCATTCTGCTGGAAGTCAGGAATCCCATTGCTTGTAAACTGACTAGTCGAGGCTTTAAAAAAACTATAATCACATGACATAATTCTAAATGTCAACTTGACTTATGAGATACGTCAAATCCTATTTATTGTATTAAGAAGTAAGGTAAGTACGTAAGTGAGTTATACTTGATAATGCTTCTTTTTAATAGTTAGTAAAAGGGCATATTTAATTTGATATTAATTGTAATAACACCGTAAGAGGGTGATATATTAGAAATTTGGCACCTCAAGTGGGGCTAGATATACAGTGAGAATAATGTAAGACTGTACATGGCTGAATTATGCAAAATTAGACATAGCGCTTTTACTTAATGTTACCATGGTGTTTGTAAACAAAATAACAACCCAGTGACTATAGAAACTAATTGAAACTGGCTTATTTCATTGTAATTTCAAAACCGACAATTGTTGCTACCATGGTTAAATTGATTAATGCTAAAATAAAGCTGCCAATGTATAGTCTTACATTATTCACACGGTATAACAAGGCTATTGCTGCTATTACAAATTTGGCTCGCAACGTGGGGTTTAGAAGATATATTACAACAGATGTAGAACATAAACATATTGTGAGCAAAAACATTAGGTATTATGTGTTGTAAAACCCATTATTGATAATAATTGTAAAGAAAGAACATATCTGTCAAAGAAAAAAGCTTTATATTGTAAGCCAACCAGTAGAAAGATAATAAAATTGTTTTTTGTTATTAAAATTGTTCCCAAGTTTCATTATGTTATATTTTTTTGCTATGCATCACAGAAAATACGAATATAATACACTTGAATTGGACACATTTATTTTAAAACCGTTTCTAACCTAAAAAATATCTTTAGTAAAGACAACCAGATTTAGGAGTTCTATTTCACTACCCGATGGCGTCAAAAACCAAACGCGTATAAGGTCACTAGATTAATACACTATACTTAGCGGTACCGCCTTTCCATTCCTCGCTTGAGAATGTAAGAAAATTGTGAGATAAAGATAACAAATGCAAATTTCCCAAGTGCAATACGGAAGACACTAGTTTTTGGGGATTTTCTTTTTGGTGTAATGGCACTGCTGTAAAGTCAAATTATGGTTAGAGTCATATATTTACCCAATAGTTACTATATTGCTAGCAGGGCCTGGGAACGCTAGAAAACACTACGGCGTCGACATAGTCTCACTCGTCGTACTACTCGTCTCGTGCGCATGCCTGAGAATTCGAACTCCGCCTTTATTATCCATTCTAAAAACTAATGAACTGTCAATGTCAAATTTTTTAAATATTTGCTGATTGTACCTGGAAATTCCAGTTTTTTTTTTTGGAAATGTACTTCGGATCTACTGATTTCTAGTAATATTTAAAGTTAAGGTTATGTTACATGTAACAAAAGTAAAAACTATTTTCTTATAGTTTTTCCTTGTAATAATCAACTATAGTCTTTTTTCCCTTTCCAATAATAACACCGTCTTTCGTTTCTGTTCCATTGCAATTGAAGTACATATATGCACAGAAATTAAAGAATTTGGGAGATTATTTTTTTTACAAGAAAGTGACATAAGTCAAGTTTTTAAATTTCAAAAATTTCAGTGCTGCCAAAATGAGCGAGCAGAAGTTCCAAAACAGAATTTAAACAAGCTACCAACTTGACAGCGTTTTGACAGTTCACGAGTTTTGAGAATGGATAGTACAAGCGAATTTTAAACTTGACCGTGAGGTTCACTTTCCCACCGCGCGAACGACGCGCTTGCGCACAGCTCACCAAATACATCGAAGAGTTGGTTGTCTGTCTCACTTACGCTGTGACCTCCCCACTCATAGCCACTAGCAATATAGTAAGTATTAGATATATGGTTAGAGTGTGTTTTTATCCCCAGTTTAAGAAAATTGTGCGACAAGGAAAGATATAAAAATCACTAATGGCGGCACCTTACACTCTGGTGTGTTGATCTAGTGACCTTAAACGCGTAGGCAATTATGGCAAGCACGGCCTGCTGAAATTGCGTGACTAACGTGTGACGTTTTCAGCAGGCCCATATCGCAAGAATATTTTACAACAATGAAAATGACACATATACAGGGAATTTATTTTAATAGTTAACATAAGCGTTTCGCTTCTATGCCACCATTTAATCATACAGGCCATTTCCATAGTTACAAATGAGACTGATAGATTAGAGTGTGTATTTTATGAGTTAACATAGGAATTATTACTTGCCAAAAAGACAATTAAAAGTTATCCTAATGTATACCACTGAAGAAAAGATACAAGATACAAGTTGTTCCTACGTATCTACTTTTTAGTTGCATACCTATATTCCGGTAACAAAATTAAAGTTTCTTATTAGCAAGTACCTAATTCAAATTCGTATGTTAACTTGTAAAATAAACGCTCTAATCTATTGATTTCATTGGTAACTATGGAAGTGACCTGTATGATTAATTGCTGGCATAGAAACGAAACTGCTATGTTAACCATTAAAGTAAATTCACTGTATGGAATAGCCGTATATAGATTTGCTATGTAAATTTTAGTTAGCTATGGTTTCAGCTAAATGGGAAGGCTCTGTTGTGGTTCATGTCTATGCTGTCGATTTCGCTTCAAATCCACAGATGTCAGCAGCATCTTTGATTTCTTCTACGCCTGCGCGATTTTTAACGCATACTTTTGGCGGAACTCCTGCTGAGGTCTGCTAAACGTCATCGCTAGTCTAAAACGTTATTTACATTTTGGCTGTAACTTCGATTGTCTTGAAGAGTTGTAGCTGATTTCTTTTTTGATTGTGTACTGCAATGGATAGCTCTCTATAATTAAATTAAATATTAAATTGTTAGAGCCACCACACAATATTTTGTTTGAACTAAACTTCACAGGCAGATTAAAAGTAAGCTGTATTTATTTAAATGCCTAAATGAATGGTTATATGCCCGTTTTTATATTTCATCTACCTGCAAATAATGATAAATAAACGCTAGCTCTCAAGTAAAGCAATCACTCTAACTCAGTTGGGTTCCTTGTCGATTGTAAATGATAAATTATTTGAGTACGGTTCTGTCTACCGCATTAGTTCCAATACGCAGAAGCAAAATATTAGGTATTCGGTCAAATGTTACACAAAATGGATAGCGTATGCAAGCTTGCGTTGTTGACGTTTTAAAATCGTGAAATTATCAAAGTTCGGAAAAGGTATTTATTTGAATTTTAGCGCTTTTGCGGCATTAATTATCTTCTGTTGTAAGCAATTAATTGTTTATGACGTCAGAAGAGACCCTGCTGGCGGCAATTAGCAATTGTTTTTCGGCCGCATCCGGTTTCACCTTCGCATAACCTCAAATAATGGAATCAGCTTGTTTTGCGAATTGCACCTCTTCTCTAGCCGCGGAAATGCTTGGATATTGTTAAGTACTCCCTCTTCGATCATGCACGTCGCTTTCCCGGCCCTAACGTTGATAATTCTAGGTGAAATTTGTACCTGTTATTTCGCCGAAGTCCCTCGGGTCGCTGGAGGGACGACGTTGAAATTCTGAAGCTGCTACGGACCCCCTCGGTGTGAAACCTCCTGGAGACAGAGCCGCTCTACGCCCTGGAATGCAGACCTCGTGGCTCCGATGGTTCCCTTGGTTGCACGCAGATGTCGAAATCTTGAGCTGAATCGGCTGCTAGCTTCTCGGAAAGTGCCCCCTCGTGAACTTTTTTATTTTTGGTTGCGGAAACACTCACAAACGGTACCAGACCAACTGGGATGTGCACTAATTAAAACGGTATACTTTTTAAGTTGAAAAATGCTCATTTATTATACAAAAATGTGATATAAAATCGAGCACAATTTACAGTGTCATTTCTTGTAATTTATTCATTTGTTCTCCCCTTTTATTCCGTTATAAACAAATGCTAATCTAATGTTAATATAAACGGAAATTAACCAAGTTCAAATCAATTACATTTTGAAATAAATCTGCTTATAAACTATTATATTTACAAATCTCTTATATCTAAAATATTGTCTACATTTATAATAGTGAAAATGTCTCTTTGCGCCACTACACGTTTTATTAATTGCGTTGCTTTACTCACTCGCGTACTTGCACTGATTAGTTTTAAGAGTTCACTTCCTTCAAAAATGCTTTTCGGTGTCCAACTGTTTCCTTTTCACTCGTTTTTTCTCCTGTGTTGCTGTTTGCTTTTCCCCTTGCTTTATAATGTCTTGTCTGCTTCTCACAATTGCTATTTTATGCCTTTTTGCCTGCTTTATAAATTGCTCGTTGCAACATTATTATTTTTCTGGCTTCTTATACCTTTTTTTTAGAACCCTCACAAAATTTCACTGTCTAATTCAATTAAATTCTACGCTTCATTTTCTTGCACATAGCAATCCCTTTTGCAATTAACAATTTCTTTTGGTTCGGCTATTGCTTTTGCACAAACCTATTATTTAAATTGATCCGACAGTCAACTTAGACCCCTGTGAGAAATGAGCTTTGCTTTTTGCGTTTCTTATTCAATTACTATTCTATTACTGGCATATCTTTGACACAACAAAGAAGCTGACCTGCGGTTAATTAATTAAATCATTAACGATGGTAGCCAAAACCGCAGATCAACCTTCTTGCTGCGCGTACAACACGGAAGCTCTGAAAAATTTCGTACACTTACCGCGATGACCGAGCTAATTCAATCGGCGATACGGTCGTGGGTTCAAATTACCAGCTATGCACCCCTGTAAAGTCTTCAAAAAAATATTGTTGGGCGCCGGAAACCAGATGGTTTCGATTAAAAATAAATGAACTACAAGTAATCAGAGTTTATTAAATATTAAATAATCTTGCAGTCAATAACTGTAAATTACGCAATGTGTAGTTTATTCAAAACTACCTGAAACCCGCGGCATATGCCGCATTTAAAATGTACGACAAATGTAATAACTTTTGTTGCACTAAAGAAGGTTTTAAAAGCACGCTAGAGATTGGCAGTAAGGAAAAGTTCCAAAAAATATATTTTCAAATCGAAAGTCTCTGGAAAGGAAACGCTCGCCTCTGGAAGGCGTCCTAATTAATACGACGTTGTTGGATGCAATAAAAAAAAATCAGGAAAGAATTAATACTCTTATGAGATTATATGTGAAAATTATTTGTGCCACCGAAATAATTTTCAGCTGCTTGCAATCTGTGTTTCTTTTCAGGTTTAAGCCGTTGAGGCGTTGAGCGTCATAAAAATATAAATGCGGTAACTCAAGTCTCCAGTTACTGTTATTGTTAAATAACTCGATTAATTATTATTTCTTTGTCATTTTAAACTGGAATTATTATTATTATCTCTATAATAGCAACCATAAGTAACTGTTTATAATGTTTATATGCTAGCGAGTTGTTAAATCGCTAGTGAATTAATAGTAGATTGTTCTACAAGTTAAGAAAAGTGATAGTTTTCCAGCGAATGTAAAAGTTTTACGTGAGCATGGAAGAATCACTTTTCCAATATGTCGAACATGCAATTTTTCCGTGTAGTTGACAAAAATATCTTTTTAAATAATTTTGGTCAAAGTATGGAAGCGCAATGTTTACTGTAATGTATAAATACAGAGTCCGGCAACGAAGCGGGGGTGGAAGATATTTCTAAAACTATGAGAGTTACATGAATATTGTCTATATAAAAGTTGTAGGTACGAAAGTGGTGCACATTACTAAAATATTTATGGTTATACAGGGTGTCGCTAAAAAGTATGGCGAATCAAACTTACTTTTTTTAAATAGAATGCCCTATGCTGAACTTCAGGCGACTGCTGTAAGCGACAGAAAACAATTGAATGAAGGAAAACGTTACCAAAAAATTATGATTTTTGTAAACTATCTTTCAAGTGTAAAATGGTGAATCTGGGTATTAATGTTATATAGGGTGCTCAATATTTGCAAATTTAATAATTTCGATTTTTTTTTCAAATGGAACGCCCTGTATATTTTTGTATTTTTGAAGAGCCCTTTTAATGAGCTTTCTTTTGATATGTTATTTCATACTTCCAAGTTCAACTGTTTTTCAGATTTCAGACCTGAAAAAATTAATTGTGATTTTGCGTCGAATGTATTTTTTCCTCTTTATTGTTATTAGTCTTCTTCTTCTTCTTTGGTCCGTTAGCTGGCGGTCCGGGCGGGTCGTCCCCGCAACGAATACGCTGCTGTCGGTGCCGCTGGGTCTCGAACTCCATTTACGATTCGTTTCCATTCTTGATGATTTTTGGCGACGTCTTGGGCATCGATAACCGATAATCAAGTCGCCCTCGATATTCTTTAGCCAGGTTTTCTTCGGTGTCGATCGCTGAATTATCCAGTCTGCCGGACGATCTTGCCAAAGAAGTTTACATGGCAAACAGTTATCATCCATTCGGCAGACATGTCCGAACCATCGTAGTCGACGTTTTTGTATTTGTTCTCCTATCAGTGTTCCTTGATCACATCTTTCTGTAATTGTTTCGTTTCGAAGGCGGTCGCGGAGCGAGTCACCGAGAATTTGCCTCAAGCATCGCATTTGGAAGACCTCAAGCTTGTCAAGGTCCGGCTTGAGCAATGTCCACGTTTCCGATCCATAAAGAAGAATGGGAACGATCAGCGTTCGGTATAAGCGTACTTTCGTTTTGATGGTAGTATTTGTTCGTTTCCATGTTCCATGTTCTGTACGTGACGATATTTGAACATTTCTGACAGCAGCCAGTTCATTCGCAGTAATTGTAGCTGTTGCAGTGCGATTTCTTAAAGATTGTAACAACATAAATCGATCATCTTGGGCGTTAGTTTTCCTTGGTCTTCCTGATCGTGGTCTGGCTGTTAGTAAATCGTCTGCTTCATACCTCTGCCAAATTCTTCGAACCCCGTTTTGCGATACTCCGTACCTACGTTCTGCATCTCTCTGGCTATGTCCTTCAATGTGAGCGACTATTTTTGCACATCTTACTGGAGATATCAGCATTTTGGCACGGAAGTGAGAATTAACAGTTAATACTGACAGTTATCGGAAACAATTGACATGCTGTAAACATATCCCTGACAACGCCAACCCGATTCTTAACAAAACATCAAAAACTTGAATAATGTACGACAGAAACAAAATCGCAATATTTCAACAATTGTATGGTTATGAGTTAGCCCACTATAGCACTAAATTTGTTTATTGATACGTAAACATTCAAATCATCAAATGACAGCTGAGATGTTACAATTCTATCTACGTCTTCTGCAGTTCGTAACTTGTCGTCTCCTAAAATGTAATATTTTGTAATTGTTCAAACTTTTGAGAGGTATCTTTATAAATACCTGCCGGATTCTTTGGCAGCTTCAAGGAATGTATCGTAAACTTGGCCGTTAATGGTTTTCAAATTATCAAATGACAGCTGACATGTTACAATTCTATCTACGTCTTCTGCAGTTCGTAACTTGTTTTCTAAAATGTAATATTTTGTAATTAATTAAAGTTTTGAAGAGTATCTTTATAAATACCTGCAAGAATTAAAAGCATGTGACAATGTGGTAATCCCCTTTTTTGAAATTCTGTTACACAAACAACCATAGCTTCCAATTCAGTGTAACTACACAACACCACAACTTTGTAAAACGTAGCCAAATCTGAAAATTTGTATGTTATCTAACCTAAACTTTAAAGACACGCCTTTTTAGCGTGTGCGTACGGCTTCAATTTTGGGAGCGTTCAGTTACACAGATATTAAATTAAACAAATCTAGTTGTCTTCGAAGCTGTATCAATAGTTTTAAAAAACATAAGCAATAGGCATAATAAGTAATTTTTTTCTGTGATAATATCGCTATTAAAAGTACTGGGAAGTTTGTTTACAAAAACCCGAAAATAGAAATGTATGAATGTAACTATGGTACTTTTCATCGTGTAAACACGGCCTGTGGTCTTCTGCATTATTATAGAGGTATGATTTGCAATAATACAAGCAAACAAACTAAAGGTTGCCACACGCGTTAATACAAATAACCGATATGCATATCGCTGTCATTTATAAAAAAAATTTCTGTCTACGCTGTTGTAAGCAAAAAAACGTGGGTGCTCCTTTCACAAAAAAGGCGTAAAGTGCACTTCAAAATTCAAATATACGGTACCCCCCACCCAAGAAAAGCGCACTTCCGTGCTTTCCAAGAATACTTCGATACTCAGTATCACTCCGTTTCGCTAATACAATGAAATGCTCTGAACCAGTTATTTATAAAAAAAAACAAAAACAAATTTTTTTGCCGACGACCATAGCTCAAAAGTTGATGTTGCCTTCATTTTCGGAGGACCTATCGTATGAAAACGATCCAAGACTTCAGGAAGGTTCCTGGCGACCGGAATCGTGTACACATACGAACCTCGTACATCCCCCGCACAGCACGTTTAGGCACCCCCCAATACGGGGGATTGATCTAGTTGGCTGTGATCTTCACCAAAAGATCCGTACCGCCGAGACGGAGATTTGATATAGTGGGTTCATTAGTCGGTTGGCTCGAATTTTAGAGATATTTGACTCAGAGTGGTTTTCGATGTGAGGGAATTTCAATACTTCGTGTCAAAGTAACTATCTTTAATTAAATAACAGTAAATGTTCTACTCAATGGAAACAAATTGAAGTACTGGTATAACCAGCCCGGGTATGCTTGAAGAGCACGGCAACTGTTCATACAATTATGAAAATAATGGAGAATTTTTATTGGAATAGGAAGAAAAAGCAAAACAGATTTCAACGTTACCATTTTTAAAAGTTAGTTTAAACAATATTGAATATTTAGCTTTGATAGATAGTGGATCTATGGCATCCTTAATAAATGAGAAGGTAATTTTAGATAATTTAGATGTCCTATACAAAAATATCATTAAAGTGAATAAAATAGATTTGCTATCGGCTACTAAAAGAAAAATCTCAACAACGAACAGAATGTTAAATATTAAAATAGTTATTGGTCAATGGGAAGGTGTTGTTAGGTTGTTTATTGTTAGAGGACTAACAGTGGACATGGTGTTAGGAATTGATATCATTCAGCAACTAGAAATAAATATTGATGGTGCACAAAGGTGTATTCATTTGAAGGGGTTAATTAAATCTTGGATCTGTACTAGTAGAGTCAGCCAAGAAGATAAGTGTAGCCAATTAGAGAAAATTGGAGACGCAATAAAGAATAATGAAGGAATACATAATTGTTAATTATAATATAATAAATGATATTGAAGATAAATATGATTATAAGGGGTTATTGCTGAGTGAATTAAAAATAGGTGAGAAGAATAAACAATTTGCTGATCAAATATTAGAAATAATTTATAAGAATAAAGAGATTATCAATGAGAAAGTAGGACAAGCTCAGAAATACATTCATAAGGTACAGGTTCATGAAGAGAAAAGTTTTAATAGTAAATCTTACCCAATACCATATAAATTACGAGGACAGGTGAGGGCGGAAATACAAAAGATGGTAACAGATGGTGTGATAGAAGCTTCAAAAAGTAATTTTATCAATCCGTTGGTAGTAGTTAAGAAACGTGATGGTTCTCTTAGATTATGTTTGGATGCACGCAGAATAAATCAAATAACTAAACCACAATACGAATCGCCACAAACTATAGATGGGTTATTAAGTAGAATTTGGGATAAAAAGATTCTTACAAAGTTAGATCTGAAAAATTCGTTTTGGCTAATACCATTACATGAAGAATCAAGAAAATATACTGGGTTTTGTATTGATGGGGAAATATTTCAATTCAGAGTGGTACCATTTGGGTTATCAACGTCTTGTGCAGCACTGGTAAGAGCAATGCAGAAGATATTAAATCAATTTGACGACTTTTGTGTGCATTACGTAGACGATATTTTATTGTTTTCTGAAAACGAACAACAACATTTAAAGCATTTAGAAATTGTAATTGAAACATTAAATAAAAATGGGTTAAAACTTAAAATATCAAAATGTGAATTCATGCAAGAAAAAGTAACATATTTGGGTTATGAAATAAGTCTCTCTCTCTCTGTTCTCGTTTTTTGCCAGTTCAGCATTGTATGCTATGCATGGCAGTGTTCATTAATGTTTGTCACACTAAAGTCACTATCGGTTTTGACACCTTTATTCACTGATATTTAGGATGACCGTTTAGAATTGGTTCGCGCAACCAATCTCGCACATATTTTTAAACTTTTTATTTTATTTTTAAGAATTGTTTGTTTGCTTCATAAGGTAATGGGTTAGTAGAGATTGTAACGTATTATTTTTAACCACCGTCGTCATTGATAAGGTCTACTGGTAACTTTCGTTTTAATCTGTTGTGTATTTGTTTTGTACCGAGTCTGTAGTATACTGCACCACTGCACTGGTCAATATTATTATAGAATTTCTTCGTTGTATTTGCTATGAATTCTTCTACTGTGGGCATCTCTGTCTCCCTATGTATTTGGGAGTTTCTAACAAACCACTCTGCATTGGTTATGATGCGTAATACCTTATTTTGTAGGACTTGTAATTTATTTAAGTTAGTTTTAGAAGTTGCGCACCAGATACTGCAACCATATGTGAAGATTGGTCTGATTAGCGACGTATATAAGAGGTGTCCACATTTTATTTTAAGTGGTGATCTTCTGTTCAATATAGGATAAAGCATGCCAAGTCTGGCATAAGACTCAGACAATTTCTTGTTAATATGATAACTCCAGCTTAGCTTCCGATCAAGGTAAATCCCAAGGTACCGGACAGCATTATCTTTAGCATTCCATGGTATAGAAATATTATTGATAATTATATTTGGTGGGTCTTGAGGTCTTCTAAGAGTAAAGATTTTGCATTCGCATTTATCAGCGTTTATGTTAATGCACCAGTTATGGAACCATAGGCTCAGTTGATCGAGACTTATTTGAAGTTTACGAGCAGCTAGGGTGATATCTGAATCTTGAGCAATTATAGCTGTGTCATCAGCATACATGGCTATATCTGTGTTAGGCGTTTTTGGTATATCATACATAAATAGATTGAAAAGAATAGGGCCTAATATGGATCCTTGCGGTACCCCGGCGTTAATGCTGCGAGCTGTTGAGTTGTGCGAGTTGATTCTAACTTGAAAGGTTCTGTATGTGAGAAATGATTTAATGATCAGTAACAAATAAGAGGGAACATTTATGGTTATCATTTTGTATATCAGGCCATCTGTCCAGAGTCGATCAAAAGCCTGGGCAACATCTATAAAGGCTATTAATGTGTGCAGTTTATTTTCGAACCCTAATTCGAGTTTTTCAGTAATGCGCAGTATTTGGTGATTTGTCGAGTGCGAGCCTCTAAATCCAAATTGAAGTTGTGGTAGTACGTTGTTAATTTCTAAGAACTCTTTCAGTCGTGATTGAATGATTCTTTCAAGAAGTTTGGACAATGAAATAAGTAAGAATGGAGTAACCATAAATGAGAAACGTCTTGAGGAAATTAAAAATTTACCTCGTCCAACTAACTTAAAGAAATGAAGAGGGTTGTTAGGTGTTTTTAATTATTATAAAAGGTTCATAAAGAATTATTCAGAGTTGACGTTATGTTTAGTACAATTACTAAGGAAGGATATAAAATGGCAATGGAATGAAGAGAGGGAAAAAGCATTGAATACCATCAAACAGAGGTTTCATGAAAGATTATTATTAAAATATCCAAATTTTGAAAAAAAGTTTATACTTAGAACGGATGCGTCAGATCAAGCAATTGCAGCAGAGTTGATACAAATACAGGATGGGATAGAAGTACCAATATGTTTCATTTCAAGAATATTAAAAGGGTATGAAATTAGATATACTGTAGCTGAAAAGAAAATGTTGGCAATCATATTTGCAATTAACAAATTAAAATTTTATTTAACAGGGAATAAATTTGATATCGAAACAGATAATTCAGCAATTTCATTTTGAAAAATAAAACTTTTCACAATGATAGGTTATATAGATGTGCATTGTACTTACATCAATACGAATTTGATATTAAACATAGACCAGGGAAGTTAAATGTAGTTGTAGATTTCTTAAGTAGAAAGGATGTACCTAATTATGAGAAACCAAAACAAATTTTAATTGGGATTGAAAAAATTTATCAGGAAGGAAAATTATCTAAACAAGAAGTTTTAAATAAACAGATGTCAGAAGAGATTCAAGAATTAAGAAATTTAGTATTGACAAGTCAAGATCAGTATTATAAAGGGTATAAAATTAAAGAAAACTTGTTGATAAAAGTGTTGGGAGATAAATAATTAATTGTTTTAAGTAAAGCAGACATGTTAGAAGTTGTTGAAGAAATACATACAATATTTGGACATTGTGGAGCAAGAAAAACTTGGTTAGTGTTTAGGGAATGTTTTTATGCGAAATATGACATCAAAATCATTAAACAACTAATACAGACTTGCAAAATTTGTCAGTTTGCGAAAGAAAAGAATTTCACAAATCAGAATATTGTTAAAAGTATTAGAGTGAGCGAGCCAATGGAATTGGTAGCTATTGATTACCTAGGAAATTTAGTTACAGGACAGTATGGGTACAAGCATGTTTTGGTTATGGTAGATGCATTTTCAAAATTTATAAAATTATATCCAGCGAGAAATTGTAATACTAAACATGTTATAAAATCAATACAGAATTTTGAAGAACAAGTAGGTAAACCAAAAAGAATTTTGGCAGACAATGCAACGTATTTTAGGAATACTAGATTAATAAATAATTTGGAAAGAAAGGGAATAAAGATTTGTTTTTGTAGTATAAGACATCCTCAAAGTAATATAGCAGAAAGGTACATCAAAGAGGTAATAAAGTTTTTAAGAATTTTAACAAACAAAAATCATAATAAATGGGTACAGTATTTATCAGATGGGGAAGGCTTTATAAATAATGTTTCGAATACAGCAACGGAAATTTGTCCAATTACTTTGTGTAAACAAGTAATTCCATCAAGACCTTGGAGGAAGGAACAAAGTAATATTGAAATAATGGAATTGTTAGAACAAACTCGAAGCAAATTAAAGAAGATTCATGACAGATATGAAAAGGAACAAAATGAGAAAATTTTAAAACGGGTACAATTTAAAATAGGAGATTTAGTAATGGTAAAGAAACTGAGGGTTGCTAATCGAAAGGAAAAGATATGTGCAAAACTTTTAAATATGTATGAAGGACCTTATAAAATACAGAAAATATTCAACAATAATAATACATACGAGTTAGTAAATGAAAAAGATGGTCACATAAGAGGCAGATTTCACATTACAATGATATATCCATACAAAGTGTAAAAATGTAAGTATGCAAGAGTTGTTGTTTGTTGGATGAATTTTAAAATGTTTCTATGGAAACAGAGTAAATTAGTAATTGTTATGAAGTTATATTTTTGTAAATAAGAATGTTAGAAATTATTATTGAGTGTTCTTGTTGGAAGCAGATTAAGAAAAAGATTTTTGTTTACAAAAGAAAAAAAATATTATTTTAATCTGAGGAGTTATGCTATGGTACATAGAGGCCATGTATTACATTAAATACGGTTATTTATTTACATGAATCTAAAATGAAAAGATCAATACAGTAATTATACTGAAATGATAAAATGTGGAAAATTGTGTTAATGATTGCTTATTTAATTGAATAATAATTGAAACTCAAAGATTCAAAGTACATTTTAAAAGAAAGTTATTACATAATGAGTACTACTTGATGATGGTAACAAGAATTAACAATAAATACAAAGTTGAATGTTGCATATGACAGAATAAAATTCTATTTGTAACAATTTATAAAGTGAGCACCATTCAAATTTATTTATAACATGTAGCAGGCAGGAATAATGGTAGTCTAGGATATTAATAAAAATTGGATAATTAAAAAAATAACAACTTTGAAAACAAGCTGTAAAAAATTGTGTTTTGGTAAAATAAATCAGAAATTTGCCCTTAATTTATTTCAATTAAAATACAATATAATAAAAGGGTTTACTAAGTACATGCAAAGTGATAAGCAATTGAATTAAGTGAAGAAAATAATATTATTTGAATAAAATGAAGATATGGTATTATGGATCTAAATAAGAAGACATAGAAGCAAGAATATAATTGGAGTTACATTACAATTTATCGTTAATAACATAAATTGGAGTATTATTGCTGTTTGGAGTTTAGAGGACTGCACCAGAGGAACGAGGGAACAGTTGGACAAGGGATCTACTTGCTTACAGCGTAGAGAGGAATTGTTGGAGGCAGCGGCAAGGTACCAAGGACTAGTGGACAGGAACTGGTTTACTTGCAGCAGAAGGAAGGACAGTTAGGAGTTTGCAGTATACTCGATGCTGATGACGTGCATGGAGATGCTAGGACCTGAGGAAGGACAGAGTTAAGTTACCATCTTGACAGGAAGTCTACTTACCAAGGAGGAATTGGACACAGGAAGGTTCCAGGACTGACAGCTGTGTAGGAGGTCAAGTAGGAGTGGATGTCTTGCAGCTTCTTGGAGGAGTAACGAGGTGGAGGTAGCTTATTGGTGACCAGTGTGTGTGTGAGCAGAGGTGTTGTTACCTAACTCTGACTATAAAATAAGGAGTAGCAAAGGCTACCGGATTCTCAGCCGGAGCTGGTCGTGGGTCGAACAAAAGACTTAAAGCGTAAGCTGAAACGATTAGTAAATTTTGGGCGCCAAGTAGCAGTGACCCAGACTTTGCTAATCATCAAACAAGACACTACGGAAGGTGCTACTAAGCGATCCTGAAAATTAGAGATAGCGACAAGGACACACAAATCAAATTCGCAGGCATAAGTAACGAGTATATATAACTTAATAAAATATTAACATTAATAAAATATTAACAATGCTCGGTAGTATATCACAACAACGACAGATATCACAAACCAGATTTCATATACCAAGATAGTAAAATTTATCACAGATTGAACTCACCAGTTTAAATAAATACAGTAGTCGAAGATCGTAGCAATTCGCATGTATGACCAAACGCGTCTCAAATTTAAGCGGTAGTTAAGGTTTTGTTTTGTTTGTCAAGTTGAAAACAACGCTAAACCCTCAGTTGCAAAAATACATAATTATACTAGTAATCAATTGTACACAAATTCCATTATTACCCAAGATCTTGGTTTATAGGGGCGCAAAATTACCCGAAACACGCTAATTAAATCTCGCCCTAAAGGGGCATAATTGCTTAAACAACGATCGGACTGATTTCGCTAATTTCTTGCAAAATGGGGCCGCACTAAGCCAAGTTCAACTGAACTGACAGATCTCTCCACTGAGATCGAGTCTAAAATAAGGCGTATGCAAGAATTGCTTCACAAAATTTACATAAGGGAAACCTTATCGTCCCTGTGCATCTACATTAGACACAGCCTGAACTTTAATGGAGGCTTGAAATGTCAAAGTTACAAATATTAAGATGTTATACAACAAAATAGGTTTACTTTAAACTGCAGGTGAGTTATCACAACATTAAAGTAAGTAAATTTAATCAATTATCAAAATCTGGCTGTAGCCCAAACGCTACAATGAATAATAATTAAACACACATTAAAATGAGGCCTATAACACAGGTTAAGTTGGTCGAGCTCAAAACTGCACAAGAACGCTTAAGGAAATTGCAAAGACAGACCTTGACTGCACCAGGTGACGAACGTGCTAAATCGGAGGCCTGCTGCACGATGTCGAGGAAGCCAGGTGATCCAACGGGCTTTACTGCAGGTAACGTAGAGATCTCGGGCCAGTAAAACTGCTAGCCTGTTTTAGGGACTGGAAATCTCCCAAATTCACAGCCAGCCGACTGCAGCAACTGCCTGGAGAAAGTGCTCTCCAAGAAGGGCCAAATCCATCAACCAAACGCCTCGAAAAGCTCTGCGCCACCATGTACAAAGCTCGCAGCACACCAACAGAGATGCGTTAGTTCATACTAAAGGACTGCTTCCTAATCTGAGTGCGTTCACCGCCCGTACCAAAGGGGAGCTAAAAGGGACAACATTCCGCCTTAGAAATATAACCAGTAATTGTCAAAATAGCATACCGTTAGGTGTTCTGCTCCGAATCGCCCAAGTAATTACATGTGCTTGTCAGATGAATTCCGGACAAAAGTCCGTGCTTGAAATGTATCACAACAAAAACGTCGGGGACGTCTCCCGGACAAAATTCACACCAAAATATACATTTTCATGCTAGGATGAGCGTGACAAAACCGAATTACAAATATTCGAGCATCGATTAACCAAAGATGCTTTTCACCACATCCATCTTCTGACAAGTCAAAATGGCTAATGATAATTGACAGCTAGGCCCAGAATTCCAAATTTGCAGAAAAATTGCATCTGCAACCAACATAGCACGCGTACAACGTGAGGCCTAACCTGTAGTGACTTTACTTGAGGAAATGGGTAACTGAAATTAGGCTATTTAAAGTAAGTTAGATCTAGGATTAGTCCGATATAGGGTAAATAGTTAGAGCAAAATGTGCAAAGTGCCTTGAATTAGGCAAGGATAAGGCAAATCGTTAAATTAATACGAAAAGTGACTTTTGGCTCATAACAGTGTGCAGCAGTTTGGATGGAAGAGAGAGGTGTATCTGGGTGAGTTGAAGCAGGTCTGCCGGATAAGGAACTCAGGTGGGTGAAAGCAGGTATTTTCTGAAGTTAACTAAAATAAAAGACAGTTAATAAGGTTATTTACAATATCATTGAATTGACTTACATGTCGTATCATTAATTGAATCGTGAGGGCTTTGTAAAGAAGTTTATTCTGTCATATTGATTTAAAAGTGTCATTGAACGGTGTGTTTGCATAATAGTTGACAGCAAGCGACTTGCATAAAATAATTCAATACTAGTAAATAAAATAGCAACAAACAACTAACTAGATTTTGGCGAACCATACCCTGAGCAAAGAGTACTCATGTATTTTGAAATATAATTCAATTGATTTATAATTGTTCGTATTTTCTCTTCTGCATAGACCGTAATAAAACGCTCTTTTGAAATACAGTAACTGAGGTTTATTAACCACAAGAAAGCAAAATCAAACCGATCTTGACAAACGCAGATTTAGCAGTGATACTGATTCGTAAGTGAACGCTTCTTAAAACATTCTTATTTTTAGGCAAATTTATAGAGCCATTTTATGACCCTAAAACAACATAACTTTTATGTAGCAGCAGGCAAGAAATTATGTAGCGGCAAGAAATTCCTCTGCTAATCAGAGGCGGACTTAAATATCTCAAATTACAAAATCTAATAAAAGTAAATTGTCTGTATCTCGAATGGTATTTCGAACATGCCCCCCTCCTTGGAAGGCCGAAAGGCACTTTCAACCCCGAAACCACACTTGTTAACTTTCCGAACACGGAAGCGGGCACAACTTGGCGAAGGACCGCTTGGTTTCACCGCTGGCGGTACGAATGGTGGCAACCCTAGGAACACCATTCTTTCCTGGATGTAGCTGCATAATACGCCCAAGCCTCCAACGCAGAGGGGGCGCGCTGTCTTCCTTTAACAGCACGAGCGAGCCTAACTGCAACTCGCCCTGGTTCTTCCTCCATTTTGCTCTTGTTGTAGCTCCGAGATGTACTCGCGGTGCCAACGGTTCCAAAAATGCTGTTGGCATTGCTGAATATGCTGATATCTGGACAGTCTTCCGGTAGGGATCTCCTTTAGGTCTGCATCCGGAACTGTTGTCAGCGGCCTACCCACGAGGAAGTGAGCCGGGGTAATAGGGAGCAAGTCATCTGGATGGTCAGATAAAGGAAAGAGGGGACGCGAGTTTAGCACAGCCTCAATCTGCACAAGTAAAGTATTGAGCTCCTCAAAAGTTAAATGAGCTTCTCCCATGACCCTTTTAATGTGTTTTTTGCTGGATTTTATTCCAGCTTCCCACAAGCCCCCAAAGTGGGGTGAGAACGGTGGAATAAATTTCCAAGGGATGCCATCACTGGTGGGAAAATCAGTGAATACCCCCTTATTAAGAAATTCGCCCAATTCTTTTAATTCAGACTTAGCTGCTATGAAATTTTTGCCGTTATCTGAGTATATACGAGCTGGCCTTCCTCGACGCGACACAAATCGCCTTAAGGCCATTATAAAGGCATCTTTCGTCAAATCTGAAATTAACTCTAGGTGGATCGCTTTTGTAGTAAAACAAATAAACAGCCCGATATAGCATTTATTAATCTTTCCGCCTCGCCCCTTCCTGTCTTTTATCAGAAGCGAACCTGCATAATCCAATCCAGTTGTATGGAATGGAGGCCCTGGTTCCAGACGTGACTCGGGTAGCTGACCCATTTTTGGTTGAATTATTTTTGGGTTATTTCAAAAGCATGGAATACATTGCCTGACCACTTTTTTCGCTAAATTCCTACCCAATACCGGCCAAAACTGCTCACGCACCGACGCCAAGAGCTGCTGCGGACCTGCATGAAGTAAGCGAATGTGTTCATTTTCAAAAATAAGGAGCACAAAATGGCTTTTTGCGTCCAATACAATCGGATGTCTTTTTTTGATTGAAAATTTTGAATTTTTTAATCGCCCACCGACTCTTAAGACACCATCCTGATCTAAAAATGGATCCAGGTTAATGATGCGGCTTTTGGACTGGAGGGAAGTTTCAGTGTTGAGTTTACGAATTTCCTCAGAAAATGAAGTTTTCTGCGAGGCCTTTATGAGAGCTTTAAACGCATACTCTAACTCGCTTACCGAAAGCTTATCATATCTTCTAGTCGTATTTGTTCGTTCTGCCTGGCAGTTAGTTTTAAACCGAAAAATCCACGCTGTGACGCGTTTTAGATTTCTCAACGTCGAGTACCTATTGAATGGAAATTCTACTGCCGCTTGAGAAACGAATGCCCGAGTATCTTTGCGCACGTCGGGTAGTTCGGGAATTTTGCTAGTTTTCGGAACTTGTTTAGGCCAATTTTCAGAACCCTTGACCAGCCAATTCGGGCCGTGCCACCATAAGGCGAGACTTTGAATTTCGCTTGGTTTCACTCCACGTGACAAAATGTCCGCTGGATTATCCTTACTGCGTACATGACGCCAAGTATCGTCACTCGTCAATTCCTGGATTTTGGCCACTCTGTTACTTACAAAGGTTTTTAGCCTATTTGGAGGAATTTTTAGCCAACCAAGGACTATTGTAGAGTCGGTCCAAAAAACGCGATCGTCGAATTTTACTCGGAGAGGTTTGGCAACCTTGTCCGCGAGTCTTGACAATAATAGTGCGCCTGATAACTCTAGCCGCGGCAGGGTGACGGTTTTGAGCGGTGCCACCTTTGTTTTTGCGCAAGGCAAGTTTACAAAAACATTGTCGTCTTGGTCGGTAGTCCGCAAATAAATGCATCCGCCGTAAGCTTTGGTAGAGGCATCTGCAAAGCCATGCACTTCGACTCGTTTAGGGTTTTCGCATAAAGCATGACGACTTATTTGAAGCGCATTTAGTTGAGGCAACTCATTTCGGAAATCGCACCAAAACGAATGCATGTGCAATGGCAACCCTTCATCCCAGGACACCTTTTCTAGCCATAATTGCTGCAATAAAATTTTGGCAGTTACAACGCACGGGCTTAGCAGCCCGAGAGGATCGAAGACCTGCGAAATGCTCGAAAGGATTACTCTTTTGTTTATTTTTTTATTTATCGGGGCCTCACTTATATTATACATTAATTTATCTGTAGTCGGACACCACGTGAGACCCAAAGTCTTAGCGTTTTCGTTGACTCCAAACTCTAATACTTTTACCGATGAGTTGTCTTCAACTACGTGTTTTAAAACTTCACGTTCGTTTGAATAAAATTTGCGTAATTCAAAACATTCCTGTCCTAAAATATCAGACACCTCTTTAACAATTGCGGCAGCTTCTTCCGCGGAGTCCGAACCCGTAAGGAGATCATCCACATAGAAGTCCCTTTTGACAATTTCGGCGAACTTTGGGCGTTCGTTTTTGTTTTGTTCGGCCAGCTCATACAAGCACCGCACTGCGAGGAATGAAGCTGCAGTGGTGCCGTATGTGACAGTGTTCAGTTCGAAAGTGTCAAGCGGTTTTTCGGGACTGGCACGCCACAAAATTCGTTGCAAGCACCGCTGTTCTGGCGCTATTAGCACCTGCCGGTACATTTTTGCAACGTCCCCCGAAATTACATATCCATGTTGACGGAACCGCAACAAGATTGACATGAGATCGCTCTGAATGGATGGCCCGGTCATTTGTAGGTGATTCAGAGAATAACCGCTGCTTGAAGGGACCGAGGCTTCAAAGACCACACGTAACTTGGTGGTGAGGCTACTTTCCCGTAAAACACCTGAATGCGGCATGTAGTAGGCCATGGCTTCGGAATTTTTGGGTTCGATTTTTTGCATATGACCCAACTCCAGATATTCGTTTATAAAATCCGAATATTGCTGTCTAATTTCGGGTTTGGATCGTAGTCTCCGTTCCAGTGACAAAAACCGGCGCTCCGCCTGGGTGTATGAATCACCCAATTTTTCGACAGTCTTTAAACGGGAGTGCTACAATAAACCTGCCATCTACCTCGCGTTTTGTATTGGCCACGAAATGCGCTTCGCAGCTCAATTCTTCTTGAGATAGTGGCTTTGCCGGACTGCACTCCTCAAGTTCCCAAAACCGAGCGAGTTGAGTTTGAATGTCAGCCTGGTGACTGAGATAACATCAAACCGATGACGATTTGTTTTTATCTGAGAAATGTGCCATGGGACCGGACACGATCCAGCCGAAACGTGTTTTCTAGAGTATCGGTTTATTAGGCCCCAGTGAAATCTGACCAATGCAAATCAACTTCCAAAAAAGCTGAGCGCCTATCAAAAGATCGATTCTTTGCGGCTTGTAAAAAGAAGGATCCGCCAGCTTAATATTTTTTGGAATTTTTAGCTCTGAAGCTTTTAGATCGATGCTTGGCAATATTCCGGTGATTTGTGGCACGACAAAACACGATATGTTGGCCGAAAAATTGTTATGTAGCGCTTCAATTTTGACCTCGCATTTTGAATCTATGCTGGAAATCGCGTTGTTTAATCCTAGCACAGTTATCGATTCTTTCGAGGTTCTCAGGTTGAGCTTATTGCACATATCTTGAGTTAAATAATTAGATTGGGCACCCGAATCAAGTAAGGCGCGAATTGTATGAGGATTTTTCTGATTGTCAAGAATTTGAACGTACGCTGTTGACAACAGAACATGTGCGTCGATGCATTGCATGGAAAGTACGACGCTATCCGCATTTGGCGTAGTTGATTCGCATGCGCTTGAATTTTCAACCGCTTGTTCAAAGTGCAGTAGAGTATGATGTTTTTCATCACATTTCGTACAAGTTCCCCGCCGACAAGTTCCGCGCGTGTGCCCCGGCCTCAAGCAATTTGTACAAAGCCTTAAGTTGCGCAACTTTTCTAGCTTTTCATCATGCGCAAGCTGCAGAAAGTCCGAACAATTATGGATATAATGTTGCTTTTTGCAAAACCTGCATTTGATAACGTAATTGTTGCTGCTGTTGCCCTTATTGTTAGTTGCCAAAAATCCCTTTGTGCTGCGTGAGCCTTTATTTTTATCCACGGTTTTCTCGCATTGCGTCTGTTTCAACGTTTCGAGCAAATCTGCGCGGGATTTTACAAACGATTTTAGGTCAGCTAATGTGGGCCTTTTTTTGTCAACAATGAAATTTTCCCATTCTCGTAAGCTTACAGGATCCAGTTTTTCCCCGACAAAAAATACTACGATAGTGTCCCAATTTTCAGTGGGCTCGCCTAATTGTTCCAACGCGCGCAAATTTTTTGAGACGGAATCAATTGTTTTTCGGAGCCCCTCTGCCGATTCTTTGGACATGCGTTCGATGTTAAATAAGCCTCGCATATGATTTTTGATGAGCAGTTTTGTGTTGTCATATCTATCTAGCAAAGCCTTCCATGCTACCGGATAATTATTCGCTGAAAATTCTAAAGAAGCGATCACCTCGCTAGCTTTATCAACCAAAGCAGCTCGTAAATAATGGAATTTTTGAATCGAGCTAATACTGTTGCTTTTGTGGATTAATGATTCGTATGTGTCGCGAAATTCCAGCCAGCCCGAATATGACCCGTCATACGTGGGGAGTTGGATAACGGGCAATTTGATAAAATTATGTTGCCCGTCGCCTCTGCCATAATTTGAATTTGGGCTACGATTTGAACGTGAATCTGCGGCTGAGGATGGAGAAACGTCATCTTTCGGCGTGTTTTGCTTGATAATTTGCCTGGCTACGGCACATTGTTCAAAAAATTTATTTTCGAAAGATGTTCGCTCTAAAAGTTCGGCTGCTACATCCTCCGCTGTGCTTTCGATCACTAATTGCACCTCTTCAAATTCTTCCAACAGTGATTTTATTCTATCTAACCTATCCTGCAAATTATCTAAATCCCCCTCTGATATTTCTGACTTTCCCCGCACTTCTTCCACAAATTTGAAAAAGTTAGTCAGTTTGGTTTTTACAGCTCCCCTTTTTACGGTAGGTGTCGCCATCCTTATTCTTTTAGCGCGATAACGACTGACTAAGGAATACAAAGAATTGAAGCTAAATTACCAAAGGTATTGAACCTAAATGACCAAATAATAACCCTCGGAGACTTTTGAAATTCGTTAAAATACCCAATTACACAGTTGCAGACTGTACTAAAATAGGTAAAAGGGAATTTTTTAGGAAAAAATACCTGAATGGAATAGGAACGACTCACTTTTTTGGCGAAGTCTTGGACCCTTTCTGTTCGAATTGGAACCCCGGTTGATGTTGGCGTTTAGATGGCAACTTCACAGTGGCTGCTTCGTCCGGCGAACGGTATTTCTCAATTCGCGCGAGCACGTGTAGTCAAGATAATAATCGATGGATATTTTACTTTGCCGGCACTTCGGTCAGTTTCTATATTTCACTTGCACTTGAGTTGTGGAAACCACGCTCTGCTACCAAATTATGTTCGTATTTTCTCTTCTGCATAGACCGTAATAAAACGCTCTTTTGAAATACAGTAACTGAGGTTTATTAACCACAAGAAAGCAAAATCAAACCGATCTTGACAAACGCACATTTAGCAGTGATACTGATTCGTAAGCGAACGCTTCTTAAAACATTCTTATTTTTAGGCAAATTTATAGAGCCATTTTATGACCCTAAAACAACATAACTTTTATGTAGCAGCAGGCAAGAAATTATGTAGCGGCAAGAAATTCCTCTGCTAATCAGAGGCGGACTTAAATATCTCAAATTACAAAATCTAATAAAAGTAAATTGTCTTTATCTCGAATGGTATTTCGAACAATAATAAAGTTAAAGTTTCGACATTTGAATTAAATAAGCATACAATAATATCATATTATTTGAGCCTAGGTATAATTATTAATAGGTATTGGAACGTGAAGCAAAAGTAAATATAAAATCATACACACGTATCCAGTACAATATATTGTATATATGATGTATATTGAAAAGTCAATCCAACGTTTTGAATTTAAAAGTTTTAAAAATAAGCAACTAACTGTTAAAATAATATATGCTAATGTTAAAATATTTGCTAGTTTGTGAAGGTTCATTATTTTTTTAAGTTTTGGTTACTACGCTTACAATGTCTGGAAATTTTTAACCCTAAAATATAATACAATCTTGGCAAGTAGAACCCAAGTGAAGATGCAACTAATGTACCGAGTCGAAGAATGTATGCTGGTCAGGGATAGATTTTCAATCGGGGCAGAATGTTTGGAGTTTTTGCACTGGCGCGATGTATGTTTGTCAAAGCGTCCTATTTTTCGGAGTTTTTGGCGTATGCGATTATTCGAAGCAATAATTAATTATAATGGGATGATTTGCAACAATGCGGTGCTATGCGTATTCTTAGTTAATGCGTCACATGATAGCTACTGTAGAATGCACGTATTAGTTGGTTTCATCATGTTGGTAGCTTTTTTGGAAACTACAGGAAACTATAGATGCCAGAAGTTCTTGCTCGTGATGGATGATTACATGATAATTGAGGAGAGTAATGACATGTTGTTCCGGCTAGGGATCCCGCGAAGACATGTTGCTCCACCTAGTTGTTCTGCAGCGGGTAGCAGCCGAGCGGATTTAGCGATTTAAAGTGCTGTAATGTGAAAGATCAGTAGGCATCGGATACTTACTAATTCTATACGGGTTGCAACAATAGTTGAAGTTGAAGGTGCAAGGGAGACGGTTACCCCCGGTCAGTACAATTATTGTTATCATTATGCAGGTTAGCAGTTTTTTCTTCTTTTTACATTTAACTGTCTGCCACCGCCGCTGTTCCAAGGAAGGCACTGTTTGTACCCCACCATCGCATTGTGGTAATGGGTGTCGCGTCCGCCACTTTGATACATTTTAAAAGCATTAGCATTTGAATTTTACTATAACACAAAACCGCGTCTAACACACAATAAAATATAAATAAAATTAGATAAAACAAAAACAAAATAAAACAATAATTCTCATAACGGGAGTACATATTATATTATGAATACAACAGAACATTATTTCGCATTAAGTCGCAATCTACAATATAAGAACCATGCGAAAAAGAGAACATCTGGATGGTCTGGAAAAAGAGCTAAACACAATCAAGTGGGATATCTTGGGAATAAGCGAAACGCGACTACCAGGTGAAAAATGTACAACACTGAATTCAGGTCACATTTTGTATAAAAAAAAACGCAGACGAAAATGAAAACGATCATATCGGAAGAGTAGCAATACTGATAAACAAAAAGCGAAAACATCTTATTACAAAAATGAGAGCTATATCGAATAGGGTAATATACATTGTCCTACAAGTCTCAAAAAGATACAGCGTTCAAATCATTCCAGCATATGCCCCTACAAGTGCTGCGGATGAAGATACGATGGACAGCTTCTATGACGATATAACCACTGCGAGAAAATCGGAACAAACACATTTCTGCCTACTAATAGGAGATCTAAATGCCAAAATAGGAACACAAACTGACAACATAGAAAATATTGGAAAATTCGGCATAGGAAATAGAAACGATCGAGGAGAAGAACTATTAACATACCTCCAGAGCGAGAAACTTTATTGTATGAACACCTTCTACAAAAAACAATCGAAGAGAAAATGGACCTGGAAAAGTCCAGATGTAACCACGAAAAATGAAATCGATTTTATAATATCTACGCATAAATATATCATCACAGATGTATCCGTTCTAAATAACTTTCACACGGGAAGTGACCACAGCCTTGTAAGAGCGGCAGTAAGAATAAACACCAAGTCAAAAAGAAACAAAATGATTGGCAGATATGTAAATCCGACTCGGACTGACTTAAACCAAAACCAAGAAATATATCAAGCCGAATTAAAAAGAAAACTTACCTTCAAGATGAATGAACACGAAATATCATTAGACAAACTGTCAGAAGAAATAACACAAAGCATAAACATTGCAGTGAGAACAATAACTACTCGAAATAAAACATCGAAAAACAACAAAATTAGTGACGAAACAAGAAGGCTTATTGAGGAGAGAAGAAAATTAAGCCGAGGCACACAAGAATATAGGAAAATAAGTAAAAGTATAAACCAAGGCATGAGAAAAGATACCAGAAGTTATAATACGAAATGATTACGGACACAATAGAAAACAACAAGAACATGAAAGTTCTAAAATCACAACTGACACCCGGTAAATTACGTCTCAATAGAATAAAGGATAAAGATGGAACAATAATTACCGATAAGACTAAAATATCTAGGAATAATAGCTTTTACACCAACCTATATTCATCAAAAAAACCTGTCTCCCCAATGATCGCAACGAAAATCAAAAAATTATAAATGTAAACTCCGAAGATATTCCTGAAATAACAACATTTGAAATCAAAGGAGCACTTAAATTAATGAAAAATGGCCGATCACCTGGCGAAGACCGAATAACAACCGAGATGTTAAAATTCGGAGGAGAGACACTACTACAAGTAATTAAACAACTCTTAAATCGATGTTTACAAGAAGGGAAAATTCCAACAAATTGGCAAAATGCAGAAGTAATTATACTACATAAAAAAGGAGACATAGTTAACTTAGAGAATTACCGTCCTATTAGCCTCCTATCACATATGTATAAGTTGCTAACTAGAATTATAACATCTCGAGTAACAAACAAACTCGACTTCTACCAGCCAGTAGAACAGGCGGGGTTTAGGAAAGGCTACGGCACCATAGACCATTTGCAGGCTGTGAGAACGTTAATAGAAAAATGTGAAGAATATAACGTACCTTTACATATGTGTTTCGTAGACTTCAAAAAGGCCTTTGATACAGTAGAATTGTGGGCTATACTTCAGGCTCTAAACAGCGCAAGGGTTGACTCAAGATATACTACATTAATAAAAATATCTACGAAAACTCTACATCCACGATAAAAATAGATGAAGACACGAATACCCGGAAAATTTCTATTAAAAGAGGCGTGAGACAGGGAGATCCGATGTCCCCAAAGTTGTTTACAACGGCACTGGAAAATGTATTAAAAAAACTAAGATGGGACAGACACGGTATAAATATAGAAGGAAAATATCTTAGTCACTTGCGTTTTGCTGACGACATAGTTCTTATTAGCAATGATCCAGATGAACTGGAAGACATGACGAGACAACTAAATAAAGTAGCAAAAAGCATTGGCCTACAAATTAACCTAAATAAAACTAAAATCATGTCTAACAGCACAAAACAATTCACAATAGACTCAGAACATATTGAAACAGTGGAAGAATACGTATACCTCGGACATCTCATAAAGTTGGGAAAGCAAAATCAGATCGCGGAAATAAATAGAAGAGTCAGACTGAGTTGGGCTGCATTTTCTAAACTTAAAGACATTCTGAAAAACAAAGAAGTGCCAAACTGTATGAAGAGAAAAGTATATGACTCTTGTATATTGCCGGTTATGACATATGGGTTAGAGACTATGGCCTTAACAGAGAAAAGTGCTGAAAAGCTGAGAATAACGCAGCGTGCCATGGAGAGATCTATGCTTGGCAATAGTCGTAGAGACAGGGTCAGAAATGTAGAAATTAGAAACCAAACCAAGGTAACTGACATTATGCAACGTGTCGCAAGACTAAAATGGACTTGGATAGGGCATGTGGCAAGAAAAGACTCTGAAGAATGGTCAAATCGAATAATGCAATGGAGACCTAGAGCATACAAAAGAAGCGTTGGAAGGCCACAGAAAAGATGGACCGACGACATAAATGCATTTGCAGGAAAACGATGGCATCAAATTGCACAAGACAAAATAACTTGGAGAAATCTAGGGGAGGGCTACGTCCAGCAGTGGACGGATCCAGGCTGAAGAAGAAGAAGAAGAAGAGATTATTTCCTTATATATAAACTATCTGTAGCCTGCGGCGCACCCTGAATTTAAAGTTTCTAGCATCGGGCGGCGAACACGGAAAATCGATTTGTAAGGGTGTGATTAAACGTAACGTTTGGGCGAATTTAGCAAGCCAGTAATAAACCTTCTTTATTATTATATGAAATATACTTCTGCTCGTAGTTTTAAAAAACACAACCAATAGGCATAATAAATAACTGTTTTTTGCAATAATATTCCTATTAAAATTAATGAAAAGATTGTTTACAAAAACCCGAAAATAGTAAACCGTTGAATAAAGCCTTGGTACTTTTACCGGTTTAACATGAAATGTAGTGTCGTGCTTTATTATAAAGGTATGATGCGTGTTCAGCGGGCGTGTCTGCCTGTCTGCGTCTGTCACGTTTTTATTGTTGCCGGTCGGGCGCAGTTTGCTCGCATTCCTTGTCCGCGCATAAGGCGTCTGCCTACAAATCAGATTCCCTCTAGGAACACGGGTTCGTATCCCACCAAATGCGATTTTTCTTTTTCTTTGTGAATTAATGTAATTTGCATTACTAAGCGTTTTTTTTTACTATTTCATAGAAACACAAACAAAATTATGGGAATTCGAATAAAAAACGTAAAACGCAATTCTAAATAATAGGTTCACATGATTATGCTTAGTATCATATGAACACAAACATAAATAATAATAATACTTAAAGGTACTTTTCGTACCTGTCACCTCACCTTAAAAGTTTAATTTATTGGTATTTATTTTAGCCACAAGTTTTTCTTTTTCTTTTGTTGCAAATTTTGAAATATATAGTTCAAATGAGATAGTTTGTAAGAGGTTTCTCTGTTGATATTAAGCCTGTGTGAGACACTCTGTCTTGACATATAATATAATTGACTTTAGAAACTTCGTAATCTGTTATAATTCAGAAAATGATCGTTACCATGGAATGTAATGTGTCGACCAGATTGGGCGCAATTCCCATGATTATAATTAGCATTATTTAGGGTAAAATCTTTAATATTACAAATGAATTTGTCCGTAAAATTGCCCATTCATTGATTTGTTTTTGTTTCATTACTATGAAAGAATATTTTTCCCACTGCCATTTCGGCGCCCCTGGTCGCTTGCGCCTGTAGCCGGGGGCCTACTATGCCTATACCTAGTTACCAGAGCTGGGCAGTAATTAATTACTTTTTAATTAAATTACTAGTTAAATTCCTTTTTGTTTATTTGCCTTGGAATTGAATTACTTTTCAAAATGCGGTAATTGTAATTGGGAATGGCCATCTTTGTTAGAAAGTACTTGAAAATTACTTTTTAAAAGTAATTAATTACTGCATTCAATTACTCAATTACTTTCGTGTAATTAAATTACTCTAAAGTATTTAAATTACTTTATAGGTATTTGAATTACTTGTGGTAATTGAAATTACTCGAGGTAACTGAATTACTTTGTGGTATTTCAATTACTGAATTACTGACCTCGATAGGGTGCTAAATCTCCAAAACGCATAAATAAGATAAGGTCTTAATATGTTACATATTAAGCAAATCGCAGGGTTTTCCCGCGCAATATAAGCCTAATTTATTATTTCCTCTGACGAGTCGAATAACAGCTACTTCTGCATTTTGTACAAAGTGGCGCACAGCCGACTGATACATTGTGTTTTTTGTTTTCTGTCAAAGTGACAGTGCTAACACAACTTTGCTATTCGCAACAGTTAGTGTAAGTTTTCAAGTTAATGTTTAGTAATTATAATGGAGCAATGGACCTTAGTTCATCTTACAGTGGCAGTTCGGTTTTATTATGAGACTAAATCCATTACACAGACAAGACGCAATTTTCAACAGCATTTTGCTATTCAACCGCGTGTAGCATTACCATCACGGCCACCTGCCTGATGTAATATCTAAAAAATAAAATTTGGTGTTTTTGATTATTATAAAATCCATGTTTCGTTGTTTTAAAAGAAGTATGTCTACTCCAACAGTGATTTAAAATGTATCAGTCGGCTGTGCGCCACCTTGTATGACGCGTCCACGAGCATTTTAGTGCGTGTAGCCTATCTCTAGCTTGTAAAAGTGACACTATTTATTGTGAGAGACGCTAAGTGTAAGACGCTATAAGAATATTTGCGGTAAGTACATTACAGATTACAATACCACTATAAGGCGTTCACGATCTTTTTGGGTCAGGTGAGGCTATGACCATCTAGTAATTTTGTTGGCAGAACCTATGCTGCAACTAAACTCCCTCATGGAAATTGAGACTTTTTGTGTTGGGTTAGGTTGTTTTCAGTTTAAGGTTATATTTTCCGAATAGGTACATTGTTGCCGGATATTTTCTAGTCTTCACATCGACACGCGTTCTTTTAAATTTGGTCTATCCTTTTTAAATTGGAAGTAGCATCGTTTAATGGAAATTTTTTGTTCTAACAAAATTATTTTAGGCATTTTGAGTTTTCCTTTGACGGAAATTAAAATTATTTTTACACATTTGATAAATCATTTATTTTCTTATGAATATTAAAATAATAAATCTGGCAATGTGGTGGCAAGGAAATGTCGAATAGACACTGAC
Source organism: Agriotes lineatus (assembly GCA_940337035.1). Classification (NCBI taxonomy): domain Eukaryota; kingdom Metazoa; phylum Arthropoda; class Insecta; order Coleoptera; family Elateridae; genus Agriotes; species Agriotes lineatus. The sequence continues at coordinate 34,554,517 of OW679195.1, read as the reverse complement.
AGAAAAAAAAGTTGCATCCGCTAAATCATCGAATCAGTTAGTCCAACATGAAAAGAAAAAATCATAGCCAACTCTGTCCCAAAAAGGTCGTGAACGGCTTATAGAGATTGAAATGCTCGGACTACCGGGATTTCAAACTGTTTGACATTCAATTGGTGACAAGAGAAATGTCACTTTGTGTTTATTTTTTTCTAAAGTGCATTAACTTGTTACAATAAGTGAAAATTCGTAGAACAAATAGTATATCTAACTCGTGGCTGATAACATTTCAACGTTTCGAGTTACTTTATTCAACTCGCTTCGCTCGTTGAAAAAAAACACTCTCAACGTTGAAATTTTATTTCAACCACTTGTCCCATAATATACTATTAAATACCTTCATTAGACGATATTGGTTCATAATGATTATTTATTCATTTCAATTTGCTTGTTTTAAACGATCCGTGCAAGTGTAACAGACGTTAACTCCAGAAAATAACGTTTTTGAGCGAGGAATTGCAATAAACGGACAAAATCCGATAACAACATTTAAAGAGCGGAAAACACATATATAAAATGTACCTAATTGAAAAATCCCATGTCTGGTTGACTCAAAAATGCATTATGGCGTATGGTAATTTTAAAACGCCGCCGCATAAGTTTACCGCATTCTTGCATTAAACATTTTGTAAATTATCCATTCTTTTTCGCTTTCTTGCCTTGTAACTGCTGCAGAATGTGAGCTTCGATTATTATTAAAAACCCACTTGCTAATTACGAGACATTCAAATATTGGCTTCTTAGTGATTTTACACAAAATTTCATTTAGTTTTTTAAAAGAACAGTGTATAGTGACCCAACTTACGTAATTTCAGATATTTTATTGCCCTAAACTTAAAATCAATAGTTATTATTAAAGATGTTAATAACATTTTGAAATTTGAAGTAAAAATATGAAAACAACCTGAGCAATTTAATTGTCCAGCGTTCACAGTAATTTTCTTATTCGGTGTGTTCAAAAAGAAATTACTTAAGGGTTGGCCATGGAATATAAAAGTATTGGCAACAGCAAGCTTTAGAATTCATTAACATAATCGCTGTTGTTGCTGTCATAAGTTTATATTATATTGAAAATTCTAAAAATTGCCATATTCAACCCTTATGTAATTTCTTTTTGAACACATAGTATACAGGTCACTTGAATGTAAAAATAACTTTATTGTTACGTGCTTGAGCAAATGTCTTTTGTTTTTGTATCTAAAGTACGAATTCTTATTTCAATCAGCCGTTTTCAACTAGGTTTATCAGTCATCTGTCAACTTTCCCTGATCAACACCAAATTGATATTTTGTTTTAAAATTTCAGAAGTTACCTAATACATTTTTAATAACTATTTGTATTACTAGGCCGGAAAATGTATCATTCCCTCCCGCAGATGTAGTTTAGTTCTTCAGAGTTTGCGAGAACAGTACCTAATCAATTTATTGTAATCATGCAGGGGATGAAATGACGTTTTAGTCCAGAGTTATACATACAACACTTTTACATTTTATGATGAGACTATCTCTTGTAATCAGCTGCATTCAAAAATATTTAAATATGAAAACCAGGAGGCTAGTTGATTTATTATTAATAATAATCACATTGTCTCCCGTCTCTAATGGCAACGGGAGTCAATGTATTATATTCCCTCCCACTGCCATTGGAAACCAAGCAGGGACCCAAACGTATATTTTCCTTATACCTCTAATGGCGACAGAAAATGTCACTTTCGTATAAAGGGGTAAAAAAGTATTTTCGAACAGAGCCAACAAAAAATTCTCAAGTTGCGCCTATTGGATCGTTCTACAAAATCTAAACAGAAATTTGCTCTCAAACACTTAAGAAATCCAATGCTCCACCCTGTATACTTAGTTAAGTTACATATTTTCGCCATTCAGCCTCATGTTAAGCGTATTTAATAATAGATTGTTCTACAAGTTAAGAAAAGTGAAAGTTTTTCAACGATTAATTTACGAGCGAGTGATGCAAAGGGAGTGGATCAATTTATCACTAACATGGAAAAATCACTTTTATAACATATTCAGCGTGCTATTTTTTCTAATATCATTACAAAATCTAGCCAAAATTAAATTCGACATTTCTTCATATTCGCAATTTTTTTTTAATTGGCAGTGAAGAACGTCGAAATCGTCAAATAAAATACGAGCAATCGGCAGTGAAGTAATCCATTGTTTTACAACTTTTTGTAGGCGGCTGGGCGATAGGTAAACGTCAATCGACGTCAACGTAACATATAAAAGTTGGTTAAAATGTTGTAACTTCGCGATTTAAAAAAACAATGTACCCCTGGGCAGTGGAAGTTCCATTTCAATCCTTGTGTGGTTTATTTGCTTTGGCCCTTCGGGCCTCGGCAACTAAATACACAATCGTGATAAAAAGCTCAACTTTAGTGATAACTTATGTGGAAACTAATATAAAAAAATATATAGATTTGAACTTCCAAGTCCCTATACCTTCTTACTGAAGGGAGTTTGTACTAAAGTATATTAGGTTTAATCGGTTTATTATAACCTAAGGAATCTATGCCAAATGGGTGTCCCATTTTTTGGGACACCCTGTATAATTGTTATTCTTGAATTTATTTATTTACTTGCATCTTACATCAAAACAAACTAAAAACTATTGGTTTTGGTGAACGGTGCATGTAGTTAGAAGATTTAATTATCAAAAAACCTTCAAGAGTGAAAGAGTATGTAGGTTACTATAGTTAACGAAACATAAAAATTTATGGATCTTAGTAAGGCTTTTGACCGAGTTAGAAGAAAAGACATATGGAAAACACTAGAAAATAGAGGTGCAAGCGCAATGGAGATAGATATGGTCAAAGCACTATATCATAAAACGGCAAATGTAGTGAGAACCAGACACGAGGAATCGGAGGAGTTTGCCACAATGAGAGGCTTAAAACAGGGTTGTGTACTAAGCCCATTTTTATTCACAGTAATTATGGATGAAGTAGTTAAGGAGAGTAAAAAGGAGACAAGGAAATATAACGTAGGGAGGTGGAGAATGGAAAAGGTGCAAATGTCCGAATTGCTATATGCAGACGACATGGTGATTTTAGCAGCAACAGAGAAAGAACTACAGGAAAACATAAACATATATAATAGGGAAATGCAAAAGGCAAACATGAAAATTAACATAGAAAAGACAAAGACGATGGTTATAGCAGCAGAAGAAAGGAGGCACAGTATTACAATAGAAGGGAATGAAATAGAGCAAGTGTACAAATTCAAATACCTAGGGTCATATATCAGTAACAACGGAAAGATAGATGACGAAATAAATGAGCGTGCAGCCGTTGTAGGAAGAACTTTCAACGCTATAAAAAACACCTTTCTGAGTAAAGCGGAAATACCGAAAGAAACCAAAGTGGAAGTAGTGAAAAAAGTAGTGTACCCGGCTCTAGTGTACGGAAGTGAATCGTGGGTGGTCACAGATAAACAACGAAGTAGGCTGATAAGCACAGAAATGAGATTTTGGAGAAAAATAGAAGGAAAAACAAGAGAAGACAGGATTAGGAACACAACGTACAGAGAGCAGTTAGGTGTAAAGGCAGTGAACGAAGTGATACAAGAAAGACAATTAGGATGGCTAGGACACGTGTATAGAATGGAGGAAGACCGACTGGTGAAACAGACTTTTGAAGCAAGACCAGGTGGAAAGAACAGAGTGGGAAGACCGAGGAGGACGTGGGCAGAAGAGGTGAGAAAGGCAGCACAGCAGAGGGGATTAGAATGGAACACAGCGAGACAAAAGGCACAAAATAGAAAAGAATGGAAAAAGTGGTGCAGAAAAACTCCAAACAACGAAGACTGACAACCAATCGACACCAAGCCTTACACCTTACGGTAGAAAGGCTCAGGATTATGTATGTATGTATGTATAACCTAAGGAATCTATGCCAAATGGGTGTCCCATTTTTTGGGACACCCTGTATAATTGTTATTCTTGAATTTATTTATTTACTTGCATCTTACATCAAAACAAACTAAAAACTATTGGTTTTGGTGAACGGTGCATGTAGTTAGAAGATTTAATTATCAAAAAACCTTCAAGAGTGAAAGAGTATGTAGGTTACTATAGTTAACGAAACATAAAAATTAAGCATTTTTAGATAACGATTACGAATCGACACGACACTAATGATAGTTGCAACTTGCAAGAAAATTCTACTAAATACAACTATATGACAATAATTTTTATTGAAAGTAATTGAAAAAGTAATTGATGTTGTACAATTACAATTACTAAGTAATTGGTAATTGAATTACTATTTCCTGTGAGTAATTGAATCTCTGGTAATTAAATTACTACATTGGGCGGTAATTGGTAATTAGTAATTAATTACTTTTTAAAAGTAATTTGCCCAGCTCTGCTAGTTACGGCCCTGTTTCACACATCTGGGGATTCTTTGGCAGAAATTCTTGGTCTGTTCGTAACTGTTGTTGTAGTCCTGTTTGGCATGCCATGCTTTTTTATGTTTAGTGATGTGATTAAATGTATCGTGTGTTCCAAAAAGAAAACTCATTTAGGGTAGGCCTTGGAAAGAAAAATAGAAAATCTAGTCATGTCTTAACTTAAGTCTGTAGGTGAATGTCAGATTGTATTTTGTTTATGAAAACATCTGTCACTGTGACAAGCAAAAGTTTACACTGCATTAAGTTTATTTGTATCAAACAAAAAGGAAAATAGGATGGCATTTACACAACAACAACGAGTGTTTTGTATATTTTTAGGAAAATAGTTCAAAATCAAGATTTAATTTAGTTCATTTGCTTCAATGGGTATTTATCAAGTAATTTTTTTTTATTTTTTTTATTTAAATTTTATTTTGGGTAAATAACAGATGTACATCAAAGACGGACACCCTATAACAATTTACCACTACATAAACATAATCATTAATATATAGCAGTCTGCGTTTATAAGCCGAACAAAAAATAACAAAGAAAATAAAATATGACTGATAACAAAATTGTAAATGATCTAAAATTAATTAATGACTTAATTCCGCAATCTAAGAATTATACTAGACATCTTATTTTTAAATTCTCTAAAAGAACATACAAACATATCGGGACAGTTTTCACGAGCATTATAAAAATTGAAATTGACAGATAATCTGTACACTGGAGAGTTATTAGTGCCATTTACACGTACGCTCCCATCGCGAAGGTTTGGAGCGAACTCCAAACGTGCGTGCCGGAGCGCGGGCCAATAATGCACGCGCCAATCGCGTTGTTACCTAAATCGTAACACTCCAGGCGTGCACACTGGACTGCAGTTTTAGAGCGTACAATCCAAAACTTTTAGTGTAAATGCGATTTCGTCAAGTATTGATGTGGCGTGTGGAATTTTAGAAATTCTAAACGTTTTGGGTTAGCGCTTGGTTGATCAGTTGCAGAATAATAAAAATGTCTAAGAAAAAAAGATAAAGTGTGTGCAGTTGCATACACAGGTTTATATATTTATTTGGAAACACTAAAATAGAAAGCACCGCGATCAGTATGGGTAAAGAAATGGAAGGAAAACACAAAATTTATATGGGCATATGACATATGACACTTGTATGTATAGTCTGTTCACTAAACATAAAAACACAAAGTGGCCTTTGATATCCAAAATTCCATCAGTGTACATGCAAATTCACCTTTGTCTAGGAATGTATTTACAAAAAGTTCCTAAAACCATTAGGTTAAGGGTGTGACATTTACTACCCATCTGTCATAAATGTTGTAATTAACTACTTTTAAGGATATTATACAAATACTGTGGTGGATATTATTGACGTAGCGTTTACTAATGGGTATCTTTATTACATTTTATGAAACTTCAGGTTAGAATTTCTAGAAAAATATCTACTTTGACACTGACAGTGAGAAATATTAAATGTCATTTTTAAATTCAAATCTGCCAGTATGCAGGCCTGCAAACCTTTGCAAAACAAAATACAGAATCCCTAGCAGAAAAATTATATGCATATGCCAACGTCAAAAAAAAAATTAAATGTTTTTGTGTTTCCTGAATGCCCTATACGAGAGTTGCTTGAAAATGATCCGTATGATTATACCCATGGGAAAGATTTATACATTTCTATAAACTTTCCGAATGTATCTTTTGCTTAATACCGTGAGTCGGACATGGTCATTTTGAAAGGATTTTATTAAATATAAGTACCGGGTGACAAGGGCGTAGCCAGGATTCCAGTTAGAGGGGGGCATACATTTAATTACACCATCAACTACTATTATTATTATTATAGTTTTATTTCATTTTTTTCAAATTACAAAAATTATAAGTTGAAATATCATTAGTTTCTGTAAATCTGTGCATATCGCAACATCTTTTTTTTAAATGTTGTAGAATGTGAATTGCAATAATGATTATAAATCAACTGCCTTTTGCTCTATATAAATGTTTAGGGGTGGGCAACTGCCCACCCCTGCCCCTCCCTGGCTACGCCCATGCCGGGTGACCATAAATGGTTCTGACGGTTTTTCTTAGGTTGACACTGTTAATGTTGGTTACCCTGCTGTTAATTTTAAGTCTATGTCAAATTCGACGTTAGCAGGTTAAGTTTTGTGTCATATTGTGTCAAAACTGACGGAAAACCTAACCTGCTAACCTCGAATTTGACACAGATTTAAAATTGACAGCAGGGTAACCAACATTAACAGTGTCAATTTAGCTAAAAAATCACAACCATTTATGGTCACCCGGTAGTATTATTATATTAACACCAATCAAGTGTGCACTCCAAGCCTCACCATTTTGCAGAAAGAATTTTTATATTGCAAGAGCCTGGAGTGCGGTATTGGCGTGCCTATTACAACACATTCTTTGCCTGTACAGTTTTGGTGCATTTACATGCGCGCTCTTTGCACTCGGGTTTGGCGCGTCCGCTCCAAACCTGTACGAAAAACCGTGCGTGTAAATGGCACTAAAATAGCACAATTGGTGTGGCAAACAGATACAGATAAGAGGTCATTGCTTCGGGTTATGGCAAACTTCAATTTGATCATGGCATGCTGCGAGTTTTTTGTAACACACGATATATGGAATGAATAAAAATATTTCTTAAAGCAAACTGCAAATGTAGATTTGCAGGCGTTATCGCTGACCGAGAGGTCAGCGATATCAAAGACACTTATTACTGCACCTTCGAAGCACTGATTATACGACTTTACATTTCGAATGTAAAACGAATACTAAATATATCTATTGACTTAGTGTAGTTACTGTTATTTCATTTTGTCACCTATAAATATAACCTACACTGTTTTTTGGGTAACCACTTTGCTAAGACTAATGTTTAAGAATTATGATCAATTTTCAGTGCGGCAAAAATTATTTGACCATAATATTTCCTGGCAACATTTTTTTTATCTAACTTGGTGACCTCTTGAACCTATATTAAAAGTTAGAATGTAGTCCTCGTATTTTGAATACGGATTTCATTTGGGAGTAGCATTTAGAAGCAAAGCAACCATTGCTATTAGAGACATCTTATCCGGTTTTAGAACATATTTAGGTGCTGTGGAACACACTGTGTTTACGGAGGCACCATGTTTACCAAAATTATACAACGAAAAGTACCAACAACCCTGAAATTGTAAGTAAATTTTTTTTTAGTAAGCTTCAAATATGGATTTTGTCATAATACCTATTTATGCAACACGTGCTAAAAGTCGACGTTTATGCACGAGACATGAAAATTATGAAACGAAGCCGAACTTCAATCACTTATTTCTTCTTCAGATGTTGACAATATATCTTGCGGTAGCTTGCGTTTGAGTCGCTTGTGGATCGATTTTTTTCCCCTGTTCCATAGTGGGTAGCGCCAGGGCATTCACCGAGTTTATCGTGTAAGGTCCTAATGCATTTTTTGATAAATTGTTCAATTGTAGGCATTTGTAGTTCTCTATGTATTTGAACGTTACGTACAAACCATGGTGAGTTAGTGGCTATTCGTAGAATTTTATTTTGAAAAACTTGCAGCTTTTTTATCGTTGTTTTGGGGGCAGCACCCCATACAGGGCATGCATAGGTCACGATTGGTCGTAGCAATGACTTATAAATAAGCAGAGAGCAGTCCAGTTTTAGAGGGCTCTTGCGGTTTATTATCGGATATAATTGTGATAACCTTGCATGAGATTCATTCAGTTTCTTGTTTAAATGTAGCCTCCAAGTTAGACGTTTATCAAGATAGACTCCTATGTACTTTACTCCTTGATCAGAACTATTCCATGGTATGGGTTGGCCATTTATTACTAAGTTGTTTGGAGTAGCCAGTCTTCGCAAAGTAAAATTTTTTGCCTCGCATTTTGAGGGATTGAGGTTTACTTCCCATTTCCTGAGCCAGTCATTTAGTTCATTTAGTTTTCTTGGAGTTGTTGGACAGCTACATCAATGTTCTGATTTTGAGTGACGATTGCAGTGTCGTCTGCATACATTGCCATGGTAGAATTGGGCAGGCGTGGGATGTCGTGCATGAACACATTATACAGGATTGGTCCCAAAATAGATCCTTGCGGTATTCCAGCCAATATATCTTTGGTTATTGAGACAGTAGCGTTAATTCTGATTTGAAACTTTCTATCTTCTAGGAAAGATTTTATTATTAACAGGAGATAGTGCGGTAAATCAAGATTAATCAGTTTGTACAACAGTCCATCAAACCAGACCGTATCAAAATCTTTTGCTATGTCGAGAAAAGCTATTACTGTGTGATCTTTGCGCTCAAATCCTCTTTCAATGGTTTCAGTTATCCTTAGTAATTGATGATTGGTGGAATGTTTCGGTCTAAAACCAAACTGAAAAGCTGGAATTGCATTTTTCATTGAAAGTTCTATGTTCTTTTAAGTATAGCTTTCTCTAAAATTTTTGACAATACAGGCAGAAGGCTGATTGGTCTGTAATTGGTGGGCTCTTGAGGATTCTTGTCTGGCTTGTTAAACATCAGAATGTGGGCTTTCTTCCAGGTATTCGGAAAGTACCCTATTCTAAGGCAGGAATTAAATATTGCTGTTATATAGCAAATTGCTTTTTGAGAGAGTTTTTTGAGGACAGAATTAGTAATAAGATCGTGCCCCGGAGATTTCTTGTGCGGCAACTTCTTAATGAACTGCATTATTTCTGTGGGGGTTATATGTTTTATCTCCCCCGGAGTACCCGGTAAATTATTGGCGACATAGTTCTTAACGTGATGTGTATTTTCATCATTATCATTGTTGTTGTTCATGGTGAAAACATTCTCCAGGTGGTCTGCAAGGATTTCACACTTTTCCGCGTCGCTGGAGTATGTGATGCCATTATTCTTCAGAGGGGAAATGGTCGGTGGTTGCTTAATAATCCGTTTGGTAGCTCGCCATAACGAATGATCTGCGGGCTGGAGGTCTTCTAGATATTTCTGATAGCATTTTATTCTATGTTTGTCCAGCTCTAGTTTAACTTTCCGTGTTAATTGGTTCAGTAAGAGCCTTAGTTGTGCTTTTCTGTTTCTTTGCCATTCTCTTCTGACTTGGTTCTTCTGCTTGATTAAGTTCATTAATTCTACTGGTGGTTGCAAGCCGTTCAGTTTTCTTCTTCGGTTGGGCTGTATTATGCTGGCTTCTTTTATGCATGTTTTAATTATTTCCTGGAAGTTGTTTATAGCTGAATCAATTGTATCTCTGTTGACTAGATGGGTGGGGCATTGTAACTTGTTGTCAAGTGTCTCTTGAAATTTTTCCCAGTCTACAAAGCCGTTGATTAGCCTTGGTAGTTTGTCAGTTGGATTAGGTATGTGTTCAAATGATATTAGGACCGGCAAGTGATCAGACTCAAGTTCCGTTAGTACCGTTTGATACAGTGGGCAGGTACTATTCTTATGTAGTACAGTGAGAGCCAAAAAGCATTGGTCAGTTTCAATACCTAATAAAAACCCATACACTTCACCTATGGAATAAATGATAATTTCTTCATAAACAGGAAACTTGGGAGTTTTGTTTCAATGTTTGACATCCTCCGAAAGTGACAGTTTGGTGTGCTGTTTCATCGTCAAAGACTGTCGTGGCTTATTTTTTCTAGGAAATTGGTGAAACGGTAACGGTTACATCTCAAAGACATTACATGCTTTAAAGATATTTTATCGCAAATAGAGGAGGAGATAGTAAATGAATATTGGTTTCAACAAGACGGTGCTACCAATTACACCGCAAGAATTAATGCGGATTTCCTACGACAATAGTTTCCAAATAATCTGATTTCTTACAATGGTGACCTTCCTTGGCCCTCGAGATCGCAGGATATAACCACTCCAGACTTTTTTCTTTGGGATTACTTGAAGAGCAGAGTATTTACAAGAAAGATAAGAAATCTGGAAAAGCTTAAAATGTATAATGTCTAGAATATCAGGTTGGTAATCTGCTCGGTAAGGGTAGTGGGTTGGTGCATCTGGGGCTGAGATTTGAATTGCGTTATCGTTGATGTATTTGTATAGTCGCAGGCCGTTTGGGTTGTTTACACGGCATCCCCATATCTTATTTTTACAGTTGAAATCTCCTATTGCATAGGTTGGTTCGGCGCCAGAAAATAGCAATTGCAGATCGTGTTCGCAGATTATATTGTTTGGTTGTTTGTATATACTTGCTATTTTGATTGTGGCATTATTTACTGTTTTCAGTTTAGCTTCTATTGCTTCTATGCTTGACAGTTTTTGTATTGGTAATGGATATATATCTAACGTTTTCTTTGCGATTATGCAAACTCCTCCCGAAGCTTTAGTGGTCAGTCTATCGTTTCTAAAAACAACGTATCCCGGTATGTTGAGCCGATCCGTGTTTATTAAATGTGTTTCGTTGAAGCACGCTATATCGATGTTGTGATTGGCCAAGAAAACTATAAAGCTGGCGCGATTCTGTTTTATGACGTCGACGTTCCAACTGGCAATTGTTAGCTTATTAATGTCAGTATGATTATTTGCGATTGCTAAGCAGGGTTGGCAATAACGATAATAATGCTGTTTTTATTTTATCAATATGAGGCGTGAGAAGTTCAAGCAGTGTTTTTAGAAGTAGTGTTATAAAATCTGTAGAGTTTTCGTTCTGACTGTTTAATGAGTTTTGTAAATGAGTGGCGGTATTGGTTTCAGTTTCTGTGTGCGTTATATTATCAGACCATTGCCGTTTTGGTTTAGGTAGTGCAGGGAAGTTACTGAGATTGTTTTGGGGTGTGGAGTTTATTGTGCTATGTATGTTGCGATTATTATTCCTATTGCTACTGGCTTTTTGTGCAATTGTTTGATAATATGCACACCATTTAAAGTTTGCAGGGTGTTCACCTCCACAGTTTACACATTGAGGCTTATCTTTCGAGTCTTTAGTGCAGTTGAGGTAATGATGGCTCTCTTTACACTTGACACATCTTGGCGTGAGTTTGCAATAATTCTTGGTGTGCCCGTATAACTGACATCGCGTGCATTGCGGTATATCTGGGGATTTTCTTCTAGGTTCTACGCTTATTATGCAATAATTTAATTTGTTTATTGCAAATATTTTGTTAGATTCCTCAACTTTTGCAAGTTCTACTGTACATATGGGGATTGGATACCTTTTCTTATTATAAAGCCTAGCAACTTTAATAGTAGTAATTTTTTGTTGTAACAGCTCTTCTTTAATTTCTTCCTCTGTTAAGGAAATAGGTACACCACGTAAGACAACAGATAATTTTTGTTCTTCAGGGTTCTGTTAGAATGGTAGTTAAGTTTGAGTGAATCATAATACTTGGTTAAATTCCGATAGTCGTTAATACTGGTTAAATTGATGCGTAAGAAATTACCTCTGCACGCCAATGTGAATTCATCAATGGCTATTGCTTGTACGTCTTTTAATATTTCCTGATAATTCTTACCTTCATGGAGGTAAATTGGTGGGATTTTGGTTTTCTAACTGCTGGTTCTTGCGATTGTTGAGAGAATTGACCCGGTTGTGGAGATTGCTTTTCTTATTGTTCCGCTTCTTTGTGTTGTTCTTCGGAAAGGTCTATCATCGAAGCATCTTGAATATCGCAGTTGCTACCTTTATACATTATTTGTGTTGTGTTTGACGGCAAATAATATTTATTTGTTGTAATAAGTTTGTTTGGGTCAAAGAAGTATTTTTTGTTGGGGTCATCGCAGTTTGGAGATAGTACATGGCTGCCGCGTTTATTTTGGTTCATACTTAATTAATTGGTTGGGCCTCTAACGAGGCCACACTGATATTATTTGGTAACCGACACTGTTAAAAGTTTAAGAATTACACAAGGTTACACTACAAATAATAAGTTCAAGATAAGGCGTATGCTTTCACTGATAGCGCTCGCAAAATACGTTCGACCGCGATCAAGGCTAGCACGCGACTCTCTGGGTAAATTGAAATTCGGCATATTAGATCGTTTTACAAATTAGATCAAATCAATTTCAGGCTTTTTCAAAAATAACTCCCGAAAGGGTTAAATGGGGTAGATGTGTTTTTCTAAAGATCGCCATAATACGATAACTGCTGCAGGTAGAAAGTTGATTCGGCACAGTTCGTTTTACACATCGAATGAAGGTTTTTCGAAATGTATCCTCTCAAAGATCGTCACGAGATAGATACAGGATACAGGTCAAAATTCAGCATATTAGTTCGTTTTAAAAATCATGGTAAACCATTTTCAGGGTTTTGCAGAATGGATCTCCTCAAAAGAGTTAAATAAGATAGATCTGTTTTTTAAAGATTGCCCTAACGAGGAAACTACTACAAATATGAAGCTGAAATTTGGCATATTAGATGGTCTTACAAATAGGCCAAATCATTTTCAGGGTTTTTTGAAATTCACCACCAAAGAGTGTTACGGTCTAAATGCCCTCTTAGCGGTTGGTACTGTGTGAACAAACCTTTAGTGCCGATATTCGGTTCGCGCGCATCCAAATTCGTTAGGTTGGCGATGACATTTTTGGGTGGTGCTCGGATTTTGCCAACTCATTGCGCTTCGGCATTAGTTATTGTTTTGTGGCTTCGGCCTTCGTCTCATTTTTATTGCGAAATTAGCAGCTTGCACGGTTTTTCGCATTCTATAATTCTGTAATATAGTCTGCTTTTGATTCTTTGTGTGCCCCACGCCGTTTAGCGCCAATTGGCGGAGTTAGTTGCAAACAAGCTTCTGCAAAAAAAAATCCGTGCACATAGCCCATATTCTTGGGGCGAGTTATTTTGAAGTTTTGTCCGCTCTCGCTTGAAGCGCATGTCGCCTATTTAAACTAGAGACCCTAGAGGTCTCTAATAAAACGATTTTTTAGACGTTCCTACCCTACCAGCGGCCCTCAAAATTCTCAATTTTAACCCTAAAAAACGAATATTGCGATGAAATCAACGACAAAATTCTCTTGCCTGAATATGAAAAACAATATTGAGTGTGAATACAATTGTATCACATAATGACAACATTTTATAATTTCTTATAAAGTTTCTAGATTCGTTAAATTTCAGTGGAACATAGCCACATTGTTTAACACTAAAAATAGGATCAATAGATAGTCCCTTGAACATTTTAAATGTGGCTACTGGCTTAATAGATGAGATAAGATTAATGGCACGCAATTTATTTCAGTACTAGTTAGATTTTATATTAAATGGACAAGTCACAAGCTAGGTAGAAGAGTATTATTACCGCGTATAGATTAACACATTCTAATATTGCACTACCTTTTTGCCTTCGGAAAAGACATTTTTCTGTGCGCCTATCATTTGCGATAACCATTAATAAATCACAAGAACAAACTGTGAATAAAGTGCGGAATATATCGTATTTGCCACAAACAGTAGGTATTTAGCCATGGTCAAGTATATGTAGCAATATCACGTGTGAGTAGTTTTAAAACCTTAAAAATTTAAATTTTACCTAATCGATTCTGCCACACGTTACAAATAAGTTTTGTAACTTGCAAAATATTTTGCAACGGGTCCACTAGTTCACTTTTTAAATATCTCGGTATCTCTTCTACTTCATATAGAACTTGACTTCGAGAATCTATGCCGTCAGAATATGATCATGTGGACGTGTGGGCGTATGATTTACTTGCTGATGGATAGCACTGCAAACCCCAGTCCGCAGTCTGCATTCCCAGTTATCAGTCAAACGATCATCAATGGCAGTTTGGCAGTGCAAGTGAGACTGTGTTTCTTTTAGTGTCTGTATTGAACATGTCTGATCTTGTTTGAGTGCAGCCGAGAGGCGGAATCGACAATTGCATTGTAGATTGAGGAAAAACAGCATCGCTGATAACTTAACAACATGAATCTTGAAAATAAATCGAAAAGCGGCAGTTTAAAATAAAAACTAAAGAAAGAGAAACAAGTAACAATAGAAAAACTGCCAAAATTAGATACGTATTTTTAAAAAACCGTTGCAAATCTTGTAGAGGCGGAAATACATCTTTTCACAAGTTCTACCCCCACATCAAGTGAACTCTTCCCGGAAGACTAGTCTATGGGAAAGAGTAACCTGACCACACACAACACATCCTGCATACATTATACACATGATATGCTGTGACCTGTTATTGGTTTCGTGTAATTGTTGGTCGCAGCTTAAATAAATATAAAACTATGTTCAATGAATCAAAACCCTGGCCAATATACGTACGTATAGAGAAAATTCATGAACTGCGAACACGAGTAAATCAAGGCGAATTTACGATAGCCTAAAAAGACACCAAGACCAATGGACAGTCGATCTAGGGTACAGGTTACATAATCTAGATTGAAGCGCGGTGAAAATCGGAACTAGTCTTAGAATCTAGTAATTTCCAAGTTTCGTATTGATAAAATTGTTGACATTTATCATATTGACATTAAATTCTTAATCCTATTTAAGCTAAATAACATAATAAATCAGAGGCGTAGGCTACTCAAGATTGTAGTATGGCGCATTGTCAGTTCTTGAATGTTAAATCTCTCTCTCCCTCTCTCTCTCTCTCTCTCTCTCTCTCTCTCTCTCTCTCTCTCTCTCTCTCTCTCTCTCTCTCTCTCTCTCTCAGCCTTCATCTATCCATAGGATATAGGCCTCTCTCATATTGAACCACTTTTCTCTATTAGAATAAGTTAAATTTAATAAACCATGAATTTAGTTACTACCTTAGCTAAATTAATAATTGGAGTTCCAGCAGTGGCTTCTTGCTCCATAAATTGCAATATATTGCTTAAAATTTTACGGTTTTGTCCACCAATAACTTTAAAATTTATTTTAAGTACTAGTGAAAAACATTTTACTTTTAAAAGCAGAATTAACAACACAAACAAAAATAGCAACAATAACAATGAAAAAATAACAGAATTAACAAAATTAACAGCAACAGCAACTTTCACACTTTGAAACACAAAGAATCTGTCATATGACGTTAGTCACTACCCAAACGAAATCCCTCTACTAGTACGAGCTGCGGTGGCACTAGGTCTAGTGTGATAAAACTTTTCAAGGTTATATATATAAATAGTTACGTTATTGATAGGGGAACACAAAATGACACTGCTGCCACGTGGGGACCGAACGGCGCTATAATGTTTTTTTTTTATTATTTTTTTTTAATGTCTAGTATCATAAAACTGCAGGATTCTGATGGTTCCTCGAGACAGGGGAGCGGTAGGGCTATAAAAAAACAGTGCTGCCAGCCCCTGTGAAAGCTCTTATCAGCGGCAGCAGGGAGATAAGTGATCCCTCGGATCCTATTTTCTAGTAACATCGAACTTCATAAAAATTTAAACGAAAGATCATCAATTTCTGTGTAAGAAAACCCACTGCTACCTATTCCAAAAAGTGAAGAAAATGGCGGCAGCAACATTTGAAAGTCGCGATTAACGCAACCGAATTTCGCGTCTCCAGTCGGTTTTATCAGCAGTAATCCGGTTTTTTTTCGATTTGTACTAATGAAATACGCATGACATTGTAATTTGCAATATATTTTCAATGGCGTTGATTGTTTAAATAAATGAATTGTATTTTGTATGTGATATTTTTAGATTTTTCTTATTTTTCTTGTTTTTTTTCATATTTTCCCTGCATTTAATTGCAATTGAGAATGGATTAGTTCTATTCGTTGAAACAATACTTGGGATCATTGTTTAAACAAATTAGATTCTATCAATTATTAATTTTGGGCTGCTTTTTTAGGTCTTTTCGCGTTTTTCACAGCACGTACGAATCCGTTTCGTATTTTTATTGAAACATGCCATTTATTTATCACGACAGGGATAGTTTGAACAAATTAGAAGTATTTTACTTGGAACATAACATTTTTTAAGCTATTTTTAAGTAGAAATTGAGTCTGCGGCGTTGATTTATTTTACCAACTTACATTGTTGGACGCCGGCTGTGCTATTCACAAGTGGCACATTCTGATTGGCTAGAGGGTAACAGAAGGATCTACGAAGCCTATTCGTCGGTATGCTTTATGCTCACTTTCGTTTGAGAAGCAGTCAGCAACGGTCAAATCGCTGTCCTTTTTTGTTTCATTTGCAAGAAATGTAGTGGTGTTACACAATTTACCGAAAGTACTTTGAACAAATGTTTGAGCGTTCTCGCCTACAGAAAAAAGAAAAAATTCAAATACGGCGACTTATCCTTGAACAGAATGTATTCTATAAAAAAATGTAAACTCGTTGATTCAGCCCGCTTCGAAATATTTCAAAAATGATACTCTTCGAAGCAGTATAGCGATGCGTTTTTGAAAAAAGTAAAGAGTTTCGATTCAAGCGTTATTGCGCCATGCTACATATCAATGGAACAGAAAATTTTGCGCACGATATACGTGACCAACATGTAGGAAAATGCGACTTCATAGAATTACACTCGTTGACGATATACTATCATTGTCAACAGGTAGTAATGACGAAGATGACGAAGAATTTGACGCATAAAGTTTTGATTCCGACGATGAAAACTAGCGATTAGTTGCTTCGATGCTTTAATTATTACCCATTCCTGTAATTTTAACTTTTAATATAATACCAAATTTACTAAATGGGCAATTATTTCAATAATAACCCATTACGAACTTTTCATAATCTTTGTGTTTTTTATAAACCAACATTTGTATGAATGAATTTTGAAGGAATTTAAATTTGTTCTCACAAAAAAATACTAATATACGATTGCTTATTTAAACACGCTTATATTCTTTTACAGTTGGTATACTAAATCAACGCCGCAGGCTCAATTTTTGTTTATGTTCCAAGTAAAATACTTCTCATTTGTTCAAACAATCCCTGTCGTGATAAATAAATATCATGTTTCAATAAAAATACGAAACGGATTCGTACGTGCTGTGAGAAACGAGAAAAGATCTAAAAAGCGGCCCAAAAATCAATGCCCTTGGAATAATTGATAGAATCTAATTTGTTTAAACAATGATCCCAAGTATTGTTTCAACGAATAGAACTAATTCATTCTCAATTGCAATTAAATGCACGGAAAATATGAAAAAAAACAAGAAAAATAAGAAAAATCGAAAAATATCACATATAAATACAATTTCTTTTTTTTTAAACAATCAACGCCATTGAAAATTTATTGCAAATTACAATGTCGCGTATTTTATTAGTACAAATCGAAAAAAAACGGATTAAAGCTGATAAAACCGAATGGACACGCGAAATTCGGTTGCGATAATTGCGACTTTCAAATGCTGCTGCCCCTATTTTCTTCACTTTTTGGAAAAGGCAGCAGTGGTTTTTCTTACACAGAAATTGATGGTCTTTCAGATAACGTTTAAATTTTTATGAAGTTCGATGATACTAGAAAATAGGATCCGAAGGATCACTTATCTTCCTGCTGCCGCTGATAAAGAGTTCTCACGGGGGCTGGCAGCACTGTTTTTTCTTATAGCCCTACTCGTCCCCTGTCTCGAGGAACAATCAGAATCCTGCAGTTTTATTATACAAGATATTAAAAAAAAATATTCTAAAAAAATTTTTTTATAGCGCCGTTCGGTCCACACGTGGCAGCAGTGTCATTTTGTGTTCCCCCATCTAAAGCACCTTTATAATACGAGCATGCTTGTCAGCCATATTGAATCACATCACAAAAGCGGCAAATTCAAAAAATTTGTTACTCTTCAGAAAATGAAAATATGTTAATGTCTATACGTTTAATAGTACTAATTCGAGGCTGAACAACCGATCATGCTCAAAGATTTTGAAATCTGAAAAACAGAAAAGACAGTAAATAGTTCATTCAAAAATGAATCAATGTTTTAGGCTTACCTTATGTCCAAAAAAGTATTCCTTAGTCTTAAAATAGACTGATTTTTTAATAAAGAATATGAGAGGCAACGCGTAAAAGGCAAAAAGATACAGGAAAACGAACACAGTTGGCAAATCAAACACAAGATTAGAAGCTAGAACAGCGAGCATAGATAATATAACCCACAACAAGTGAACTGTTTGACGTTGTAGGGTTATGTTTTGGTTGCATCATGGCCACCAACACGTAAACGCGAAAGTACTGTGATGCAAGATTTTATGCAACTTGTGCGACATGCGTCTGCTTGTATTATAAAGGGCTCTACCCCCATCAATGACGTAACTAATTATATTAGAGCCCTTTATAATACAAGCAGACGCATGTCGCACAAGTTGCATAACACTTTGCATCAAAGTTTTTAAATGAGTTCGTGTTCGAAGAGCCCACCTTTTTCTGCTAAATAATAACCTAAGGTCCTAAGCGATCATAGAAACTTCTTCGCACATTAGCCAACATACTAGGACTAATCCTTTGAAACGCTCTTCAATTTTTAAACGCAATTTCCCAAAATCGCTAGAAATGTTATCCGAAAAACCATACATTTTCGATTCTATTTAGTCCCGTAAGCAGAAATCCTCGTGCAGTCAACAGCCTATTTGGTAATGTATTGTTCAGATATTCTTAAACTGCAAGAGTATTGTGAGTGTGGCAGCCATGCTACTGCAACCAAAGTTCATTAAATCTCTCATTCACTACACGTCCAATTTCTGGAATGATTTGTTGCTGTAGTAGTTCAAGGTATTTAGGGCTGGTTAGGGTTCCATCAATAAAAATAGCCCGATCATATTCTTACCCGGCATTTCTATCCAAACATTTAAGTTGTAGGGGTACTGAATCCGGAATTCAAAATACATATGTAGGTTTTCTCGCGGCCAATACTGCATATTCTGTGGGTTATGGCGACCTTGCACTGGAAAATGTCGAGTCATCAGTGAAAACGACTTTCCGGGGAAGAGTTCGCCATTTCTGTCACAATTTCACAAAATTCATACTTCTGAAATGGCCATCGGGAAGAATTTCGTGTGTCATTTGTAACATGTGAGCAAATGAAAATGAAATCGGGCTTGGCTTTGAAATATTTGTTATATGAATAATATGTTGGTGACACTGTAAGTCTAGTTAGGTTTTGCGTCAGTTTTGACGCAGACTGACTCAAAACCAAACCTGCTAACCTCGAATTTGACACAGACTTACAGTGTCACCAACATATTATTCATACAATAAATATTTCAAAGCCAAGCTTGATTTAATTTTTGTTTGTTCACATGTTAGTTCGTAGAATCGAAAACAAACTTTTAGTAAAATAATTCTAGTAGTGGAAGCACCTAAAGACCGTCCGCTCACTGAGACGACGCGATTGCGACGCAACTGATAAGAAACTCATAAGTGATAATCACTTGGCGATTGTTCTATCAGTTTATGTACTTCACTGCACACTGCTACGACTGCGATGCGATCGCGATGCAACTTGCACAAAATAATTGCTACTGCCAGTGTCAATCGCGAAGCGATTAGTTGCGTTAAAGTTGCGGGGTGTGCAAGGAATGTCAAATTAGTACAAAAATACCCTTGTATTGATGCAGCGTCTTTCAATAGACGACTTAACTTTCTCTACTAATACATTAAAGCTTTCTTTTGACATTCGGTAACATGATTTTGCTAATGTTGGGAGAGCTTTATTGCTGCTATGAAATAAAGAGATTGCACTCTTTATCATTTTTGATATATAGGGGTTTCCTATCCTTATTTCGTATGTATCACTAAGTTACAACCACGTCATCATCATCGTCACTCGAAAATATTTTGCAGCAGACTGAGAACAAATTGCTCTGATGTGCATAACACGAGTTGGCGTCGCGATCGCATCGTAGGTATGTTGTAATCGCGTCGCAGTCGCGTCGGACCAGCGAACGGAGAGCCTAATCTACTAGTTCAACAATTTGGTTAAGGGAATAATCTGGATGGTCATTAGCGGTAGTACAAACCATTTGTTCCATTAAATCCCTGTCTTCGTTGGGAACACTAGGCCTTTTATGCTTTTGGGGAGAAACACATCCAAATTTTCCAAAATTTGAGGTAACTGTACAACAGTAATAACAATGGAGAACGTCTATTTTCAAATGTTGTTGTGAAAGAATTTTGAACCTGATAATTTTACAATTTTCACTTTTCCGTTGCCTCATAGTTATCCATTTTAAGGTAGAAATAATGACAGATATTATCAGTAATAATGTATTAAGGGCAAATGCTTTTGCCGGTAAAAATGTTTTACGAAAGTATTTTGTTTTGGCAATGTCACAAGACAAACTAACTTGATCAAATTCCCGAGCCGAAGGCGAGGGAATTTGTCAAAGTTAGTTTGTCGAGGGGCATTGCCAAAAAAAAAAACAAATCGTGAGTAAAACATTTGCCGAGCAAAATCATGAGCCCAAAATACATTTTGTAGACTATTTCCCAAATATCGGTTCATTTTGACATTTATACTGATGCGCAATGACAGTTTAAATGACGTTTCTTAAATACCACCTTGATTAAAGCAACATATTTGGTGGTTGCCGTGGATGCAAGTGGCAAAAGAAACTGACAAAATCCCAAGGGAAAATTTCGATTTTTTGCCACTACAAAAACACACGATTGGTTGAATTTTGAAAAAGCATAGCTTTTCATTGGATAATAAGAGATGTGGGAAATAGTCTGTTGATAAAATTCGCGAACTGTCAAAGTCACATTTTCGGCATTTGTAAATTCGTCATATCGTCAGCCGTGTTCGTAGTAAAGAAAATCTGAAAATCTCTCTGTATATAGCAATCACAAAATGTCGACCCATTTAGGCAGCTTTTTGGATAAAGACTTGAATGATGACTTAAGATGACTCATAATAAGTGTTGAGAATATTTTATTATTCTACTTAATACATGATTCTAACTGTCAAAATCAGTTTAACTATTTTAGATACATTAGAGCTGCTGTAGTACAGAGTTGCGACTTGATTATAAAAATTAGCTACGCCAATAAGTAACAGTTATGTTAAGTTCCTCTTAAACGAAACATTAACGTTTGCACTACTAATTTGTTTTTAGTTGCATTTAGCACTAACACCAATCATTTCACGAAGTTTTTCAAATCGAGCACTTGCAAATGGTTTGGTCATGATATCTGCTAATTGATCATTGCTACTCACATGCTTGATATCCATTTCTTCATCTTCAACTTTTTCTCCAACATAGTAACATCTTACTTTAATGTGCTTCGTGCGATTGTGGAACTCTGGATTTCCTACGAGTCTAATGGTGCTTTGATTGTCGATTAATAATATAGACTTCTCAGTTAAATGGCTTAATTCATTTAACATCCTAGTTAGTCACATGATCTCCTTAGCTCCCTCACAAGCAGCTATTAGCTCGGCTTCGGTGGTTGAGAGTGCTGTAACAGACTGTTTTTCACTTTTCCAGGAAATTATGCCACCACTGTATCTGCAGACTACACCACTGGTCGAGCGTCCAGACTCTCTGTCTTCAGCATAACTTGCATCGCTGTATGCTTCAAGTTGGCATGTTTTCCATCTGGGTAGAAATTTGATACCATAGTCTTTTGTACCCTGCAAATACTTAAACATTCTTTTTACAGCTGACCAGTCACTCACCTTAGGTTAGTCTAATACCCGGGAAGCTTTTCCAACAGCGTATGTTAAATCAGGTCTGGTTGTAATCATTAGAAACATTAGACATCCCACTGCTTCGCGATATGGTACATCCTTGATAGGAGGGCTTCGTTCCTGAGTAACTTCGCCAGCAACTAGAGGCGTGGTAACTTTGTTGGCACTCGTCATGTTAAATCGATCAATACTCTTTTGAATATAACTAGATTGGTGCACAAAGATAGTTCCATCTTTTCTCTGCTCGATTTGCATTCCTAGATAATTCTCTAACTGACCAACTGTGATTTGGAATTCATTCTTCAGTTGGTTGGTGAACTCGTTGATAACTACATTATCACTACCTGTGATCAGTTCATCGTCACCATAGACGGCTACTATTAGTTTTCTTCCTTGCTGTTTGCGTACAAATAGACATGGATCGGCTGTTGATTGCTTTAGGCCAGTCTTTGTTAGGAAGTTAACTAGTCGTCCGTTCCAACATCTGGGAGATTGTTTGAGTCCGTAAATACTTTTCTTAAGTCTGCAAACTCGGCCACTCCCATCAAATCTATCAGGTTGAGTCATGTAAATTTCGTCACTTAGTTCCCCATGCAGAAACACTGTGTTACGATAACATCGAATTGTCTCAACTGTAACTGTTCATTTGTGGCAACTGCCAGCACTGTTCTTACAGTGTGGAATCGAGCAACGGGGATAAAGGTTCCATCATAGTTTATACCGTATTCTTGGATTTAGCATTTTGCGACTAATCTTGCCTTGAACCTATCAATTTCACCGTTTATTGAAAGATGATTTTAATGATAGCATGGGTGTTCGAGATTTGACAAGTTTATTTCTATAGAAATATAGTGTTCTCGAACGCGATTTTGGCGAGATTATTACTGCTTTGGTTTTATTCTTGATTCTACCTGTAATATTAGCCACAGCAGAAAGATCTTTTAGCAAGTTGAAAATAATAAAAAATATTTAAGAAGTTCTACAAGCCAAGATAGGCTACATGACCTTTCGGTTTTGTCAATTGGGTAAAAATCAGCATCTACTATGTACATAAAAAAATCTTGTAGAACAATTTGCTGTCAATAAGGCGAGAAAGGTACATTTTTATTTCTGATCCATTATAGTCAAGGCAATGGGTAGTTTTACCACGCAAAAGGTCGTAACCAAATGAAATTTGGTGAGATCGTAAAATTTACTGTCCTGATCATAACTCTTGAGTTTTCGACCTTGGGCGAAGACCGCTCGCGCCGCCATCTTGGATAGATAGCGCTCCGTTCCTATTGGTCCTACAAAAAAAAAGTAAAGTTATGAATTGAAGAGCATAAAATATGTTCTATATTTTTTTCGTCAGACCAATAGTTTTTCAGATACAGCGCGCCAAACAGAAGCGAGTAATGGTAATATAGCGGTGGAGCAGACGTGTCCGTACAAAATATAATGCAGACAACTGTGCAAATGCATTTGATAATAATATATATTTATGTGTAAATTACTTTGCACGTATCACTTAGGTCACATTTAAGCAGACAGATGCAGAAAAAAACGCTCCACCGCTACATTACCATTATTTTCTTGCGTTTGGCGCGCTGTATCTTGAAAATTATTGGTCTTGCAGAAAAACGAATCCAACATATTTTATGCACAATTTTATGCTCTTCAATTTATTATTTCACTTTTTTTCGTAGGACCAATAGAAACGAAGATATTTGCAAAAAACTGATTTTGACCGCCATCTCTTCAAGATGGCGGCGCGAGCGGTCTTCGCACAAGGTCGAAAACTCAGGGTTATAATCAGGACAGTAAATTTTACGATCCTACCAAATTTAATTTGGTTACGACTTTTTGCTTGGTGGACCCCTTATTTTCGCCCCATTGCTTGGACTATTAATATTTTTACGGTGTTTTGTAGATAATAATGGTACAAATTAAGGTACTATAGTACAAATAGATACTAAGATACTACGTATTTGTTACCTGTTTTTGACGTGGGTTCCTAGGATTTTACTTGAATATTATTTTACTAGTGTTACCTAGGAACGCAATTTTAAATTTTTGTTTCTATAAAAGTTGCAACTCTAAAAATTTTACATCTATCATCTATGATTGTTGCGATTTTTAGTTATGGAGCGCTACACGAAAAAACAACGCCTGATCATCGTGAAAACCGATTACCAAAATGGGGAAAGTTACGCTGAAACCGTTCGCAAAGTTCATGGAATTTTCAGTCGTGAAAGTGCACCAAATCTGTCCACTTTTCAAAGATTGGTAAGAAATTGGTGAAAATTAGATCAATTCTGAACAGTAAATCTTCTGTACATTGTCGTTCCGGCCGATTTCTAGAAAACATTGTAACTGTGAATGTGAGTGTTGCTGAAAATCTGGGAAAGTCACTATACGTGATAATGGAGTTCTTGTGGCCTCAAGTGGAAGGTATGGACCTGGAAGACGTGGTTTCAGTAAGACGGCGCAACCTGCCACACTGCGGGTGAAATAATTGATTTATTGGAAAAATGATTTTTGGACCGCATTGTCTTCTGAAACGCCAAGGGGAGTTGGCCACCGAGATCGTGCGATTTGACGCTCTGTGACTTCTTTCTTTGGGTTTTTTTGAAATCTCAGGTTATACAAATAACCCTCGAACAATTTCTGAGCTCAATGCCGATCTCCAACGCGTAATTAATGAGATAGAGCCGCAACTCTAAGAAAACGTCATATATAATTTCATCAAAAGAGCAAGGGTTTGCGATCAGAGCCGCGAGGGCCAATTGAAGGATATTTTATTCCATAATTAATCGGAACATGTCTACTTCAAAATTCAATAAAACTATCAGCAATCCCTAAAAAAATTGCGCTTTAATTTAAAATTAAAAATTGCGTTTTCATTGAAACACCTTTTAAAAGGAATATTTTTTAAATTATTTTGTAGAACTGGGTAATATTTGTAAAACTTTGCTTGTGTGTTATAGCATTCCGCTCATACTAAAACCAGTAACTGCTTCACATAGTACAACTTCGACAACAGATTCCAATGAAGTAATTCAGTTCAACAAATTCGATTCGGTTTGGTGGGACGAATTGGGCGAGTTCAAACCTCTCCATTCCATGAATAAATTAAGAGTTCCTTTCATACGAGATGGTTTAATTAATACGGGACTCGTTCGAGAAGAATTTATTGATACTTCGAGGCCCCTCACAGATAAACTTATACTGGAAGTTGGGTGCGGAGGTACAGTTGCTTTATAATTGAAAATATGGTTTATTAACTTAAAAATCTGGTGTGATACACGCACACAACTTTTTTTACAGTGGTCTTGTAATTAGCCAAACATTTGATTTTAAATTTTTAAGCATTTGTCAAAATTTTTCAAAAAATTATAAATTCTACAAAAACGGTACAAAATAGAGCGTTGGTTGGAGAGACAAATTTTCACATATAATCTCACAAGAGCATTAATTCTTTCCGGAATTTTTTTTGAGTGCGTTTCAACAATGTCGTGTTAATTTGATCGAGCGGGACGCGAGGGAAAATTAGAACGTTGTTGGAATGTACGAAAAATAATTTCCGGATATGAATTAATGCGCGAATGCAGATTCGGTAAGAAAATCGTAACGACACAAACCCTAAAAAGAAGTAACCCATACCTACAAAAAATTTCAAGAAATGTTTTTTGGGTTCAGGGGACTCTAAAACGTGAAGATCTGTTGAAAACTCAATTTCGAATTTTTTGGGTGAATCCAATACTTCCTTTATTGTAAAAGGAAGTAAAAATTGACTTTATCGTAATTTAAATGTTGTATCGAAATGTTTGCATTGCAGGCGGCATCTTGGCTGAGCCATTAGCTAGACTTGGAGCTATTGTAACTGGTATTGATGTGAGCACTAATCTGATTGATGAAGCAAGGAAGCATGCTCAGTTGGATGCATCCCTGTCAAATATAACTTATCTACTAGAATCTGTTGAAAATTACTCTGTGGAAAATTTGCAAAAGTATGACGCAGTTGTTGCGTCTGAAGTTGTGGAACATGTGACTGAAAAGGAAGTGTTCCTAGATGCTTGTGTTAAGTGCGTTAAGCCAGGTGGTTCAATTTTTATAACCACTTTAAGCCAAACTCTATTTTCATGGTTAGGGCTATAATATTGGCTGAAAATGTCCTCAAATTTATACCGAAAGGAACGCACGACTGGGATAAATTTATTACTCCGTATCGAACCCAGCAAATGCTTGAACGTTGTAAGTAGGAATCATAAAGATGGTAGTATGAATGTATAATGGCTTCCTGTTATAGATCAATGCCGAACGAGAGTTATTCATGGCATGTGGTATAACTATTTCAGCAATACATGGTCGTGGACTGGGGACACTTCTGCTAGTTATGCTTTACAAGCTGTGGTAAAAGACAGAAGACAGCCAAGTACGAAGTAGAACCACATTTATTAGGCTTTCGTTAATCCAAAACAAAACAGAGGAAAAAATATCAGGGTCAAAAGCATTAATCAATTAACGCAATTCATAAAATATCAAAGTAATTGAATAAGATTATCGATTCATCAATAAATATAATGCAAAACATAATGTCATAATCAATGTACTCCACAAGAAAATATGTTAAATATAATCTGAAGTAAGTTCATTTATTGCAACCTTAATTATGAAATAACAAATGCCATCAAGAATTTAAAATATTAAAAATAATTAAGTCAAAATATAATTTATCATGCCAATTAACATTTTGCAAACCTGAAAGAACACAGGTAAAACGCAAGTACATGGAATTAATAAATTAGTTGAGATTATTAATCGCCCATTAACAAACGACTTGATTAAAAAAATTTTTCGTTGACCACAAAATCTTTTTTGGTGGTGAAAAAATTTGTAAAATTGCAGTATTACTAATTTTGTTGTGAATATTAATATAAAATAATTATATCAAGTACTCTAATTTGATTAATACAACTAACCTCCATGCAAAATATCAAACGTCAAAATCACAAAAACAGTTAATTAATGAAAAAGAGTGTATTATACAAAAACAGTATATTGCTGACATCTATTAATCCATCCGTTTTTAGGAAAAATAATTCATTAATATTGAAATTAAAAAGCGGTCAACGAAAAAGACCTTTACTAAACCAGAGCGCCATTAAATAAATAAATAATAATAAAATTTGAATACAAATTTTTGCTTGTCAATCATAAACTATAGCATGATACAAATTAAAAATCGATAAAATATGAAATTCGACCCAAATTGAATTCGATGCAACCGAAAGTTGCTTTATGAAACAATAAAATTACCAGGTTTGTGAAAATTTACTAAACTTTGTTTGCATGTTTATATATCAGAAATTTGGCAAGTAATCGATCAAAAAGTCGTCAAAGAATTGATAATTCGTAGATTAACAAACTGAAGTGTTTGATGAGTAACGGAATTTAGTATATTAACTTCCAACGTAAATGAGTAATTAAACTATACAGAAAAAATCGATACTAAAAATCGATTCTAACCTCCCAAAAACTTAACAAACAACTAATAATTAACCCACTATTATTTCAGCTACCACTCGCATGTACACTTGCTTTCAAAACTTTCGCGTACACCTATTTTTCGCTGTATTAAATCAGGGTTGTAATTAATCAACTCTGACATTTAAACTGTTGAAAAGTCAAAAGGCGTCGATTGACAATGTCAATGTCATCTTTAACCTAATGTCAAAATTACCCGTTCACACAGCTAAAATTTTGCAAAATCGTTGTTACTTGAATTTGAATATGTACGCGAAAGTTTTGAAAGCAAGTGTACGCAATATCGTGTAATTAGATAGAAAGTGCATAATGCAATACATTAGCAAAATGTAACGATCTGACCTAGTACGACGTCGAGGATCAGCGAAACCATAGACAGCGACAGGCAGTAAAATTTTGATCGGTAGTCAAGGTAGCAACTTAGAGCCAGTATACAGGGTGTTTAAAAGTAACGCCCGTCTACTTGGGGATATATTCAGAAGTACTACTATAAGTACTTCGATATTATCGGGTTATATGTCGATAACTTGCTGCACAATAATAAAAGAGTGTCAGTTTGACAGGTTAAATAGTCCGACCGCGTTAGCGGGAGGATTATTCTGTCAAACTGACACGATTTGTTATTGTGCAGGAAGTTTGAGACGTATAACCTGTTCGAAGTACGCATGTATTCGATTTGATTATTTTTTGAGTAAATTTTAATATTAGGAACAAATACATATTTTATTGGCAGCTCGATCTGTTTGTATTAACCTAGCTGAAAGTCATCTCCATGAAAACAACATCAAGTTGACAAAAGTTATGTATTGCGTTGCCTAGTAAAGTTACTATAGTATAATCGATTTTGTATAATCGAAATTATACAAGATAACTTAACTAAATCCAGCCTTCTGATTGGTTAAAATCTCTACGAAAAAAATAATGAGGAAGATAAAATAAAATGATAATAAAGAGTGACAAAACTTCAGATTTTCTTTCCGTATAGAGTTATTGACCAACAAAGTATTAAAAATGTATGTTTTACAAAATCATATTTTATTGATAATAAATACATAAATGTCACATTAGATGTTCAAACCACCTTCCACTTCAATGCATTTTCTAGCGCGGTTTAACAGAGAAGCACTTACTCTTTCTAACATTTTGTCGTTTATTAAAGCTATAGCTGCACGAATACGGCCAATCACATCTGCCTGTTCAACAACTGGTTATAGATAAACTTTTTTTTAGATATCCCCAGATAAATGTTTACATACATTTTGAATTGAAGTGGAAGGTGGCTTATTCAAAGGTTTCTTCGTATTCGTATTCTTAATCGAGGAGGTCGGGACAAGTTGAGGAGGTCATGATCATACTACAAAATGGCAATGTGTATTTTAATTTCGACCAGTGGAAACACTGCATTAGCTTTTGTTGCTATGGTTATTACTGCTGAAAAGTAAAGGTTACTAACGTATGTCCCATAAGTTTTGAGAAAAATATTAACAGCTATATTTAATGTTGCTTTAATTTTATATTAAATTCAACTACAAGTAATTATGTCTACAGTTATATTTAATAGAATTATATCACGTGTTCAAAAAACAAACTCATTTAGGGCAGGCCTTAGAAAGAAAGATAGAAAATCTAGTAATTTCTTAACTTAAGTCTGTAGGTGAATGTCAGATTGCATTTTATTTATCAAAACATTTGTTACTGTGACAGGCAAAAGTTTACACTGCATTAAGTTTACTTGTATCAAGTAAAAAGGAAAATAAGATGGCATTTGCACAACAACAACGAGTGTATTAATCATAACAGTCAATAAAAATAGTAGTTTATATATCAAGGGCGCAAGGTAAGCGATTTCAGCCCGCGATGATAGTTTGGAGCCCGACCGCAAGGAGGGCTGTAAATCATCAAGGGATGAAATCGCTCTTGCGCCAGAGATATATACATAATTTTATCCTCAACCGGAAAGACGTGGTGCTATTTATTTTTATACGTGAAGATTTTCCAACTATTAACATTAAAAATCATAATACCAGGATCTAATAAAAGCAAGGTGCATTTCCATAGCAACTACGTAAACATGGTCAGAAAAGTTTACTTTTCCGCCCTCAGGCGAGAATGGTTTACTTTGAGCCCGCACATGCAATTTTATATTGAAATAAATGAATTTGCACATAAAAGTAATGTAATTGTCCAACAAATAAGATTGCTCCGGTCGAATAGACACTTTATCTTAAATATAATCTAAAAATAGAATATATTGGAGCCAGTTTTAAAGACAGAAATTTGTTCTTTCATAGCCATACTAGATGAGATTAATTTTTGATCATCCTTTATATTTTTAGGAAAATAGTTCAAGATCAAGATGTAATTTAGTTCTCTCTAACTTATGGTAGTTCATTTGCTTCAATGGGTATGTATCAAGTTATGGCAAACTTCATGCTGCCAATGAGTTTTTTCTTTAACACACGATATGCCTAAACTACAGGTTTAGGAACCAAAACATAATTTTAACTTTAAAAATTAAATATGCATACATTTCGTAAGCAAACTGTTGCATGCGGAAATTACAAACAAAGCATCAGCGTTTATTATCAGCACTGGTCGAATGACCCCGGTCAACAAACTGCAATCCTGCAAACTGGCTGTTTGTTTGTTATGAAATTGAATACGCAAGTGCATATGCGAGCTGAAACTAGGGCAAATATTAAACTTTGTAAGCTAAGTCAGTATTTTTATATGTATAAGTAGGAAAGAACTAGTCATTAAAATAACACAGTTTGAAATTTTGTTTCACTGTGTTCACGCTGACCAACGGCCCCAGGTCTTTTTTGCTACATCATCTCGTGTGAGACCGCACGAGACCGTTGGTTTGCACCCCTTTTTTCCTGCACCCCTAAGATATTCCTGCAACTGTCCAAATTAAATTCATACAGTCCACTACATGCTCCACCCTGAACATTTTGGTCCTTTCGAGCCTTTATACGTTCCTGCCCCTAGTATCTGATATTTCGAGCCTTTCAACGTTCCTGCCCCTAGCATTTGGTCCAGTGATCCCTTAAAACGTACCAGCCCTCATCGAACAAGACCGTTACGATGGCGCAGCGACGGGAGATTTTCACAACCCAAGAAGATTTAGCAGAATCCATTCGCAGGCAGATTATCAACGTGAGGAAGGATGGCCCATCAAGAAAAAATGCAGCATATATCACCGCTCGCAGATCCACCCTAAAACAACTTTGGGAAGAATTTGAGGCCAACCATTCAGACCTGGCGAAGGAAGTCGAGGAAGAACACCCTTATTTTAAAAACAATTTTTTTCAGCAAATCAAAGACGTTTACAATAAAAGGGTTGCCCTGCTCGACAAGTGCGAAGAAAATCTAGCCACACTAGGTGAAAGTTCACAGCAGCTAGCTGGACCAAAAGAAGACACGACCGCACGTGCTGACAAAGAGGGACAGTTTCGAATAAGAAGGCTGCAGATCAAGGTGAATTCACTCCAAAGCGACATTCAGGAAGTCTGGAATAGGTTGCATGAGGAATGCAGTAAAAGGTATTGTGAATACAACATTAAGAATTTTAAGGATGATTGGGATGACATCAGAGCTCTAAACGAGGAGATACTATCCCACGGTAGCTACGACGACAAGGAGTTCCGTGAGACCAAGAAGATGGTCAACGAAATAATTGTAGTCCTGTACCAACACATCCAGGATGGAGAGGTTCAAAGTGTCAAGGAACACAGCCATGCAAATATAGTGTTGCCTACTCTTAAAATTCCATTTTTTTAAGGGACCTACGAAGCATGGCCTAGCTTTCATGATATTTTCCGAAGAATTGTTCATGAAAATTCACGACTAAGTAAGGCGGAAAAAATGCATTACTTGAAGTCACAGTTACGAGGGGAAGCCAGCAAGTTAGTGCAACACCTGGAGGCAACTGAAGCCAATTACGAGTCTGCATGGTTCATTATAACGAACAGATACGACAACACCAGGCTGCTACTTGCGAAGTATTTGGATGACATAGTCAACCAGGCAACCCTGTCGAACGAATCTGCAGAAGGGATCAAGAAACTCCATGACACGACTGCAGAATGCCTAAGAGCAATTGAGAACTTAGGAATTGAAACGGCCACGTGGGGGCCTATCATGTGTTATATAGTGACACGGAAGTTGGACAAGGAAACCAACAGACTGTATGAGCAGTCACTAACGGCACCAAGAGAGGTGCAAAAATTCGAGCAGCTACTGAATTTCTTAGAAACAAGATTTCAGTCGCTGGAAGCTGTACAACGACGAAACAAACTCGAACCCAGAAAACAAGGAATTGGGAAACCATGGGAAAGTCAACAGGATCGGTGGGCAGTGAAGACGTACCACACTGCTGACATATCGTGCTTCCACTGCGGAGGATCACACAGCATTAAATCCTGCCCAACATTGTTGCAAGCCTAGTAGGAAGACAGCATCGCAACGTTTTGCTTGCAACTGCCCTAATTAAGGCCCAGTCATCCTCAGGGAGTTTGGAGTATCTCAGAGCCCTGATAGACTCCGGATCACAGGCATCATTCATCACAGGAGATGCAGCTCAAACGCTGGGTCTACCAGAAGAAAAGGTGAAAGTGCACATTTCTGGATTAGGCAAGAAAGGAGCAGGTACAGCCCGAGGACGATTAACTGTAAACCTATGTCCACGATTTCCAAGCAACTACACAACCACATGTGAGATGCTGATACTGCCACAGCTAACCAAGTCACTTCCAGAAAAACCAGTCGAAAACTATCAACTTCAGGACTGTAAGAATATGGTGTTGGCTGATCCACTATTTCAGAAACCTGGACCAATAGACGTTATCCTAGGAGCAGACATCTACAAGGAAATCATTTTGGAAGGAGTACGAAAATTCAACGGAGGCCTGTTAGCGCAAAACACGGAACTTGGATGGATCATCACGGGGAATGCAACAGCACCATCAGAAGAAAGGAAAATTCTTAGCATGGTCGCATGTGCTGCAGAAGATGAACAACTCACAAAATTTTGGGAGATTGAAGAAGTTGTACCAGAAAAGATGCAACCACCAGAGAAATGCTGATGGTACATATACAGTGAAAATTCCGTTCAAGGAACCAATAGAAAACCTTGGGGATTCGAGAAAAAAGGCAATCGCACGGTTCATTCAACTGGAGAAACGGTTAGAAGAAGATAAAGTTCTAGGTAAAGAATACAAAACCTTTATGAAGGAATACTTAGAACTAGGACATATGAAACGCGTTCAACCAGGAGCCAATATACGAAAAACCTACTTCATCCCTCATCAAGCAGTAGTAAAGGAAGACAGCAGAACCACGAAATTAAGGGTAGTCTATGATGCTTCCTCAAAGACCACTACTGGACTTAGCTTAAACCAGCTAGTGACTGCTGGACCAAGACTACAACAAGATTTGAAGCATATCCTGCTGAGGTGGAGAAAACACAAATTTGTTTTTTCGGCAGATATTGAAAAGATGTATCGTCAGATTAAGATAGCCGAAGAAGATCAGGACCTCCAAAGGATAGTATTGCGGTTTTCTCCAGACGAACCTATTCAAGAATTTAAACTCACCACTGTAACTTATGGAACAACAGCAGCACCATACCTGGCAATCCGTACCCTTTTGCAGCTAGCCGAGGATGAAAGACAAATATACCCAATGGCTGCAGAAGTAGCAACCAAGGACTTCTACGTGGATGATTTAATGTCGGGAACTGACTCCGTAGAAGAAGCAAGGCATCTCCAAGTAAGTCTAATCAATATGTTAAAAAAATGGAGGGTTTACCCTCAGAAAATGGGCAAGCAACAGCCCAGCTCTTGTTGAAGAATTGCCAGATAACTTACAGGACAAGAATTTACTTGAGATCGACGAAGGAGAAACAAGGAAAACCTTGGGAGTACACTGGAGTCCAAAGGCAGACGAATTTAAGTTTCGAGTCAGTCTTCGAGCTGATGCAAATCCTACAAAGAGGGTAATCTTGTCAGAAATGTCCCGTTTGTTTGACCCATTAGGATGGTTAGCACCAATTGTAATAAAAGCCAAATTAATAATTCAACAACTTGGGTTACAACAGCAATCATGGGACCAACCAGTAGCCACAGAAATAATGAACGAGTGGAAGCAGTTTCAAGAAGAGTTGCCATTGGTTGAAGGCATATCCATTCCAAGATGGTTAGGGTACCACAGCAGCATCCGGGAAATGGAGCTGCATGCATTCTGTGATGCGTCGGAAAAAGCTTACGGTGCTGTAATTTACAGCAGGGTAATGTCTCAAGACGGACGCATTCAAGTAAGTCTATTGACAGCCAAGTCAAAGGTTGCACCTATAAAGATGAAGAAAACGTTGCCAAGGCTGGAGTTATGTGCAGCATCGTTAGCAGCAAAAATGTTGAAGGAAGCTATTAGTGCACTGGACATCCCCAGCATCTCCATCTTCGCGTGGTCAGATTCCATGATAACCTTATCCTGGATAAGAGCAGGTCCGGAGAAATGGAAAACATTTGTTGCAAACAGGGTAACAGAAATATTGGAAGTAACCACCAGCGGAAATTGGCATCATGTGCGCTCAGAGGACAATCCAACAGACGCTGTATCCCGAGGGCTCACTCCTGTCAAACTACAGCATCATCTATTGTGGTGGAACGGGCCGCAATGGTTACGAACTAATCCTTTGCCACTGACGGAAACAACTATTCCCATAACAGCTACAGAAGAGGAAAAAATTCACCAAGTCCAAGCATTTATCGCATCAAAAGAAGAATTGGACATCTTATCCAAATATTCGTCACTGCAGAAGTTACTGCGGGTCACTGCATACTGTAACAGGTTTGCTCAAAAATGCAGAAGACAACCGTTTCCGACCGAATACCCTACGGCAGCAGAACTCAACAATTGCCTCATTCAAATCATCCGTATAGTGCAAGCACGCAGCTGGGCAACAGAGATTCAAACCTTGAAGAAAAACATCTCGGTTCACACAAAAAGTTCCTTGGCACCATTACGACCATTCATCGATGATGAAGGAACTCTTAGAGTGGGAGGACGACTTCAAAATTCAATGTTGCCATATAATGAGAAACATCCTATTCTCATTCCCCATAATAGTCATCTAGCCCACCTAATAGTGAGAAACGTCCATCAGAAACTGCTACATGGCGGAAATCAAGCTACAGCAGCATACATTCGTAGAAAATTCTGGATCATCAATGTGAAGAAAATAATACGCAAAGAAATTCACACCTGTATGAAATGTTTTGCATTCAGAAGACAACCGTTGCAGCAACTCATGGGCAATTTACCTGAGCCTAGAGTAACGCCGTCCTTGCCATTTTCTCACATTGGACTGGATTATGCAGGGCCGATACAGATCAGAACTGCAAAAGTAAGAGGGAATAAGTCATACAAAGGATATATTGTCATCTTTGTATGTTTGGCTACCAAAGCAGTTCATTTGGAGGCTGTCAGTGATCTAACAACAAACGCCTTTTTGGCAGCCTTCAGAAGATTTACATCCAGAAGAGGAACATGCCTTCATATCTATAGCGATAACGGAACCACATTTGTAGGAGCAAATAGAGTTCTGCAGAAGGACTTCAAGAAAACTCTAGGAGACTTTAGCGTTCAAGAAAAACTTACTCAAGAAGGAATCCAGTGGCACTTTATTCCACCGGCAGCTCCCCACTTCGGAGGAGTCTGGGAAGCAGCGGTGAAGTCAACAAAGTATCACATGAAAAGGATTGTAGGGAACAGTACCCTCACGTTTGAAGAACTATCGACCCTCCTGTACCAAATAGAGGCATGTCTCAATTTGAGACCACTTTGTCCATTAACCACAGATCCCAACGATGTGGTAGCGTTGACTCCTGGCCATTTTCTAATTGGAAGGGAACATATAACACCAAATGAACCACCATTAGAAGTACAGTCAGAAACACTGACAAGATGGAAACTACTTCAAAAGTTGAAAAATGACTTTTGGAAAATATGGTCTAAGGAATACCTATCTGGCTTACAACGCAGAACGAAATGGACTTCGAAGGAAGAGAATTTGCAAGTAGGGGATCTAGTGTTACAAAAGGATGAAAACAGTCCTCCCAATCGATGGCCTTTAGCAAGAGTGACAGAAGTGCATCCAGGTACAGATGGCATTGTCAGAGTTGCAACCGTTAAGACAAAGGGAGACACAATTCTCAAGCGTCCGATTACCAAGCTCGTTCCGTTACCAAGACAGGAGGCAGAGGAAGGAAGAAGAAAGCAAAGCAGGGGTAGTGGAGTGTCAACAGTAACAAAAACTATAACACTGTTACTTACGTTATGCACCATAATTTCGGCAACCAAGGAGTCGTATACAGTAAAGTATCCGTCACCTGGCCTATTCATTGAAGAACTTGGCCACGCAAAACACTCGAGGGGAAACTTCAGGATCGAAGTAGCAGTGAACATCTCCAGCATCCAAGTAGATAAAGAAGATATAAACAAGACAATCCAACAAATGAATACCTTATGCGACAAGGCACTGGTATTATCTGCAGAATCCCATTGCAAGGAATTAAATCATCACCTGAGAGAGCAGCAACGACAGATCATCTGGAATATGAGCAGAGCCGGATTTAGGGTAGTCAGATCCCTGGGGCTAAGTAAGAAAAAGCGCCCCCTTCAAATTTAAAAATGAATTAGTCTTAGAATTAAATTTATTACAAGAAACTCAACATTTGTGTTATCTAACAAATTATAACATAAATATATTCTTAATAAACTATTGAACATAACATAATACACATGATAAAGTAATTTCAAAATAAATTTTTGATGATACAACACAAATATTCTAATTTTTATAATTCAAAATACAGATAACATTAATAATTAAAATGAAGAGGATTTTTCAGTGCAACCTTTGCCGTCTTGTTTTTTTATCAGCAAAAACGTCAATAATGTCAGAAAAATCACATTCTGCAGTCAATTCATTTTCAATGTATAAAAGTGATAAACTTTGCAAATTTTCTTGGAGTAAACTACTTCGTACGTAGGATTTTACTCTTTTTAACGCAGAAAATGATCTTTCTGCTGAGCAGTTTGTCATCGGTAGCGATAAAAATATTCTGAGTGCGGTTTCCAAATTTGGAAATGTCCCAACAATTTTCTTATCGCGTATATATTTTAATAAATTTAGTGCAAGTTGAACTGATGTTTGTTTGCGTCAGGAACTGTTTAAACATGACGCATTCTTCTACTAAATCATCATCTAAATCACGTACATACCTTTGTACTAACTTGGTGGCATTACTTCGAATATTATGTTCTTCTAATGTACTTAAATTAACCAAAAAACTGAAACTATCAAACACTTCTATATAAACTTGTTTACTTCGTTGGAGTTCATTCTTTAACTTATCTAGTATCATAAAGTAAACATTAATTCTATAATGATCACTAGCTTCAAATACAGCCTCATCCCTTCCTTCATCAAACTGTCTTTTCCTTATTTTCTGTATTTTCTCTTGATATGTTTCACAAGATAACAGTTTCTTCCCTTCCGTTTCAAATTTTTTAAATGAGTTGTTGTTTCGTATGCTAACGACATATTTTATAAGTGATTCAAATAACGCTGATACTACATTTGCATCAATTTCGATTTTCTGTAGACTCATATTTACTGCGTTTATCTTTGATAAAATATTATTCCAAAATACGGCTAATAAACCTATTTCCAGAGAATTAAAGCTATTTACAAGTCCATGGGCTTCTGTTTTTGTTAACCTATTGTTATGTATGACTTCCCATATCTAAATTAATGTCCTGAACGTATGAATTAAATTTTTTGCAAATATGTAAAATTAAATCGGCGTCTATCGTGTGCCAAGTTGCAGGATCAGAATAGTCAATTACTTGTGAAGAAGGGAATGATTCGCATAATTAACTAATTTTGTCACTGTCATTAGGATTTTCTGGATTTTCATTTATTACTGCCGCATTAGAAACCGAATCCAAACTCTGTTTGCTTAATTTGCATCAACGATTAAGTATTTATTAATAAATGAATTATTAATTATTACCTATTATTCGTTGCTCCTCTTCACAGGAATCGTTAATTAAAGAATATACGGTACCCCCCACCCAAGAAAAGCGCCCTTCCGTGTTTTCCAAGAATACTTCGATACTCAGCATCACTCCGTTTCGCTAATACAATAAAATGCTATGAATCAGTTATTTATCAAAAAAAAAAAAACAACAAAAAAACAATTTTTTTTGCCGACGACCATAGCTCAAAAGTTGATGTTGCCTTCATTTTCGGAGGACCTATCGTATGAAAACGATCCAAGACTTCGGAAAGGTTTCTGGCGACCGGAATCGTGTACACATACGAACATACATCCCCCGCACAGCACGTTTAGGCACCCCCCAATACGGGGGATTGATCTAGTGGGCTGGGATCTTCACCAAAAGATCCGCACCGCCGAGACGGAGATTTGATATAGTGGGTTCATTAATCGGTTGGCTCGAATTTTAGAGATATTTGACTCAGAGTGGTTTTCGATATGAGGGAATTTCAATACTTCGTACACTTCGTGTCGAAGTAATGTAGATGCTGTAACTGGAACGCTGGAACTGACATTGGCACCAGAAACAGCAAAAAATGAGTCTAATTTAGGAATTTTTTAGAAAACCTGCGTAGCTCTATCATCTTTTATTTTATTTAATTTGCATCTCTGTGCCCCACTAAGTTTTTTGGTGCTCATATTCGTTTACTTTTATTAGGTATTAATCTCACAATTTATAAAAATGCAGTAGGTTAATTACTATCACTTCGTGGCTTTGTGCGTTAACACTGTCGCGCCGCGCCGTCGCTATTGCAATAAGTCGCATGGATGCAGTTTGCAGTTTTGCAGCGATGATAAACATAAAGAACCCATAAAACGCCCACCTGTCCAGACGACGAGACACGTCAGCGTCCAGACACTATTCTCCTAACGCGGCGTAGAGTCATGGGTTTTCATAGTATAAGGCTATTTAAAATTGTATCGATAACCGTCGTGGTCGTTAAAATACAGCTCTGTGATGCATTTTTATATTGATATTTTTTGCTACGTTCTTTTTGTTACCAATTTTATATGGTTTAGCTTTAGTTAAGTTTTTTAACTATTCGCAAATATCGCAGGCGCCCCCTTAGCTGTGGCGCCCTGGGGCTATAGCCCCAATAGCCCTCTATATAAATCCAGCACTGAATATGAGAAGCATTTATAGTCAAGATGTCAGAACCAAGCGAGGATTATTAGGGCAGCTACTAACCTCAGTGTTTGGAGTCAACGATGAAGTCTACCATGACATCGAATCATTGGAGAAAAATCAACTAGAATTAATACATTCATCTAATCGTCAGACGAAGATCATGTTGTCAACTGCAGCAACTCTAAATGAGACTGAAGCCAGAATATCCCAGAAGTTGGATAATTTTCGAAGAAAACTCAATGAAGGGTTGCTAGCAATCAATGAGATGGAACCTTGGTACAAGAAGACGGACGACAACAAGTTAAACATACATGTGTTGACATCATATCAGATGGCTACCAACTACTTACAAGAGATGGGTGAGAAGTACAAAAAACTTCTAAATGTAAAATTTAAAAGGGCAGACATCATGCAATTTATTCCATCGTCACAATTTGACAGAATAATGACTAATGCAATGGTCAATCTTCCAGCAAACCTAGAGATTCTTACTACGCCAACGCACAAGATGGAAGTTAGCTTCAACAATGAATCAATCGAGATCTTCAGTTATTTTCACATAACTGAGAAGCGGGAGTACAACTTGATAAAACCAACTCCTATTCCAGTAAAGAAAGGAAATGGAACCTACGCATCACTGAACTTGCCAATGGAGTTCTTAGCTATCAACTACAACGAACAAACCTATTTTGAAATCCAAGAGGACAAGTTAAAGGAGATCGAGCCAATAGGAAAACATCTTTACCTATGTAGGCCATCCGCCGTTCGAAGTATTGAAGACAATCCTAATTGCATCATTGACGAAATCTATCAACGATTAAACAAGATCAAATGTTTGGTCCATCAGTTTACAGTTAAGACCCTGGTATGGAAGAAACTGTACGCAGCGAATACATGGTTGTTTATTCCCAATCAACCCACAACAGCAGCAGTACAATGCAGCGGGAATCGAGAAGATGTGAAGATTCAAGATGTTGGCATAATCCAGATATCCCCAGATTGTACTATATACACCAAACGGACTACCTTGCATACTCAGCTATTCACTACTATTCCTGTCGTAGCTGGGTTCAACAAACCAATGCAAGTAATTATTAACACTACTTTGCAGAATACGAGCACCCACCCTCAACTGCAAATGGAGGAACCTGTGTTGCTACCGTCCGATCATTTTCAACGCCTACAAGAAGAAGAAGACGAGTTGCAGCTACATCAAGAATATCCATTGTGGCACCATCAACATACCATCATGGTGAACACTGGTACTACAATCGGTATCTTGGTATCAGTTTGTATCATCTGGACATTATGGAAGTACTGGAGAAAGAACAGGAAACCGCAGCCACGCCCAAATTCAGACCCATCAGAGAGCTTCAGGTTACAACCACTGCCACCTGAGGAAGAAGATGGAGAGACAGCCTCAGCCACACCATCCCGGCCCTTTGTCGCTCGGCAGAATGTTTAGGAAGCAAAACATAATTCTAACTTTAAAAATTAAATATGCATACATTTCGTAAGCAAACTGTTGCATGCGGAAATTACAAACAAAGCATCAGCGTTTATTATCAGCACTGGTCGAATGACCCCGGTCAACAAACTGCAATCCTGCAAACTGGCTGTTTGTTTGTTATGAAATTGAATACGCAAGTGCATATGCGAGCTGAAACTAGGGCAAATATTAAACTTTGTAAGCTAAGTCAGTATTTTTATATGTATAAATAGGAAAGAACTAGTCATTAAAATAATACAGTTTGAAATTTTGTTTCACTGTGTTCACGCTGACCAACGGCCCCAGGTCTTTTTTGCTACATCATCTTGTGTGAGACCGCACGAGATCGTTGGTTTGCACCCCTTTTTTCCTGCACCCCTAAGATATTCCTGCAACTGTCCAAATTAAATTCATACAGTCCACTACATGCTCCACCCTGAACACTACAGGATAATGATACACGTTCTTCAACGCGAACCAGATTGAAAGCATTTTCCCTACAATAAGCTACAACGGAATTTTTTCTCAAAACTTATGGGACATACGTTAGTACAAGAAGGTGGTGTTTTCAGCCGCTAAACAGTGCCGAAATTTATAGCTTTTCGATAAAGTAAAACAAAAAATAAATTTACTTTTATGCCAATTGAATAAATTAATATCTAAAGTGGTAATTTAATTATAGAAAGTATGTGTTTTGTAGCTATACAGCATTGTAATGATAAGCAATTTCTGACTTTTATAATTTCACTTGATCATACGAAAACTTCTATTTTAAAATCGCATACTACGCGGCGATTTATAATGTTATAAATTTGAGTGATTATTTTTTAAACAGTCCTATCAGCCAATAGTAATGAGAAAAAAATTCAAATCGACCAATAACATAAAAATTACACTGACTATTTGATAGTAGCATCAAAATTACACTGACTATTTGCTAGTAGTAAATTACAGCGACTATTTTTTCACAAACCATTCAAATCGTTCTTCTGCTGTAACACAACTAGCTAAAAATGGAGTAGGTGAGCAGCAGTTGTTAAAAATTACAGGACACTCATATGGAAGTTCCATCAAACCCTATCTACAACAGGACTGTTGGAAAAATAATCACGCCGAATTACATTCGTGGTAATAATTTTTTTTTATAATTTTAATTAGATTAGCACTCATATTCGTTGCTATTAAGAAATCCCACTCGTGAGATTTCTTAATAGCAACAAAGATTTGTGAATCTAGTTAAAATTATCAAAACATTATCACCACTTATGTAATTACTGTTGACTATTCAACACTATAATATACAGTGCGTACCCAATGTATGGAACCGGCCTTGTTATTTCAAAACTATTCAAGCTAAATCGATAAAATTTAATATCCATGCTGTTTACAAAGCCTTCTATTATTTCTACAGTTTTGTTATTTTTTTAACTGACAAGGTCGGGAGCTGCACAACCAATTTGATTTTTTTTAAATATGAAGGGGGTCAAATCGCATACCGTTTGAAAGGTAGAATTCAGCGACATGCCGCTTGCCATAGTTATCACTAAAGATAACTTCGCTATTGTAAATTAAAGATTGGGAGTAGGTATTAACTGGATAACTGAAGATTTAGTGAGCGCTGAAAACAATGGTTAGTTTATCTTGTTTAACGTAAGTCAAAAGCTTAAAACTGTGCCCGAAGTGCTAAATTATGGAGCATCTTACAGAAAAAGAACGTATAGAAATCTTGATGATGATAGGATACGGTGATAGAAGACGCAGTCATGCAGAAGTACGCGATTTATTTATAAATGTGCTTATAAATGATTCTTGTACTAGATGAACTTCATAAACTTAAAACACGGTTTCAACAATCTGATGTTACATTAAACACCATAAAACAATTCATTGTTCCCCATGCTAACTGGATCTTCCGTTTTACCAGTTAATACCTACTCCCAATCTTTAATTTACAATAGCGAAGTTATCTTTAGAGATAACTATGGCTAGCGGCATGTCGCTGAATTCTACTTGAAAATACCTTTGAAACGGTATGCGATTTGACCTCCTTCCTATTTAAAAAAAACAAGTTGGCTGTGCAGCTCCCGACCTTGTCAATTAAAACAATAACAAAACTGTGGAAATAATAGAACGCTTTGTAAACAGCATGCATATTAAATTTTATCGATTTAGCTTGAATAGTATTAAAATAACAAGGCCGGTTCCATACATTTGGTAAGCACTGTATAAGCCAATCATATTGCAGACATTTGCTTTTGTCAACCAATAAGAACAGTATATCACTGAATATTGGGTACCATGCAAAATATCCAAAAAACAATGTACCTACTCAAAAACCAAGTAGCCTTGTTGCGAAATATCGCTTAGTAACACTGTTCTGCCTTAGTGATGTCGCTAGGTTACGTAAAAATAAACATCAACAAACGGTGTAAACAAAGATTTGCTTGGGATAAAAATTTTAAAATGTTGGGTTTTCGAAGTATTCCGCTGAATTTAATTGAGAATGAATAATAATACTAACTGTTGGATTATTTTTTAATGAAGTTAGTCGTTATGCATTAATATTGTTAATTAGTCATCCCAAATACCACTCGAAGTGGATATATTTTTTAAAAATATATCCACTGCTTGTGGTATTTTCCTTGAATATTACCTCGATACCTTGAAGTATTTATAAGAGGACCGGACTATGTATGTATGTATTGCAGAGGCAGCAACGGGCATGTAATTTTACAATGACAAAAATTATTTCTTTAATAGGTTTATATAAATATTTACAATTTTTTACTTCCTTTTACTATAAAGGAAGTATTGGATTCACCCCAAAAATTCGAAATTGAGTTTTCAACGGATCTTCACGTTTTAGAGTCCCCTGATCCCAAAAAACATATTTTTTTTCATTGGTCTGTCTGTGTGTGTGTCTGTGTGTGTGTGTGTCTGTCTGTGAACAGAATATCTCAAAAACGAAAAGAGGTATGGCATTGAAACTTCATATATAAGTTTTGTGTACTATGTAGATGAGACAGCAAGCTTTTGAA
The DNA here is from genome assembly GCA_940337035.1 of Agriotes lineatus. NCBI lineage: Eukaryota > Metazoa > Arthropoda > Insecta > Coleoptera > Elateridae > Agriotes > Agriotes lineatus. Next base: position 34,511,208 of record OW679195.1, on the reverse strand, counting down.
TAAAATCGCATAACCGGAAGTAGGTGTTTACTCTTGTGATTTTTCAGTTTTTTTCCATTTTTTCAAAAACGGCTCTAACGATTTTTTTTAAACTTTACATTTTTAATGTGTATTGATGTGAAATAGGTGATTTTCCAGTTGAATACTTCTAAAGTGGGTTTCTTTTGTTTTTGTTGCTATTTTTTTTATTAACTCCCATTTTAAATAAAACACCCGGTATATTATTACATTTTTGAATTCACCTTAAAATTCTAGAGAAAATTTGTCTCTTCAACTAACACTCTATTTTGTACCGTTTTTGTAGTATTTGTAATTTTTGAAAATTTTTGACAAATGGCTAAAAATTAAAAATGAAATTTTTGACTAATTATAAGAACACTGTAAAAGGAAGTTGTGTGAGTGTATCACACCAGATTTTTTAAGTTCTATTTAATCCACCATAACTGTAAAAGTAACTCAATTAAAAAAATGAAACTAAGTACGTATGAGACAATCTGTGTATGTTATACAACTAATCCTGAAGAATAAATAATCGTTTTATAGGTTTGCATAATTTTCTATGCAAGTGTTATAACAATTTGCGACAATCTACTTGAAATAAAATTATAATCAGTTATAATACCACAAGGGCGTAAAAAGTCATCGATTATATTTGATGATCAAGTGATATTTTCGTTACGATTATATAATGAATGGAAAACTAATTAAACAAGATAAAAATTGTATTATTTGGCAATAATATTGAACCATGTTCAAAATCATGGCTCTAGATTGAATATTTTTAATTGTTGGACTCAACGAAAAACCAAAAAGCTTAGGTATATCACGTTGTCAAGCTGATCGCTGATCTATACATTGTAACTATGATAACTATGAATTTTCTATTAGCTTACTATGTAATTAATTATAATCAACAATAGCTATTATGCAAAAAGTTTGTGTTTATTACATGAAAATTGTTCAATGAGACGAAGCCGAGTTGAACAACATGGCAAGTACACTAAACAGACTTAAAATTAAATACTGCGTTAGTAAAAAAATATTTTTTTTGCCTAATTACAAACTGCAATTCCAAAACATTAAAAAAAGTTGTACCTCAAGACATAAATCACTTTTTAAAATTTCATTTAAAAAAGTAGGCTTTTTTAAATTAATTTCAGTGCGTGAAGTGCCACTTTTTTTCACTCAGCGAAAAAAGTGACACTTTGCTTTTAATTTAGGAATGAATGATTTTAAATAGACTTTTCCTTAGTTACCAGAACTGACCAACGCACTTGATTACAATGAAGGCAAATAAAATTCTATTCAAAATAGGCTTCGATTTGAATATTTAATGAAATTTAAAAAAATATTATAGACAACTCGTGTTAGCGTGGTTATTTTTCACGCGTGTGAATTATTAAACTCGGCTGCGCCTCGCTTAATAATCCTCCACACTCGTGAAAAAGTTGCACTTCTAACGCTTGTCTAAATAACTATTATTAAGTGGCAATTACAACGCGCGAAGTATTTCACAATTTCGGATGAAATCGAATGTATATCTCAGCACTGAATTTTTTTAAATTACTTATATGGTTATTTGTTCCATATTCGTGATAAAAAATTAAACGTCTATGCTCTAATAAACAATTCATTATTACTGTTGTCAAAACAATAGTGTATGCAATTTGAGCTTAAAGTTGTTTTATAGATCGTGTTCCTCATACTCGTTCCATAAAGCAATACTTTGGTATTGTTTCGCGGTCGTTAAAATAATAGTTATTTATATATCTCGCAAGAAAAGGTGTGCATTTTCTCCTGCATGTAAAGTTTGATTAAACGCACAAGAGAGGATATGAAGGGGAGATATTTAAGCTGTTATATAATTATACATTTATTAAGTAATAATGTGCCCTTTATATATTTTTTTATTATTTAAACATCAAATTTAATTTTCTTTTCGCCTTAGTGCAATTTAATCTTTATCTCAGGATAGGTTCAATTTATTGCATTATTATTTAATTTATATTTAAATGGTTTTGTATTTAATGTTATTTAATTCAATAATAATTGTCTCAGATGATATTGTAGTAAATAGAAACGTTTAGAGTTATGTCCAACCTTCAAGACAACCAATCTAATACTTTTACATTGAATTACCTCCAGTGTTGCTCATCTAGGTAAGTACTATTTTATTATTATAGTTCATTTATTCATTAAGTATCTTTGTAACGGGTGTTCATAAACAGTCGTCATCCCAGTTGCTTTGAAAAACAAAATGTTATGTCTTTGATTAATTCGTGCAACACAATGAAACGTCATTGAGTACTGTCATAGCGCATTTTTTCTCAATTTTAATAGACATACGTTTCTGAAGTCAAAACCTACTGGGATGACGACTGTTTATGAACACCCGATATAATTGATTAACCAATACCTGTGTATTGACACTCAATCACTTGTCTTCTATGCTCCAAACACCTGACAGCCAAGCATGCCTACAGCAAACACCTTCTTCATGATGGACCCCAGACGCGTATTTCACTTATGTAATGCATATTCGCAACTATAGGTGGAGCCAAAACGCAACGTCCAATAAGAGACGCGCTGATAGAAATTTTGTATTTTTCAGTTGTTTGGATCTTATCTATTTCAATGAATGAGCGATTGATTCAATTTCTTTTAAACTTTCTTTAAACGTTCACACGATAAATCGTGTTTAATATTTTCAAAATTGCGTAGTTTATATACAAGGTGTATCAAAAACGTGCCGCCAAACATACAAGGTTATAAGGGACGTTAAAACATCAACAAATGTATAATATCCTATTTATAAATTATAAAAATATTTGTTGTAAACTTTATATTGTGTTATGTATTAGTTAATTTCATGTTACTATTGTCGATTATAATAAATATTTACAATGTATATCCATAATTGTATAGGGTGTTTTATAGGTAATGGCACAGGCATGAAATGTAGATTCTTAAGATCAAAATATAAGAATTAGGCTAAATATGCTTTAGTAAAATGTCGCTAGTTATTCAGATACTCGGCGTTAAAATTCGCATCAAGTTTAATTTTTCTATAATAAAAGAAGAACGATAGGAGGTTTCACTATAAAAATTGATAAACCTCGCGTTTCGAAGAAGAAGAATAACTAAAAATCGGTTAGTGATCTTAGAGTGCCTATAAATTAACTGGTCCTACACATATATGACGCAACAAACATGAACAAACAGCCCGAAATATTTTTTTTATGTAACTGTATAGCCGTTTTTGGTATGAAAAAAACTGCGTAGCAATTCAATCTAAATAGAAAAGTTGTACATGATTAAAGTCGACCATTTTTAAGAAATCCGCAATTTAAGTTTTCAATGCGAGGTCTTCTTGATTGTGATTTATTTAGAAACTACTTTTGCAAAACATGCTTTAAATATCTACAGCACAGATGTAAATAACGAAAACATTTTAATTATGACTTGTGACTGAACTGCTTTGATGAAAGTGACAAAATACGCTTATTAGATTGTATGCATTCTTTATTTAAAGTTGTGGTTCAAATGGATTGGCATTACTAATTTTTATTAGAAACTTCATTGCCAGATTTATCAAAAAAGGTTGCCCAACGACTTCTATGAATTATAACTTTTTATTTATAAATAATGAATGCGTAATATATTCATACCAAAATGACCATGAAATTACTGGGAAAAAAATTGGGCTGATATTGATGTCTGTTGTGTCATATACAGGATGCTTTAAATACATGGTGCCAAACTTAAGGAGGTTATAGAGGACGTTAAAACATAAACATTTTATATATAAATCCATATCCGGAAATGTGCCGTTTTGGCTCAAGAGCGCTTTTGAATCATATATTTGATACTGGCGGATTGAGATTTTTTCACTTTTTCCACTGTCTCGGGTGTTTATCACACGACGTTTCGGGAGTTTTTGATCTACTCCCGTCCTCAGGTGATCATATTATAACAGACCACTGCTAAAAACTACATCATTCAGAGAATAAACTTTTAAATTTCTCCCCGTCGAGTTACAAACTCCTACAGAGAGTGGTTATATTTTTTATATAAAAAAACAAAATTCATTTTGATGGACGGTACAGTTATTCAGCAAAATGATTTGAATTGTAATGTATTCTATTTTTTTACATAAAAATTATGAGTTTTACGAAAAACTGTTACAGCTAAATTTTAAAAAATAAATCATGCTTTCTAGTTTCTACTACTTCAAATCAACATAACGTTGCATAGCATTGGTGTGGCATCCATGGTGGCTTAAACACAAATGCCGGAGGTATACTAACAATTACCTCCCGTTGGCGCTGAATGGAAATTGACAGTTTTGTTTCCTAAATGAGGGAACAAAGGCCGATTTTCTATACAATAAGCACATTTTTTTTTAAATCCATGTTGAAGACCGCATAAATCATCATTCACATACGAGAAATCGGTAGTGAAGTAACCCATTATTTTACGACTTTTTGCAGTTGGCGGGGTGACAGATGGATGACAGGAAACGTGAACATAACCTATAAGAGTTGGTTAAAAAAATGTCAATTTCACTATTTTTCAATTTAAAAAAAAACATGTGCACCTTGGCACTGAAGTTCCTTTTTATCCTTTCGCCTCGATTAAAAAGCTCGCGCCTTGCACGGAATAACTACACGTTTTTCAGTTGTACAATACTATTATCCAATACTCAATAGTAATATGGTGTTTTACTAGTTCGTTTTATAGTATTTAACATTATAAGCCAGGTAAAACAGGTTTTACTGGCGATAGGATTGGGATGACTGGCGAGCCGTTAGGCGAGCCTGTCATATCCTTGAGCCAGTAAAAATGGTTACCTGGCGTGTATTGTTGAATGTTTTATTTGTTCCTCACTTGTAAATAACTAGAAATTCACCATTTATTCAAAATGTCAAACTGACAAGCAACTAAATTCATCAATATGACACATACTAAGGAAGACAACTCTGGCTTTGCACGCTATCATTTATCTATGAGCACGCTTGTAAAATATAACTGGCTAGCCAGTAAAAAATTTACTGGCTAGCCAGTTAAGAAACATTTTCAAGGTGAATACAGTGACTTGATAAATTGATGTTTACAAGTGAGGAACGAATAAAACAAATAAACTGGGCTATTGCTAGGTTGTTTACATCATAACCCACGTTAGTATGTAATACCGTGGGTTAACACATTCCCGTGGTTTCACTCTCATTTAATTTGCCACTTTGACTTTTCTTAACTGTCAATACAAATTGTGTGTTTTTTTGGTATTAATTGAGTTTTGGATACATTTTTGTATGACACGCGTATATTATTACAAATAATCTACGAGAGAAAAGTTGAGTCCTCGAGGCCGTTAGGCCACTTGTGCCATAAATAACTATATGTTTATTTTAATCATACTTTATTTATACGGGCACCGCAATCTAATAAAACAAAGTTTTGCAGCCAAATATTATTTTTTTAATGTTTTTCAAAATATTCGCTCTTAAACTCATTGTGCATTCGATAAAACCAATTTTCAAATAATACATTCCAGTCTTCTTGAGTCACTTGAGAAGCAATGGTTTGAAGCTTTATATAGTATTTTATTATTTTATCTTTTAATCGATGAAATAGAAAGTAATTGGAAGGTGCTAGGTCGGGACTGTATGGGGGATGATTTAGTAATTTTAACCCGGAAGACTTTAAAAATTCTTTTGTTTGATGTGCAGTATGACATGAAACATTGTATGATGCAGAATGATCTCACTTCGTGGTCGCTGTAAACGAGGTTTTGAACAACGTCTGGCAGGCATACTGTTGTGTACCATTCTGCGGTAACCGTACGTTTATTTTCAAGCACGACAGTTGTGATCGGTCCTGATTTTGAAAAGAAGCAATGAATCATTTCCTTACCAACACTTCGATATAGCTTCACTTTAACTGGATTGGGATTTGTTGAAAACACCCATTGTGCAGACTGCAGCTTAGATACGCGTTCAAATGCATATATTCAGCTTTCGTTTCCAGTTATGATGTTGTAAACTGCTTCAGACACCTTTATCATATTTCTTAAAAGTTTTCTTACATCATTTCACACGCTTCTGTTAAACTGTGTGGTATCAACCGAAAACAGACTCTTCTTACACATAAAATGTTGTTTATTGCAGTCATGCCAATGCCCAAGGTGCTCTTAATAACTAATTCTATATGTGACTCGATTGTCCTCCTAAATCATTCTTCGCACAGTGTCTATTTGTTTCAGTAACTGCTGAAATTAGCCTTCCTTCGTGAAAATCGTCGCTGAGTAAAACTCGTGCAAACTAAAACTTATTAAACCAGTTATAAACAGTCCTCTGGCGCTTGGTCAGCAAATGCAGCACGAAGTCGTTCAAAGCTTTCTTTCAGAGATAGGGAACTTTAAAGTCATAGTAATTTATGGCTCTAAAATTTTCTCTCGTTGAATTAATTTTTCCTACACAATACCTATTTCAAAATTAACTTGTATAATGTTGCAATTATAAAAACTAAATTTGAACTGTCAAACTAGTAAACAACAAATACAGGGGGTTTTAAAATTGCACGGAACAAATGTAAGGGCGTTTTTCTGCATCAAAAATAAGAGAAAAACTCTAATAAATATATGTCTTAAAATCATTCATTTCAAAGATATCCTTGATCAAAGAATTCAAGATAGCAATCCGTTTTTCAAACGTAGGCTGGTGTTTTGTTCCAACACATGTTTTTGGTTTACATACAATATGTGGGAGTTGTTCTATAGTAAAAAGTAGAAAAATAATAAGCATGCTTTCCAAAATAAATTATGTCAAGCTTTTTTAAGTAAAATTTATCTACTCCACTGGGATAAGTAACTCATTACGTCACTCATTTGACACTATTTCAGTTAGGTAATGAAGCTCAGTACACCACTCAGTTATGTAATGGTGTCATTACGCAACTGAGTTGTGTAATGACTTCATTACGTAACTGAAATAGTGTCAAATTAATGACATAATGACATTTGCCTACTAAAATATTTTTGTAAATGACAGATCTGACATTTCTCTTAATGCACTTTTCTCAATTTTAGGCAGTCGTAGATAAAATGTTGTACAATACATGTGTGATAATGCATCATTAATATACTTGTGTGCTTACATAACTCGTGCTACGCACTCGTTTGTAACTTACACACACGTATATTAATGATGCTATTATCCCACTTGTATAGTAAATAACTATTATAGTAACTGTATCAATGATTTTAGGACATATGTTTATTAGAGTTTTTCTCTTATTTTTTTATACAGAATAACGCTCTTATATTTGTTCCGTGCAATTTTGAAACACCCTGTTTCATGATTTAATTTCTATGGTTTACTTGATCTATTAGTTAGCAGAAATTATGGGTGCTACATGCTGTTTATTAAATTTTTGACAATAATCACTTCTTTAACACTTTAGTTTTCAGAGATTAGGAAAGTGTCATAATGACATTCATTGACATATTTTTTTTACTTTTTATTTTAGTAGCATTGGCAACACGGCATTTCAAATTTAGTTAGAAAAAGTTTGCCACCACAAAGAAATGAAATATAACTACTGCTTTCCTTAGTACTGCCAATTTAAGAAAATAAAAGCATGGCAACCTATCGTTTTTTTTAAGATGGAATAGATTATACTTGATCACTCGATTATGAATATTGATATTTTAGCGTTTTATGTATTTTCAGACACAGTTTTATCCATTTTTTGTAGAGATTTTTCACTATTGCAAACACGACATAATATTATTTACATAGGAATTATTTTACTCAACATTTACGGAAGCTAAAAAATGGGAGGGAGCACTATCGCGCCTGAAATCATCCAACGTCACTCCCAAAAATTTGCAAGTACGAGTAGCGGCTATAACTACATTATCACAATGAAAACTCAGATCGGGCAATACTCTTTGCTTATGAAAGTGTAAACAAGATGTTTTGTCTATATTTACAATTAGATTATTTCGTTTACACCAAGTTGAAAATTTAAGAATCGCATTATTTACTTTAAGCTGCAATTCTTTGATAGTTTTTGCTGTGAGTATGAAAGTCTTATCATCTGTATATAATATCAGCTGATCTGAATTGACATGGAGTTCTACATCATTTACAAAACCACTGATCCACTGGTATTTTTTTGATTGGTCAAGAAACGTCAGAATTCTGGATTTTCATTGGTCACTTTTTGACAGATGACAGGTGAATTGAATAGTCCATTGTATTTTTTCTCAGTTATTCAATGAGAAAGTTGCACATTATTTACGACGATAACATTTGGACTACTCACTAGTCGAAGACTAGTGGCGTAATTTATTCAAGTGAATAATGGCCTTATTTATAAATTTGTTAACGTCTATTCTGTGACAGACAAAAATGACAGTAGAGTGCCTTGATGGATATTGACAAGTATTTATTTTGACATTGACAACTGACGTAAAGGTACTTTATGGTAATAGGAAAATAAAGTAGCGTACTTTATAATGCTGGTAAAATTAAGTAATGTACATTATTGCCGCAAAACTATGTCATAAACAGTACTTTGTAATGCAGTCGTATGAAATCATTTATTTTTATAAATTTTGCTACTGACAGTAAGGTTTGACGTTTGTATTTATTAGAGCCCCCTGATGTATGCTTCACCTTCATGATGTATTGAAGAATAATTGAAAACTCGCCATATGATTGGCTGACATGCTGACAACAGTGGAATAATGAAATATTCCATTGCTTGAATAATTGATAACTTTCTCAATTAAAACGTAGTGACATGGAAATTGCAAGTGGAGTGGGAATCCTAATAAATTTAGTAGAAATGTTGAGCTACTAACAGGAATAATTGATTAAATTTTGGGAGCAAGTCGTAATGCGGTAGACCATATTTGACACTTGTAGTAGTTCCGAAATTTCTTAGTCGGGGTTTTTCTTTCGATGTCTTCCTCTGTTTGTTAATTATTATCGTTTCGATTGTTATTCGTCTCTTTCATGTGTTTTAAGAGTGGGATTATGCCTAGATACAACGACCTCCGAATACAGCAACTGCTAGACTGTAAACACTAAGTTCACCAGGTCTTACAAAGTAACCCTCGCGACATAACCAAGCAGCAACCACTTCGGAACATGCAGTATGAGGTACAATGCAAATTAAGGAAAATTAAAAACAAATGGTGGTCTAACAAACCTGAGCAAATCCATAACTATGCAGTTCAGCACGATTACCGCAATTTTTTTAAGCGATGTGTTACAGTATCAAATGGTTTTAATAACACTCAAGGGTGTCTTATCATGTCCAGGAAATGCCAACACTTGCCCTGGAATTCTCGAAAACAGGCCAATAGCCACGGCTTAAACGCTTAGGGAGATGGGCGTGGTCCTAGAAACGGTACACCATAGGGGCAAGCGTGAAGATATATATATAGGGTGTTGCAAAATAATAGGGCGCCACGAAATTCAGACTTTGGATCCCACGTTTGACAGAACCCCGAAAGCCAAACGGGGTAGAATATATGTACAGCTTTACGACTCTCCGTACTGAGACGCTCTGACCTACCTGTGACGCTTACAACTTCTTCCAGGATCCAGCTCGCATCGATTTTACACTACAAATAACTCAGCCTGAAAACAAGCATGCAACAGGCTCAAGGAAATCACAAGACAACATATAACAAACCGATCTATTGGTCTAACGCATATATATATATATATATATATATATTATGTTATGATACACTATATTCTTTGATAATTTAAATATGAATACTAAAGAAACAGTTTAGTCAAATAAATTTGGAAGTCAGATATAAGCAAATTAATGGATCTAAATACATGTTAAAGTATAATGAAATTAACTTTCTTATTATTGGTTAGTCAAATAATAGCATAATGATTGATTACTCAAACTTAATCTGTAATAAGAAAATTCTGAATAGGAATAAATACCAAGGTTACTACTAAAATGTATCTGTTATGATAATTAAAATAAAATATCTGTTTTGATTATATAAAAAAGTGTAGATAGGAGGCAACAAGAATCGTGTCTAATAGTAATAATTTGTAATTTGTTTAATTAGTTACTGAAACAACTCATAAAAAACAGACATGTAATTTTGAATATAACGAATTTGGAAAATAAAAAACCAGAATTTATGCCTTACTTTATGTAATTATTTGATCAAATACCATTTAAAAAGGCTGTAAACAAATATACTTGGTGGAGGTATAATATTATAAATTGGAACTTATAAAGGAATACAATCGGTGAAGAGATTGAACCAATGCAGTGAATTATAAATAATCAATACAGAAGATTACATTATATGAAGAGAATTGGATTTATTGATACTACATTGGAAATGGAATACAAGACACAAACAAGAGGTTAGTACGTGCAGCGAATTGTTTTTGGGAAACCTGTGGTATCATTGAAGACGTAGGACCATCTAAAAAAAGAGACAAATTCATATTTGGAACAAGATTTATGCTGACACTTACCAGAGAGGGATCGGAGCCGCAGTAATCCAGTACAGGAGCTAGGAGACTTGAAGTTAACAGCAGCAGGGGACAACGACAGGAATCCAGTATAGGATGTGGAAGTTTTGAAGTGGATGGCAATAAGGTGAGGCTGGGAGTTTACATTCATCGTAGGTGATGCAGTTTGGATAAGGACTCAGCAGGTGTTTGAGTGCAGTCGGAGTGAGGATCCAGCTTAGAAGGATGTTGGCAGTATTAACAAGCAAAGTGTTAAATCAGGTTTGTGTTTTAAAAGGTTAAATGAAACATTTAAAAAGCTATAACCAGTAAGAAGGTATAAAAAATATAATTGAATTTCATACTTACAAAATAGATTGGTGAAAGAATTACATATTAGATCTTATTGTAAAAACCTTGATATTCGTTCTGAATTTTGATTAATTTGACGTTAGGTGTCAATTTTTTGAAAGTCAATGAACTGGCAATTAAACAAAGAGAATTTGACAAGTCAATCATTGGGTTACTAGATATTGCGAACCACCTGAGAGAGTTTCATTAATAATATTGTAAAATACGGATTTGAATTGAAAGTTAAAAATAAAGGGCAAAATAGTAATACGATAATTTAAATAAATTTATCAGCTAGCATAACATAGCAATATATATATATATAACAAAGTCCTTTTCACAGCTCGGTGGTTACTACACAAGACGAGGAAATTTTTGACTGGGAAAGGGGTTATAGCCAACACCAATCTCAGTACTTGGGCAACGATTTCAAGAGCTATTAATGGTTTGTTGAAATAAAAAAAATCCTCTCTTAAAAGGGCCAAAAAAATTGCAGGATACCAACTTAAAATTTTGAGGTTAGGTTAGATTACTAAAAATTAACACAAATAAAATTGGTTTTATCAAGTATCAATAAAAGTATTTAAATTACCATTCAAATTAGTTCAAATGGCATCTCAATATCTTAAGTAACAAAAAAGTTACGGCATATAAAAGAAATTCGGAGATTTTTTTTTTAAATTTTAGACAAGTGGGCCATGACAAGTAAAATTTGAAGATGGATTCTTAATGAGCTCTCAAACCTGCACCTTTTTGCTAATTTAACCATCTCTCTATCTCTTCAAATACAAAAGTTACCCATGTTGTCCCTACGAAATCCGGGCACCCTGTATATATACAGGGACGGCCATAATCAAGTACCCGATTTGAAGCGTTCGTAATTGTTTTATCTGACAGCTTTTGTTAGTTTACTTTTGACATTTCTCCAGTGCACATATTCAAGTTTTATTATGAATCGATACACACTAGAGGAACGTGCAGAAATAGTAATTTTATTTATTAAAAACAATGAATCGGTTATTTCAACACAGCGAAATTTTCGCCGAAATTATCCTCACCGTCCTGCTCCAACTGGAAAGACAATATGCCGTTTATGTCAACAATTTCGGCGTAGTGAAACAACGGCTGATGCAAAGCATATTGGACGACCACGAACAGGACGCTCAATTGAAAATATCCGGCGTGGAAGAGAAAGCATTGCAGAAGATCCAAGAACGTCGACAGAAAGACACGCCACACAATTGGGCATGTCTCGGACGTCCCTAAGGCAAATTTTGAAGTTAGATTTGCACGCATTTCCATACAAGATCCAGGTGGCACAGCAGCTTCTTCCCAGAGATCATCAACAACGCCTGCAATACTGTCACAGTCTCCTAAACCTTAATGACAATATTGACGATTTTCCACATAAACTGATTATGACCGACGAAGCTCATTTTCACTTAAGTGGATTTGTAAATAAGCAGAATTACCGCTACTGGGGTACAGAAAACCCTCGTATTCTTCAGGAAAGACCACTACACCCTTCACGAGTCACTGTTTGGTGCGGCGTCTTTGCCCAAGGTGTAATTGGTCCATATTTCTTTTAGGACGATGAAGGCACTGCTGTTACGGTCAACGGAGAGCTCTATAGAGCAATGCTGAATAATTTTTTGTCACCTCAGTTGAAAGTCCTAGAACTGGAGGCTATGTGGTTGCAACAGGACGGTGCGACTGCGCACACATCCAGAGAGACAATGGTCATGTTGCGCAACATGTTTCCTGCGCGATTTATTTCTCGATTTGGCGACTTAGAGTGGCCTTCGAGATCGCCAGATCTTTCGGTTCCTGATTTGTTCTTATGGGGCTATCGCAAAGAAAAGGTATACGCCAATAACCCTCAGACGCTACAGCAGCTGAAACATAATATCCGTCAAGAAATAAAGGATCTAACGCCAAATGACTTGACTCGAGTTATGGAACATGCCGTAAAAAGAGCTCAGATGTGCATCGCAGTTAGAGGCGGTCATTTGACTGACATCATCTTTAATTGAGTTTAGGCTTAAACTTTAAATACAAATAAATGTGCTACCCATATTTTTTTGCTTTTTATTTCCTTGCATTGTACACGGCCGCTACTTAAAATCGGGTACTTGATTATGGCCGTCCCTGTACATACATCAACACATATATTTACTGACGTCGGTCGGCATACAAAACAAAAAGGCAAATATGGCTATTAATTCGGGCCCAGAATGGGTTATTAGCATTAATTTAGTACGTGAATTATCATGGCGGAACATAGATTACAGTTATTTAGCGTTGGCTAGCGCACAAAACAAAAAGGCAAATATTACATGCACGTGGCAACTATATAACGACTAACTTCTACAATACACGCTACCTTATTTATTTTAGTTTCGCCTGGTCCTAAGATTGGTGGCAGGAACTCGCCTCACAGCATCGGAATGTCGCGAGGCCGCATCTGTACTCGTTGATGACGCATACTCCGGGATACCTTTCACAGGGCACGATGCGGCGGGACCCGCATGGGACAAAGAAGACAGGGAGACCTTTTGCACGCTCTCGTGGATATGATACCACCTAATTAGTGGTAAATTGCCTTCATGGCATTCAAGACTACGAGGTGTTAATCTCCAAAGCGGAACAGCACCAAGAACACACACCTGCACACAACTGGCCGCCTCAATGGCTAGAGACGCCCTCGACAGGCAGGAAACATACAATATCGCATGCGTCTAGCGGTCGCCTCCCTCGAAAGGGGACGCCGCTAGCGCGCGCCTCGAAACCCAACAGCCCGTGCCAGAAGCTGACTCCTAACTGACCAACAAAACCAGCTCGCGTCACGCTGCCGATCGGCAGGAAGCTGGCAGGTCAGACAGAAAGACTGCAATGGAGAATAAAACTTCCAAAAATCTCTCACTTGCTCCAATAGACTGGAGTTTTGAATTCAATCTCGAAGACACACTACAAAGCGACAACAAGCACACGTGTTTAGCCACAACCCGGATCGAAAGCACAGCTGCATGGCGAGATAATGCCAAAGCCTGCACAAAATTCGAAACACACTTAAATTTAATGGAAAGGTATTAAAGAAAGCTATATACAAGCGGGGTCGTAATCTTGAAAAAAAAATCGATAAATAACTCATACATCCGTAAACTTTGAAAATGTCCTGACAGATGAAAGCGGTATACGGACCTAGTCGTAGAAATCTCTGTCCGGTGAAGGATAACAACGGTCAACTGCTAAAAGAGGAGGGCCGAATCAGGGCCAGATGGAGAGAGCATTACGAGACACTTCTAAACCTGGAATCCACAATCGACTATATTGCAATCCAAAACATACCACATTATGGAGACATTGGAGATCTAGCCGAGCCTATGCCAGGGTAGGAAATTAAAAAAGCCATAATACAGCTGAAAAACAACAAATTTGCCGGATGTGATACCATTCCCCCGAGATTTTCAAATCACTTAATAATGAGCTAGTTTCGGAGTTATAGTCATGTTTCGACCACATCTGGGAAGACAAAACAGTCTCCCGAGACTTCCGAGATGCTATAATAGTAAACATATTTAAGAACAAGGGAAGTACTTCCGACTGCGGGAACTACCGTGGAATTTCTCGACTTGCGATCGAAGGAAAGATCCTAACTAACGCTAATAGACTAATTCCTGTCATTAAAAAGATATTGCCCGAAACATAAAACAGTTTTAGACCAAATCGGAGTGCCGTCGACCTAATTTTCTCACTACGGTAACTGTAAGAATACGTTAAAGAACACCAGTCACGCATATTTGTAGCTTTTATAGACCTGACAAAGGCCTTCGACTCAATTAATAGATCCACTGCGGGTTTTAATGTTAACACAATTAAATTTCGTGAATTGCGACTTTATTAGTTGCGGCTTAAACATTCGCTCAGGAATTACTCGTGCATGGATAAATGCAGGCGGTTTGGTCAGGAAAATAACAGGTAATTTAAGGCTACTTTAGGCTGACAGTAAGCGCTGCCATTTCCATTAGTGCCTTCAGGATAAGGGATGCGGTATTATTCTGCGAACCAGTGAGCGCTGACAAGACAGAACAACCAGGTCAGCAGAAAAAGGGAATATTTTGAGAAGGGAAATCTGAAGATCTCGGACTGGCGATGTAGCTTCCTTTTATACATTTTTCGATGCGTTATCAGTCCATACGGTCGCGGTTTCCAAAGGAAAGGGAAACGACTCCGTCGGTACATTCGCTCAGTAGTCCAGTAAAATGGTGTTCAAAAAGAGCTTAAAGTGTAAAGTTCTGGTGTAATTGTTTTGAGTGACTTACTTTATGTTTTTTAGGGTGCTGAACACGAATCTGAAGTTGTCCAACAAAATTTTTTTCGGCAAATATGAGAAATCATAAAAAAACCACAAAAAATCACAGCTTTTTTTAGTTTTTGGCTAATTACTTGCAAAGTAAACTTTTTACGCAAAACATGACTCTATATTAAAATAAAGACGAGAAAATTTCCTACAATTTATGTTCGTATCATTTTTTTGTACGACATATGGTTTCCGCGCTAAGAGGCGTTGTAAAATTGCTGAAAATCAGTTGATTTTGGAAAATTGCAAAAAACATATTTTTTACAGCCTCTCCGTTCATAGCACTAAAACTAAGCATTTCTCTGTAAACATTATCCTATACTTTGAAATAGCAGATAAAATTCCGTACAACTTATGTGTAAATAATTTTTTCGGGCCTTCAATAGTTATGAGAAAAGCAATGAGGAATGCATGAAGTAGTCAGTCGCCTCCTTTTGGAAGGCATATACTTAAATGCACAATTATATGTCTGCGCAGATATGTAAAACGTTAACTTTAGGTTATATAGGTGCAACAAAAAGATAAACCGCGATTCATGGTTGATTAATATGAAATCTGTGCAATGTTAAACAATACATATAATAACATGGGTACATAGGTAGGTATTTTATAAAACGCTTATTATTATATGATTATTGACATTGAAGTGAACCTCCTCAGTCAAACCAAGCCCTCTTGGTCAAAGGTTCCATGATTTCTGCAGGGATGCCTTCCAGTTCTTCTACATCTAAAAAAAATAATTAAATATAATTAATGAGTTAGTTTTAATTGTTTGAACATTGAATAGTTGTATTAGGATACATATTTTGAACACATATATAAAAGTAAATGAGTAAAAAAATAAAGGTGAAATGGAATTATTTATGCATAGTTACCTTCAAGTACTTCAGGAAGTTCCGGGTCATCCCCGTATTCTTCGATTTCAGTAAGAAGCATATTATTGCAACTGGTTTCGCAGTTCACACACATATTGGAGCACTTGATGAGGCCTGCTTTTTTCATCAACAGTTTTTCTCACAGGTCTTCTTGCATTTGCAAGAAATAAGTTTCAAAACGGCTTGAGGTGCTGGTAGTTCTAGCGTGGTTACTGGCTCCAGACCATCTGTGGTTTTCTTCCAACCCCATTGTTCAGGATCGTCCTCATTCCCAAGCCAGCCTCGGCAGGTCGAAAGTGTTCACAGATGCTTGCTGATTCATAGATTTTAATTGTTCTACGGAAGTGAGTAAAGCTGTACATATACTGTTGAATCGCTCGGTGGAGCATTGATAAATAGCACGCAAGCAACAAAGGTTGTGTCACAAAGGAGACCACTTGTGGTTTGCTCCATGAAACCACTCCATCTTGGAATGCTGGGCACATCTTTCCACATGCTGTAAAGCCAAATTAGGTCCGCCAAGCAGGGTGTGATAGTATCGGATGAAACAAAAAACTTTTGGAAATCCTTTAAGCCAGGAGAACCTGCTTTCTCAAAAATTTGCAAGGAAACAGCGACCATCTCGCCAACTAGTTGAGCTGGTAGTATTTTCTTCACTCGGAGGACAATTCTCTGATCTGGAGCAATAGCATTTCTTGGGATTATCAAATGTATACACCCCATTGCATGAAAGGTATTATACCCATCCAGTGTACGAGTGTTAAAATTCGTGTTGTCATGAACGGATTGATGGAAAGCTGTGGAGTCTATTTGTAAAAATGATCTCATGATTACTGACACTTCCAAACGAACAGCTTCAGAATAAGAGGTGCAAAGTCCCAAGGTTGACATAATATCGATTAGCTTCCGTGACCCATACTTCTTATAAAAAAGAAGCTCATAGTCCAATTTGTAAGGCAAAGAACTAGGTCTGACAACGCTAATAACACTGTGAAATGCATTCGTCATTGCTTTTCTCATAACTATTGAAAGTCCGAAATAGTATATTATGTTATTAGGAGCAAAAGTTATATTTTATGTGGCGAGGCTGGACGGGTTATCTGCCAAGCTTGCGAGGCAGATAAGTACAGCCGAGCCACATAAAGATACTTTTGCTCCGAATAACATATAGTATTTTTTCTTCAAACGTTTTTATAACAAATTATTTACAACTTTGTGAACAAAATTCGAAGAAAATTACTTGATCTCGTCAGAGGCAGATAATATTATCTGCCGCTGACGAGCGGCAGATAAAGTTGTCAGAGGCAGATAATAACTTTATCTGCCGCTGACGAGCAATATAATGCCATATTTTACTGCCGTTTGAAGAAAAAAATTATTTACACATAAATTGTACAGAATTTTATGTGCTCTTTCGAATTATGGGATAATATTTACAGAGAAATGCTTATTTTTAGTGCTATGAACGGAAAGGCTTTAAAAAATGTGTTTTTTGCATTTTCCAAAATCTACTGATTTTCGGCAGTTTTTCAACGCCTCTTAGCGCGGAAACCATACGTCGTACAAAAAAATTATATGAACATGAATTGTAGGAAAATTTCTCATCTTTATTTTAATATAGGGTCATCTATTGCGTAAATAGTTTACTTTGCAAGTTATAAGCCAAAAAATTAAAAAAACTGTGATTTTTAGTGGTTTTTTTATGATTTCTCATATTTGCCGACAAAAATTTTGTTGGACAACTTCAGATTCGTGTTCAGCACTCCAAAAAACATCAAGTAAGCCACTAAAACCAATTACACCAGAACTTTCCACCTCGAATTACCATTTGACTGGACTACAGCTTTGCGCATCATGAACGGGAATGTGTTATCGCCTTTTCACGCGACGAATAGATTCAACGTTTGATAGAGTGCTGAATTAAATTCCAATACTTTTTAAGTACAATAACAATTTAATTACAGAGCAAACGTTACAATGTTAACATAAGAACCTGAAAGAACAGACGTAAAATGCAAGTACATGGAATTAATACCGGCCAATATTTGGATGGGTACAACGCCTAATGATCTAATAAAGGCTTTTAATATACCAGAGCGCCACTAAATAAATGCATAATAATAAGATTTGAATGCAAATTTTAGCGTAATTCATAACTTATAGCATGATTAAGATTAAAAATCGTTATAATATCAAAGTCGACCTGAATTGAATTCGATGCAACCGAAAGTTACCTTATGAAATAGTATAATCACTAGATCTGTGAAAATTTACTAAACTTTGTTTGCATGTTCAAATATAAAAAAAAATTGGCAAGTAATCGATCAAAAAGTCGTCAAAGAATCAATAACTTGTAGATTAACAAACTGAGATTTGATGAGTAACGAAATTTAGTATATTACATTCCAATGTAAATGAGTAATTAAACTATACAATGAAATCGATGCTAAAAACCGATAATAACCTCCAAAAAACTTAACAAACAACTAATAGTTAACCCACTGTTTAAGCTACCACACGCATGTATGCCATATTATGTCATTAAATGGAAAGTACATACAGCAATACACAATACAATACAGTAGAATGTAGCGATCTGACATAGTACGATGTTGAGGATCAGCGAAACCATAGACAACGACAGGCAGTAAACTGTTAATCGATAGCCAACGTAGCAACTCACATATTAACTGCAACCCCGATACAATTCCATGGAAAGCTTCAACAAACTTGTCTTAAAGCTCCCAGGGAAGGCAGATAATCAACTTGCCAAGGTGACAGCTATTGGATCACAAATGGATACCACGTTGGATGACAACAAAACGAAAGTTTCTAGATAGCACTTGCTTACCTCGCACCTGCAAAGGGGGTTTTTAAACCACCCTCACTTTCACGTTGGAAAATATTTCCGCACACAGCCATGTGACTCCGCAATAATGCAAAATTACTGCATTTTTCTTGGGAAATACAATAATAACAATACTCAAATCTTTCAAGTAGCTAGTATAGAATTTTACTCAAAGAGCTTGAATATCTATATTTAAAATATAATGTCGGTAGCACAAAACTTGCAACTTGTTTTCTCTTCGATAACTATCTGAAAAGGTACCAACAGTTTTCGAAAATTAATTTACCATACAAGTGCGTAAAGCTAGTGAGTGAGCAACTGTTTTCAGCCCCGCGAGTGACTAAAGAATTAAAGATGCTTTACGCATGTGTATCGTACAATATTTTATCTATAATAGAATCTAGAAAATACGGTAAATATAAAAAAGATTTAAATGCAAATTAGGATTAATAGCAACCGGTCGTAATTTTGTGTGGTTAAAAATTTTAAAACACGTTGCTACTGACGACGTGACTAATGAAATCATTTTAAACACGTTGCTACTGACGACGTGAACTAATAAAAACATGTTATTAAACGGTCGTTTTACAAACTTAAAACTGCCAACTAAAAGTCAATTTTACACACTGTCGTATATAATTGTAATTTACGATACAAGTGCGTAAAGCTAGTCTTTAGTCACGAGTGAGGCAGAGTTAAAACGCGAGTGAGCTAACGTTTTAAGCCCCGCGAGTGACTAAAGATGCTTTACCCATGTGTATAGTACTATATTTTATCTACGATAAAATCTAGAAAACACGGTAAATATAAAAAAATATTTTAAATGTAAATTAGGATTACTAGCAACCGGTAATAATTTTGCGTGGTTAAAAATTTTAAAACACGTTGCTACGGACGACGTGAACTAATGAAAACATGTTATTAAACAGTCGTTTTACAAACTTAAAACTGCGAACTAAAAGTCAATTTACACACTGTCCTAGATAAAATATGTTTCACTGATACATTACCTATCAAAATTTTGAAAGTTTCAAGGTGTATATGCAACTCTCGAGTATCAAATGCAAGAATGTGTTACGGGTCAAAAGTTATGCAGCGCTGATGGTTCGAATTCCAGGCGTCGCTTTCTTTGCTCGGCCGGAGGTCGTTTGTTTTAATCAAGAAATTTGCACCTGTTTTAAGTTTTCGCTGTAAACCAAACAAGACTCACTGGGTGTACTTTCCATGGCCTAGTTTGTTTCCGCGATGCTCGTTGAATTTATGCAAGCCTTCGATTTGTGTAGTTCCGGGAATTATTTCTTGCACTCGTTCGGGACGCACTTCGGAACATAAATTGTATAATATTGTAGAACCAGGTTGTTTTTGACAGGAGATGAAGTTTCTTGGACTTAGGATGGCCAGGCTTAACCACCCCTTTAAAGACAATTGTAGCCTGTGTCTTTGACTCAAATGAATACACTCAGTATTTAGAAGAATATTAATTTGATTAACAGATACAAGTCCTTATATATAATTGAATGTGTGTCGTGTTGCTCATAACCTATTATTGACATAGGCAAAAACCACTACAGTTTGCAAAATAATGCACTGAAGGTACACAATGTGTGTGAAATATGACCCAGTTACTATATCATAACGCAGAGGTCTGCGTAATGCTTCCTTAGAGTATATTGCAACGTGACCCAGTAAGTTGACGTTAATGCAGAGTTTGTATACAAATAACTTATCTAGCACATGTCGTGAACTAGTTTTTATATTCTAATTGAAAGCACTTTTGTGTCCACATAATTTCACATAATTGTTTTATCTCATGGGAAAACATTAGTTTGAACATATACTCGTATTGTGCTCTTTTTCGTTCACTTTGTACTAGAAATTGAGGATGAATTCATGAGCCCTCACCTTCAGGGTGGATTTTGTATTGAGAGGCGCGTTTAGGAATATTTTTCCTTCGTTAAGATTACGGATTAGGCGGTGTCAGTGTGCTGAAGTTAGCGTTTAGGTGGTCTGAATTTAGGATAAATTTTATGAAGTCGTTTGCTTGTGTCGTTGGTTGAGGTTCATTGTTTGATTTTCGTGGAATTTTCGGCCACTACAGGTACCGTACCTCTCTCGTTCCCGCAAGTTGCAAAGCTGACTATATTTCCCGGTTGGATGTCCTCCTCAAGGGCGTAGCCAGGTATGGGCAGGGGTGGGCGCTTGCCCACCCCTAAAAATTTATTAAAAGAAAAAATCAGTTGTTTTGTAAAGTTCGTGTGAACAATACGATATGAATGCCGCAAACGCTCAAAAGTGTCCGTAGGTGGTTTACTCGCATTTTCCCACGATCAGGCGTTTTTGGAATAATCTAGATGTAAACGAAAATGCGCGCGGAACGAACGCATTGGCCGCACTTTCAATATAATATATTTGAGTGTGCAGGTAGTGTTCCGTTCCGAGAATTTGCAGAAGTTTGTTTATCTGAACATCACGCTTTAATGCTAATATTAAACCAACGCTCCCGTTAGTTTGGAAACACAGTGCAAAACGAACGGAAACAAGAGTGAATCAATGATTGTGTTTATTAGTAGCCAATATTTAACTAAAATAAATTGTAAATTTTAATTTATTTTACACTGGGTGCACCTATTCTAAAATTAAAAATGGACATTAGGAAATTTTTTGCAGGTAGATTTTTGGTGTTGTTTTTTTAGTATTTAATTTTTGTGTATATTAAGTAATTAAATTAATGTTATAAGATTACGTTATTTAATTTCAAAAATGTGTATTATTAGAAATATCAGTTGTAGTAGTTGGTAATTGTTTTTAGTGACCCAGAAAAGGAAAAGGTCAAAAAATGATAACGCTAAAAGTGAAAGAGAGGAAGAAAAAAACAAAACCATTGCACCAGCACCTACCAAGACTACCTCTACTTTTGATGAGCAGGATGCGCCTCAAGCGGGACCTTCATCAGCATTATCATGTAATAAAGCTGAGCTCGGGAATAGAGACCATGCTGGTAACGATTTGGGCAAATGGGTTGGACAATCTTTTTCCATGACAACAGCGCAAAAAATGGAAATTCTGAAACGTTGTTGGACACCACCAGAAAGTTACAATTTTGCTGAAGAAGCCATCGATTTAAAACGAAAATTTAAACATAGTTGGTTACAGACATATGATCCTTGGCTTGCATATTCATAACGACTGAAAAGTGCACTGTGCTTGTACTGTGTGATTTTTCCTCCAACAACAAGTACACTACAAGGCGTTTTGGGTTCATTTATCATTAGGCCCTTTACTCGATACAGAGATATACACGCATACTGCAAAAAACATGCTGCCACTCAGTGGCATAAATCAGCAACCGCTGCAGCAAAAGCATTTGTGGAGAATGTTCCTGTTGATGTTCAGATGGTGGCTGTACACAAAAAAGTATTGGAAGAAAATGGAAAAATTGTAGCATCAATCATTTCTATTATAATGTTTTGTGGGACGCATGACTTGCCATTGAGAGGTAAAGATCAACATCAAGGTTTATTTGAAGATCTAATTCAACTAAAAATTGAGGCTGGTGACAAAAATTTGAAACAACATATCGAACAAGGCAAAAAAAATGCAACTTATATGTCTCCACAAATTCAAAACGAAGTTATTGCTGTGTGTGGAGCGGTTATTAAAGACGATATTATTAATAACGTAAAAAAGGCTAATGCTTACAGCGTATTGGCAGATGAAAGCAGTGATATATCAGGAAAAGAGCAGCTGTCAATTGGTATTCGATTTTTCGACGAAGAAAAAATGGTTTGTCGGGTTTGTGGAGTTAACTTCTATGGACACCAAAACTATAGCAACCACAATAGACAGTTTTCTACAAAACGAAGGCTTAGATGCAGACAAATGCGTTGGACAAGGCTACGATGGTTGTTCAACTATGGCAGGAAAGGACGGTGGCGTTCAAAAAATTTTGAGAGAAAAATATAAAAAAGCTCTGTTATTTTCACTGTGCTAGCCACAAATTAAATTTGGTGGTGAATGATTTGAATCGTGTGCCAGAAATACGGAATACCGTTTCTACAGTAAAAGATATAATCAGTTTTTTCCGTGAATCAGCGCTACGAAGAAGGTTTGCTCCAAACGTTCCCCTTTTGTGTGAGACACGTTGGTCTCACAAATACAAAAGTATTTCCATATTCTGGGACAATTTTGTCAAAATCGTGGAAGCATTAGAAAATCTTTCAGTGGAAGGTAACGCTGCCACTAGAAAAGGTGCTTTTCAACTGCATTCTGCTGCAACTAAGTCCCAGTTTATTATCTGTCTTGTTATTATAGCTAAGTACTCTGCATTGCTAGAACCTGTGGCAAATGTTTTACAATCAAAATGCATTGACATGTTATAGTGCAAAAATCATATAAAAGAATAGTAGCTGTAGTAAAAAACCATAGAGAAACTGCAAACGCCATCACCCAAGAAATTTTATCTTGCGCTAACTCAATTGCTGAAAACATTGGGGTAGACTTGCAAATACCAAGAATTGCAGGACGTCAACAACACCGGTAAAATCCTCCAGTGGCCACTCCTGCTGAATTTTGGAAAACGTCACTGCTAATCCCATACTTGGATTATTTAATAACTTCCTTGGAACAGCGGTTTTCCGACGATAACTTGCCGGCTTTTTCACTATTAGCTATACATCCTTCTACTATGTTAGATATGACATTTGAAAACTTTTTAAAAAGGACACAAAGCTCATTAGATTTTTATAATTTAAGTAACGTTAACACTGAAGCGGAATTATGGTACAATCTCTGGAAGGAAAAAAACCTCAGAAAAGAAGAACTAAAAGAGTTAGAACTGATAGACGTGGTAAAAGAAGCTGAGACTTTCTTTCCTGATTTAAAACATGCTTTACACATTTCATTGGCACAACCATGTACAACAAGCACCATTGAGAGGTCTTTCAGTAAACTACGTAGAGTAAAAACCTAGTTGCGATCAACAATGACGGAAGACCGTCTTACTGAACTGTGCATGCTGAGTGTGCACAAAAAAATGGTGCTAGAAAAAAAGAAGGCGCTAGAAGATGAAATCTTCAGAAGATTTGCATCAGATTCGCGAAAAATACTGTTACTTTAAGTAATATTTTTTCCATTTGTACAAAATAAAATAAAATAGTAATAACAATAATAATTGTGTTTATAAATGTTTGCCCACCCCTAAGTGGAACCCTGGCTACGCCCTTGGTCCTCCTTGAATGCGTGGTTTTATAATCTTACCCCCGGCGAGCCCCGTTAGTGATGTGACCTTGACCTGCTGCGGCATCTGTTGCTGCCGATTGCCCAAAGAGCATAATTGACTTCACCGGAACGGCTGCTTGGTCGTGCACGTAGATATTTTATTAAGTTATTGAACTCAAAAAACTAAAAAGGCAACGAAAGTGAGGAACTACGATAACAAAATCAGGTGAGAAAATGGACATTGGCAATGGGAAAAAGACAAAGGAGAAGCAACCAAGAAAAAACCAAAAATAAGAATAGATATATGGAACGTGCAAAGAATAAACGGCAAAGAGGTGGAAATAGTAGAAGAAATGGAGAAAGCGAAAGTCCAAATACTAGTGATAACAGAGACAAAAAAGAGGGGACAAGGAAGTAATACATTAGAAAGAGGCTATTTATTAGACTACAGTGGAGTAGAAGAAACAAAGAACGCACAAGCAGGAGTAGGAACAGTGGTAGCAAATGCAATGAAAAATGAAATAAAGGAAACAAAATACGTATCGGAAAGAATTTTGGCCATGTAGATAGAAAAGGAAAGACAACAAAAAACTACGCTGGTAGCAGTATATGGACCAAGTGATAACGAAAATAAAGAGATCAAAGACAAATTCTGGGTAAACTGCAAGCAATAACTGAGGAGATAGAGGACAAAATAATGGTACTCAGCGATCTCAAGGTAAGAGCAGGGAATAAAACAGGACAAGCAAAAGTAATGGGCCAATTTGGAGAAAAAGATATAAACAATAATGGAATATTCAATATATACGTGGAGGCAGCACAAAAACAATGGAAACGAAGCTGTCAGGGAATGGGTATACCTATTAATGAAAGTCACTTATTCACACTCAGTTTTGCCGACGATCACGCCATTTTTGCCCAAGATGCATACGACTTAGAATTTATGTTAAAACGTTTGTATGAAGCATATAAAAAATGGGGTTTGGAAATCAGCTTGGATAAGACGGAATACCTTGCTGTAAATTCTAATGCAACTTTTGAAATACTTTTGAATGACGTAAGTCACGTTAGACAAGTTAGGGAATTTAAATACTTGGGCGTTATGATAGACAATAATGGAATCGGAAAGCGTGAAATTAATCATAGAGTCCAAAATGCAAGGAAAGTGTTGGGTGACTTAAATTCAATATGGTGGACAAAGGTATAAGCAAGAAAAATAAGAAAAGAATTGGACAAGTGATGGTTGAGACTGTCTTGTGTTATGGGAGCGAAATTTGGTCAATGAAGGAAAATGATAAAAGGAAAGTTCGAGCAGTAGAAATGGATTATCTGAGGAGAAGTAGCAGAGTATCACGACGACAAAGAATAACAAATGAAGAAATAAGAAATAGGATGTCAGCTACTGAAACTGTAAAGAATAGAGAAAAGGAGTTTAAAGTGGTTCGGACACATTTTAAGGATGGAAGAAGAAAGATGGCCCAAACGTTTATTTACCTGGAAACCACCAGGAAGAAATAAGAAAGGACGACCAAGGAAATCTTGGAACGAGGGTGTATTAAACCCAAATATATATATATACAGCCTGTTTATAATTAAGTGTGCACTATTACTATCTCGGTTGCTATTATAGCTACGAAGTTGGTTAAATTAGTAAAATAGTAGCATATTTCGTTCCGATTAAAATGGCGCAAACAAAAAAACAATTGAGCTTCGGGTTTTTGACATATGTCAAAAAATGCATTTTTTTTAATGGAACGCCCTGTATATTTTGACGTCAATCGATAGACAATCTTCTTCTGAACAAAAAACTTCTTATACTCTACTATCTTAAAGTTAATAACAATGGAGATATACGCCTGGTCAAAATTAAATACGTTGTAGCTCTCATAATAAGCAAGTTAGCAATAGTGCACATTTAATTCTGAACGGGCGTACATCTCCATTATTATTATCTTTAGGATAGTAGGGTATAAGAAGTTTTTTGTTCAGAAGAAGATTGGCTATCGATTGACGTAAAAATATACAGGGGGCTCAATTTTTTAAAAATGCATTTTTTGACATATGTCAAAAACCCGAAGCTCAATTGTTTTTTTGTTTGCGCCATTTTAATCGGAACGAAATATGCTACTATTTTACTAATTTAACCAACTTCGTAGCTATAATAGCAACCGAGATAGCAATAGTGCACACTTAATTTTGAACAGGCTGTATATATATATATATATATATATTAAAGGTAAACATTTCAGGGTGTCATACCGCTTAATAAATTTGAAGATTTCTTCAACTGGTTGAAGAACATCTTGAATGGCGTTTGGGGTTGGACGACGTTTCGACGAAATCACATTCGTCAGTTTCAAGTCCTTGTAGTCCGGGTTTGGCTTCTAGTTATGCGGCAACACGACGGACTGTCAACTTGATGCACAGCTGACTGAATAGGTTGTTTATCAATTACTGTGGCAACTAGCATCGAGGGAGCTGTACTGCTAGGACGGATGGCTGGTGTTCGCAGAGAATGGCCGGCCGTTGCTTGTAGTAACGTTGGTAACCACGATGCAGGTAATCGGCTTGTGTCGTCGCGGGTGTTCATACAATTCGGACGTTTCACGATTTCGATGGCTTCTCGTATGATGCATGCGTCTTTGTGTTCGACGCTGGCAATGCTCTTGGTGTTGTCGAAATCAATCTTGTGCGAAGTATCCCATATATGATGCACTAGCGATGAAGTGTGTTCCATCTTCTTAACATAATTCTGATGTTCCTCCTTGCGTGCCTTTATTCTCCGGTTGGTGTGGCCTATGTAGCTGCTATCGCAATCCCGACACGGTATCTCGTAGACTCCTTGGTTTTCCAAAGGGATGTACTCTTTAGGATTCCTCAGTATGGACTGGATTTTTCTATCCGTGGTAAAGGTTGTCCTGATGTTACATTTTCTAAGGATCCTTCCGATTTTCTCTGTCGTGCCTCGGATGTAAGGCAGGTACGCCGTGCCACAAGGTCTCTCCTCTTCTGCGTCTTGCGTTTTGGTCTTCGGTGGTCGGAACGCTTTCCTAATCGCTGCTCTGCCATAACCATTTTGTTCGAATACTCGAGCAAGGGTGGCTAATTCTTGTCTTGTATTCTCCTTGTCGGCTATCCTTCTTGATCTACAAACCAGTGTTGTCAGGACTGATTGTAGTTGAGCAGGGTGGTGGTGTGAATTAGCATTTAGGTAGCGATTGGTGTGCGTGGTCTTCCTATAAACCGTGTGCCCCAATTTTCCATTCTTCTTGGTGATGAGAACGTCTAGGAATGGAAGGTGGTTGTTCTTCTCCAATTCCATCGTAAACTGGATCTTATTATGGATGCTATTGAGATGGGTAAGGAAATCAGCAAGTCGATTCTTACCATGACCCCATATGGCAAAGACATCATCGACATACCGAAGCCAAAGTTTCGGTTTGTAAATGGTGCTGTCCAGTGCTTTCGATTCGAAGTCCTCCATGAAGAGATTCGCAATGACGGGAGACAAAGGTGAACCCATCGGCGCTCCTTCTACTTGCTTGTAGCGTTGACCATTATAATGGTCTGAGGAATCCTAAAGAGTACATCCCTTTGGAAAACCAAGGAGTCTACGAGATACCGTGTCGGGATTGCGATAGCAGCTACATAGGCCACACCAACCGGAGAATAAAGGCACGCAAGGAGGAACATCAGAATTATGTTAAGAAGATGGAACACACTTCATCGCTAGTGCATCATATATGGGATACTTCGCACAAGATTGATTTCGACAACACCAAGAGCATTGCCAGCGTCGAACACAAAGACGCATGCATCATACGAGAAGCCATCGAAATCGTGAAACGTCCGAATTGTATGAACACCCGCGACGACACAAGCCGATTACCTGCATCGTGGTTACCAACGTTACTACAAGCAACGGCCGGCCATTCTCTGCGAACACCAGCCATCCGTCCTAGCAGTACAGCTCCCTCGATGCTAGTTGCCACAGTAATTGATAAACAACCTATTCAGTCAGCTGTGCATCAAGTTGACAGTCCGTCGTGTTGCCGCATAACTAGAAGCCAAACCCGGACTACAAGGACTTGAAAATGACGAATGTGATTTCGTCGAAACGTCGTCCAACCCCAAACGCCATTCAAGATGTTCTTCAACCAGTTGAAGAAATCTTCAAATTTATTAAGCGGTATGACACCCTGAAATGTTTACCTTTAATACATATCAGCCGCGAAAACCTTCGTAATATATATATATATATATATATATATATATAATAATGGAAGAAGATTGATAGACTTCTGCCTGCTAAACAACATGATAATTACGAATACAAAATTCAAACACAAGGATATTCATAAATACACGAGAGTAATGGAAACGAGAGGCGAAAAATCAATAATAGACTATATACTAACAGAACAAGAAAACTTTAAAAGAATAAAAGACACAAGAGTTAGAAGAAGGCCGGAAATAAAGAGTGGCCACTTCATGGTGACAACCGAAATACAGGAAAATTAAAAGAAAGATAGACCACTGAAAAAGGAGAAAGTGGAAAGAAAAGAGAGAATCAAAACGTAGAAGCTAAAAGAAGAAGTAAAGGAAAAGTTCCAGGAAAAAATATGGGCAGAGTATAAAATACAAAATAAAGGTGAAACAAATGGCATTGAAAAGAAATGGGAAAGTTTTAAAAGAATTATAAAAACAGCAGCAAAGAACGCCAGTGGAATAAAAATTATCAAAGATCAACACAATAAACACGAGATGGTGGAACCAAAACGCGAAAAATGAAGTCAGCATAAGAAGGATTTATGGAAAAGATACTTACAGAAAAGGACA
The DNA here is from genome assembly GCA_940337035.1 of Agriotes lineatus. NCBI lineage: Eukaryota > Metazoa > Arthropoda > Insecta > Coleoptera > Elateridae > Agriotes > Agriotes lineatus. The sequence goes on along the minus strand of OW679195.1, from coordinate 34,482,213 downwards.
AACCAGAGCTACGAAGAATATAAGAAGCAGCGGAAAACAGCGAAAGAGGAAATACAGAAGGCAAATGACGAAACATGAGAAGAGTTTGGAACCAAATTAGAGAAGGACAGCAGGGGTAACCAAAAACTGTTTTTTAAAATTAGTAGGGAGGCCAAGAGAATTAATAACTATTTTCGTGGGACCGAGTAGGTGATACCATCGTAATTAGCGGTGTTTCCTCAGTAGAAAAACTCCTGTTGTCGCTTTCTTAGCCTGTGGAGTGAGGAGTTATGACGGCACAAAGGTGGTAAAATGGTAGGTTTCAACAGTTTTTCGCAAATATTTCGTTAAAAATGTAACTTTTTCTGTTTGGCAAAAATTCAAAAATTACGCCTATGACCTCGTAATATTAGCTCCAAGTGTATTATAGAAAGGGTTCAAGGAAGTGGGGAGACAAGATGGTTATGGTGAAGCACCCAGCACCAAAGACGGCATACTCGTACATTTGCGCAGATCATCCACTACTACACATGTTGAAGTGAAAGTGGAAGATGCAATTAATGTCTAAACAAGCAAAATTTCTAACTAATACTAAAAACAAGATGCAACTGATTGCTCTAATCACTGTACACAATAGCAAGCTGGCTGCAAAGTAATTCAGGCAGAAGGTGGTGCTGACATCAAGATCGTTTTTACAGCAATTGACGAATCAAAGAAGGAAACAGAGGCTATCGTAATTGGCAATGACACCGATTTATTGGTCTTGTTGGTTGTTCATGCTTCAGCCAACAAACAGTTGAAGATGATTGTACCGAAGAAAGGTAACCAAGAAGAAAAAATTACTGCACTGCACAAGGATGTTCTCTTGACAGTTTACACTTTCGCCAGATGTGATACCGTTTCTTCAATTTATTATTATTATGTAACTACCATGTACGTTGTACATACCACTTTTCATTGAAGAACATTGAATTTACTGAAAAGCATGTATTGTGAAGAACATAAAATTTCCATTATTTTTTGTATTAAAGCTTATTAGATAAAGTTTGTAGTCAACCTTGTTTCAATGCTATCCCAATGATTTTATATTTTTAGGAAAATATGACAAAAGATGGAGGTAATTTAAGTAGCTTTAATTATAAAAGCTCAAATGGGAAAGAGAAAAACGATATGATGAATTATCTAAAAGGAAAAATAGGCAAAATGAAGATGAAAACGACAAAGGAGAGGAGCAATGTAGATATATTGTCAGATTCATACACATAGGCGTACATACATGCATACACACATACAAATGTTCCTATGTTAATGATGCGTTACTAAGTACTTTTTATAACGAAACATACTCTTTATAACGAAACATACTCATTTTCAAGTGATTGCGATGAATCCCAAGCTAACTAGAAAATAATTACATCATTGCCCCCTCAATATCTCCGTATCTTAAGGGTCCCGAGTGGTGTAGCTTGAACAAGCGTCCACGTTCGATCAGCAGAGTTAAGCAACGCTGTCTCTGGTCAGAACTTGGATGGGAGTTCCACGGCTGCATCTCTCGGCGCCTCGTGGTACGGCTATCACGGAAAAAAGTTGGTCCCGGCGGTCATACAACATCATGACAGTCGTTAGTGGGGTTGGAAGTCCTCATAACTGCACAGCGACGCCTATAATTGGCCTAACGGCTGTTGGCTGAGTGCGAATTAAATAAATTAAAAAAAATAAAAAACACTTGTCTAGAAGTCAAAAATGCATAAGACCATTTTTATTGTAAATTAAATATAGTTTAATTTTGTATAAGATAAAGTTTGCGCTAAACCTCATTGTTAACGAGATATTCGCGAAAAACTGTTGAAACTTACCATTTTACCACCTTTCTAGCTTTCCACCCCCCTCGCGCCTAAACCCGTTGCTGGGTAGAACTTTCTTTTTGGATGCTTGGGTTAAACCCTGGTTTTCTGTACTAAAACCTGGAACCAATAATGGCCATCTTTGTGACGTCATAGCTCCTCACTCCACAGGCTGAGAAAGCGACAACATGATTTTTCATACTCAGGAAACACCACCGAATAAGATAAGGTATAAACCTACTCAGTCCCACGAAAATCGTTATTTGACGAGTTAATTTAGTTTGGCCTCTCTACTAAATACTTAAAAAACCTAACACAAAAAAATACAGAACAAAACATACTACGAAGAACTACTGGGAATAGACGAGGACAATATTCAGATAAATAATGGAAATGATAAGAAGGAACAAAAACAAAACGAAGCGGAAAATGAATGAAATAAAAGAGGAAGAGTTTAAAGAGGCTATGCACAAATTAAAATCGGGAAAGCAGCAAGATATGACGAAATAACTCCGAAAGCAATTAAAAATATGGGACCGTTAGGACAAAATTTACTGCTGAAAATATGTAGAATGGCGTGGAGAGAAAAAGTAGTACCCAAGGATTGGGCAGTAGCAGCGATAGTACCAAAAAATGCCAAAAGTAGGAGCATTTCACTATTGAGTGTGCCGGGGAAGATTTATGAAAGGATTCTGGATACAAAAATAAGGAAAAATAGTGGGGAAACAGCTAATAGACTTCCAAAGTGGATTCAGGGCAGGGCAAGGCACACAGGAACATATACTCACAATAGGGCGGATAATGGAAAAAACAATAACATATAATAAAGAAGCACACATCTGTTTTATAGATTTAGAGAAGGCTTTTGACAGCGTACCTAGAGAGGAAATTTGGAAGAGCCTACAGAAAAGATTAGTAAAAAACGAATTGCTGGAATCAGTAAAAGCAATGTATAAGAAAACAAGAAACTATGTTACAACGCATAATAAAGACAAAGAGGAATTCGTCACAACACGGGGAGTAAGGCAAGGGGGGATAATGAACCCTGTACTACTATTTTTAGTAATCATGGATGGTATAAGTAACAATAGGAAACTGGAATATGAAGAGAGTAAAAATAACTGAATGCGCCTTCACAGATTTTGCCAAAACAAAAAAGGATATGAATGAAAATATGAATTAATGGAAGAGAGCACAAGAAAAGAGAGTACTAAACATAAACAAGGAGAAAACCAATTAAAATGATCATTTATAAATAAAAAGAGATATCTGCGAAAACAAAACTAACGGTATTCAGAGCAATATATACCCCAATACTAATATATGGAAGCGACACGTGGGTGATAAATCAAAGAAACAATTCAAACATCCAAGCCTCATAAATGAAACACTTGAGGAGAGTGATGGGAGTAACAAGACTAGATAAGATCAGAAATGAAGAAATAAAGGAAAGACTAAAAGTAGTACCAATACAAAAGAAAATAGAAGAAGGGCAGCTGAGATCGTCCGGAGGAACACACAGGAAAACAAACCAAGAAAGTGTGGGAAAGAAAAAAAGAGGAAGGCCAAAGGAAACATGGAACCAGTCAATTGGAAAAATACTAAAAAGGAAGGGCAAAACATGGAACCAGACAAAAGAACATACAGAATACAGGAAAGAATTGAGAAAATTTTGCAAAATATAAACAAACAAGAAATCTCGACATCCAATGCGTATAAAGAAGAAGGATTAAGTAAGTAAGAATTTTGTGGAGTGCTTCTTCAAATTGATCATGAACCCATGCGTCTTTACTGTTAGCTGGCCGGCCCTCATATGTGCACATGGTCTGATTTTGGCATACATTTGTTATCAAATGGCAATCTACATTTAGGCATAAATCTCTCCACATTGTAATGATCGCACCCAGATATGTAATAATAAGATACGTAAATGGTGGGACGTATCACACAAATAAAAATAATAGTTTTAATAATAGAATTCAATATTGTGTCAATCTCAGGACTTTGTAAAATGATGTTCTAATTAATATTTGCAAAATAAATAGTTTATTGCTCTTTCTATTTTATTTATTTGCAATCAAATAAAATAAAGCTCCGGTTTAGCATGAGAAAAATTCTTTTTCAAAGGGGTAGGTTCAGCAACTTGTATTACAATTACTTTTGAGTAGGACAGATTAACTCGTATGGCAATTGCTCGAATTCGTATCTGACAGCTTTAACCTTCAATTTGACTGTAACCACAAATATGATCTGCTTGTATAAAAATTGCGTAATTTGAATTCAGTCACCAAAAATGGCAAAATTCACATCAGATAAATACAATGCAAATAATATGACGTAATTTCAGGCTAAACTGGTTGTTTCTGTGCCGTAGGTACGCTCTGATGTTCAACTGTTTAATTTCCCCTGACGTCGAAAGGCACGCCAGCCCGCAAATGTTTGGCATTCTGTTTGAAATCTTCTCTAAATTTACATTTCCAAGAAACGCCACCTCGATCACCCGAATCTGGATGAATCTATGTAGCTGAAACCACGTTCACGACCTCGTACGTGGTTTATTCTTGAAGAAACCCACAGCTAGTTGGCCTTCTGCAACTGCTTGCCTGTGAAATTTACCTTGCAAAGTCGGCTTCGTAGGCTAGATTCACACAATCAAAGGACGCCACGGCGATTATAAACTTGGTGACGGCCCCCTGCTCCAAAACTCTGGACACAGGCACTCAGGAGGATCTGCTCTACACGTTGCACATAAGATTCTTGCTGGTCTATGTCTCAAACTATTCGAAAAATGGTCCCGATGTTGACCGCACTTAGGCGAATCTTGCAGCCTGCAATCCCTCTTCCCTGGAATCTGTTACCACGACGAAAATTACACAAAAAGATGCTTTGCAGACTGGTGAATATAAAAACCACTTTTTGGCTCACACAGAAAAAATGTTTATTTGAAAATGTACATAAATCTGTGAGCACCTCTTGCACACAGCACAAATTTTACAAGGCTTGTTTTTTCTATTGTTATTAACAATTGAATATCTTGTTTCCTAGCAACTAAGTTTTTTTTACAATTGTTTTATGAAATAAGTTTTGATATGTTTTTACTTAGGGAATAAACTGTCTTTTTCTTGGAAATTGTCACTCGTAACACTTTAAACTTTTAAATCTCTGCTTTTAATCACTTTAGTTTTTAAATGTACTATTTCACCTGTTTATCTTAGCACTTCACAATTGTCTGTGTCCTATAATAGGTTGCCTTATCTTGCTCTTTGCAATCTTTGCTTCCTTACACAGCTTTGCACCGTTTCTTTACCCGTCAGCTGTCCTGCCGTTTGCTGGCTTCATAAACTTTTACTCATAATGCTCATATAATTTTGGTAACTCTACTAACCATCTCTTTTCATTTTAAATTCACCTTATTGTATTGACGCTTTCAAATCAAATCTGTCAGCTACATAAATTAAGGTGCACTTGCATTCAGAACATCAATTATGAATAAAACGTTAAACGTAACACTTTTGATTCTGCTTTATCTAATGCTAACCTTTCTTAATCAAATTATAGTTACTGCTAATCATATCACGTGCATTTATTAGTGTAAAGTACTAACTTTAATCTTGCAATAAACAAAATATTATTTCTGTGCTCATTTTCAATTATTCTTTCATTTTCGTGTTAGTTAGGCAACTAGAATTGCTGTGGGCATTAAGCCATTGCAATATGTTGTACTGAAGAACAAAAATGTAACACTAAGTCTGAATGTTGCGGGAAAAATACTCGTAGTGCACTTTTTCCACAGAATGCTGTAAACTGCAAAGGAACTGCTCATTTATTGTCGTGTATAATTGTTCCAAAAGTATTTGAATTGCATTGCCTGCCATTTTTGTGTGGCATATAACATTGTTTACAAAGTACTGTAACAACACAAACAACAATATGAACAACACTGGTGTATAATGCTTCAGATACTTCTTCTTCTTTTTTTTTCTCAGCTATTTGTTGTCCACTGCAGAACATAACCCTCTTATAATCTCTTCCAGGCTTTTCTGTTTTGAGCTGTTTGCTGCAAATGTGTGCAACTGTATTAACTGGTCCGAACATTTGCTGTTATCTTGCCTTGCTACATGCCCAACCCATTGCCACTTAAGGTGTGCGACACGTTCTATAATGTCTGTGACTTTGGTTTTTTGTCGGATGGTCCCATTTCGTACTCTGGCTCTCAAACTGATCCCAAGCATTCTTCGCTCTATTGCTCTTTGCATCGTTGTAAGTTAATTTGCACTTTTGTCTGTTAATGTGGCGGTTTCTAGACCGTACGTTGAGACTGGCAGTATGCAAGCTTCGTATACTTTCCGTTTCAGGCTTATGGGCATATTGGGATCTTTGAATATATATTGCAGCTTTCCAAAAGCCTACCAAGTCAACGCTACTTTTCTGGCAATCTCCGCCGTTTGATTTTCCTTGCCAAGTTTTACGGTGTGTCCAAGGTTGACGATTTTTATATTTTGGCCTTGAATTTCCAGATTTTCTCCTGTTGGGTTCATTATTTTTGTTTTGCTGGCGTTCATTTCAAGTCCCACTGTGTTACGGTATCAAATGGTTTTAATGACATTTAAGGGTACGGGAGTGCCACTGGTTTTATCATGTCCAAGAAATGCCAACACTTGCCTTGGAATTCTCGAAAACATGCCAATAGCCACGGCTTGATACGCTCCGGGAGATGGTCGTGGTCCTAGAAACGGTACACCATAGGGCAAGCGTGACGATATGTATAGGGTGTTGTAAAATAATAGGGCGCTACGGGATTCAGACTTTGGATCGCACGTTTGACAGAACCCCGAAAGCCAAACGGGGTAGAATATATGTACAGCCTCACAACTCCCCGTACTGCGACGCCGAGCGCTCTGACCTACCTGTGACGCTTACAACTTCTTCCAGGCTCCACCTCACATAGATTTTATACAGTGAATAACTCACCCTGAACATATAATAAATCGATATATTGGTCTAATACATAAATTTATATACACAGGTACTGACGTCCGTCAGCGTACAAAGTAGAAAGAAAACGGTAAATCGGACTACAAATACGAGCCCAGAATGGGTTACTATCATTTAATTCAGTACGTGAACATGACTATAAATACGAGCCCAGAATGGGTTACCATAATTTAATTTAGTAGGTAAACATGACTCTAAATACAAGCCCAGAATGGGTTACTATCATTTAATTTAGTGCGAGAATATGACTATAAATACAAGCCCAGAATGGGTTACTATCATATAATTTAGTGCGAGAAAAAAAAATAGCGGACAGTTTTAACGCAAGCTAGCGCACAAAGCAAAAGAGTACAAATATTACATGCACCCGGCAGCTATCTAACGGCTAACTTCTATACACGCTACTTTATTTCTTGCAGTTTTGCCTGATCCTCAAGGTCGGTGGCAGAAACTCGCCTCACAGCGTAGCGAAGCCACGACGCCGCAGCTGTACTCGTGGATGACGGATACTCCGGGATACCTTTTCACAGGGCTTGATGCGGCGGGACATGCATGGGAAAAATAAGACAGATAGACCTTTTTTTGTACGTCCTCGTAGATATGATCCCAACTAATTAGTGGAAAACTGCCTTCATGGCATTCGAGACTACGGGACGTCGGCGTCGGTCGACGAAAGGAGCAGCACGAAAACCACACAACGACTTGCCGCTTCAACGGCTAAAAACGCTCTCTCGACAGGCCGCCCACGTGACCAAATTGCGGGGCGGCTTAAAAGCCAGACTGTAAGGACCCGCTCGCAGTAGCTGCACCAGGTCCGAAACCAACTGCTCGCAACTAACTTCCAACACTGACGAACTCAAGCCGCATCACGCCACCCTGCCAATCGGCAAGAAGCTGGCGGGGCGCAAACAGACAGACTGCGATGGAGCGAAAATATCTCACTTGCTCTCATAGACTGCGTTTCAAATTCACTGCAGAAAACACGCTAAAAGCCAAGCTCTCGACAACGGCAGAAGCGATATCCAAACGCAGGTGTTCAACCAGACGGCCCAAAGCCAGAGCGGAACTGTTGCCGAGGCCTGCATAAAACTTGCTATACTCTTAAATTTTACCAAAAAATATGAAAGAAAGATATATACAAGCGGGGTCGTAATCTTGAAAAATCGAAAAATAATTCATACATACATAAGACTTGAAAATGTCCTGACAACTGTTGATGATACGTGCTTTAGATCTACTAGCATTGTTCTAAGTTCGTTTGTGGCACAACTAATGAGTACAAGATCATCAGCAAAATGTACATGATTTAAATATGCTTTTGCTAAGGCCAGCGTAAACAGTTTTGGGGAGATTACGTCTCCTTGACATACACCTCGGCCTATTGGGATCTTCTTAGTTTTAGAATCTTGGTCTATTTGAACGCAGAAAGTGGCAGTTTCATATATATTTTTTATGAACCGCGAATATCTGGAGTCTATTCTGGAGTCGTCCATTGCTGAGAGAAGGGCCCATATTTCTACAGAGTCGAAGGCCTTTCTGAAGTTGACAAAGGCTAAGTGAAGTTGAATGTTATATTAATTTGCCTTCTCAATAAGTATTTTTATGTTTGGAGGTGATCTAGAGTGCTGTAGCCTTTCCGAAATCCATCCTGCTCCACTGGTTGGTATTGATCAAGTTTTGCCGTTAGTCTGTTTGTTATGATTCTCATCAATAATGTATATAAGTGACACAGTAGACTAATCGGGCTATAATTCTCTATATCGGTGTTATCTCCCTTCTAAATATTAGGATGACCTCCGCGGTGTGCCAGTCTTTTGATATTGTACCTTCATCCAGCCATTTGTTGAATAGTAATTTTAAGGCGTGAATTAATGTTGGTCCTCCATTTTTCAACATTTCACAGGTTAAGTTATCGTCGCCAGGTGTCCTGCGATTTTTCATTTGTTTGAGTGCTGCACATATTTCGGAAGTTGTAATTTCCGGTATCTCTTCAGAACCTGCGTTCATAATTATTGGCTGTTGTCGATTACAGTCCGCTGTAATTCTTGTGGAAGTCTACATCTTTTGGTAGAAGTTTTGGACAATTGTAACAATCTCTGTTTTGTTCGTTATTAGAGGTCCTTGTTGGTTTTTCATCTTATTTATTTTTTGTTTGCCGGTGCTTAACTACCTTCGTAGTATTTTCATATTGTTATTCTCTTCAATTGTTTGACGTATAATTTTTGCATTGTATTCCCTGACGTCTTATCTAATTTCCTTTCTTACATTTTAGTTCACCATATGTGTCTGAATCTTTTTTGGTTTTACGTCTTTTTTCCATTAAACTAATTGCATTGGAGCTTAATTTGCTCTTATGTTTCTTTCTGCTGCTAGTACTAGTGCAAAGTTTTTTTGTTACTGTTTGGATGTTCAGAAACTACTAAACATTAATTATTACAAAAATGTTTGTTTATGTTTAGAAAGTATTGTAATAGTGGGTTTTGACAACAAAAAAGTCTACACTAATAGTTATTACAGCTGTGTCCACAGTGATAAAACAATACCTTACCTATAGCAGGTAATAGAACCCAAAAAGATTTTTGCAGTACTAAATTTACCACGAATCCCAAAGTTCCAGTAATGGACTACACGGCAGAGCTGGACAAGCGCGTGCAAAATACTTTGCTACAACTTGCCCCCGTCTTGTCTCGTCTTAAAAGGACAAGAAAAATAAATCTAGGATAGGTACTTTTTAAGGTGAACGATATGGAAAATTCCCCTTTCTAGATTTAGGTCTTTAGGATCAGCAAGAACATACGTTTTTGGACCCTTTTTTATCTATAAGGACCTTCAAACCATATTACTTTCCTCGTCTGAAAGACGAAGGAAGTATTGTAATAACGAAAAAATCACTTTCCGAGATTTCTCCAGATCTTCACGTTTCAGGGTCCCTAGCTGACGAAAAACAGGTTTTCTCAATTTCGTCTGTCTGTCTGTCTGTCTGTCTGTTGGCAGTACAGCTCAAAAACTATTTGTCGGCGGAAGACGATATTTTGCATACATATTATATATCTACCTAGCATAAAACCGGTACAATTTCATACAAATATATACAGGGTGAGCACTTTAAAAAAATAAAATTTTATTTATTTTTGCTTGAACTAAGAAATACATAAAAGTACTAATTTGTACATAGTGCTGGCTTTATCCTTGCCAAAAATGAGAATCAACAAATACAGAATAACTGTTCTACGAGACAAAAAGGAACAACGAATAAGTGCCTTACGTTAAATAGACCTGGATCGCAAGAATTACCAATCAGCGCAGCCGTGGTTCACCGATGAACAAAGAAATCCAATGTTCGGGCTCATTCGCAGGTACCTACTAGTTTGAATCTCATTAGTATTATTAGAAACGTGAAGATATTTTTACCCACAGTTTCCTTCGATTTTTCAAATTATTTAGTGTCACAACGCCCACTTGTTGTCTTTATGAAAGTACCCTCATAAAACTATACTCTAGCGCAGAACAATGCGGCCTTGGCAATTGCTTTTGCTTGCAGAAAGCGGACCGCTGGGCCCGTGCCCATCTGTAAATTTCCTGGTTTCTCTGTTGTCCCATCCGCTCCTAACTCTGAGTAACTCAAGATAGAATATTATGTCAATAATATTAAAATATTGTGCTTACCTGTTATTTTGCTAAAGGAATATATGTTTATCGAAAATACAGTTTTGCTCAATTTTGTGTCACAACGTCCACTGCGAGGAAAGTTTTGAGTAAAGCCCTTTACAGATTCTTTTGTTTTGTTTTTTGTAAAGTTGCCGAGAATAAAGGATTTGCTCGAAGCAGAACTAAGTCCCCTTCCGAAAAGGCTACCACCAGTTTACCGTGTTTTTTGGCGGATCGATGAACCACTCTTTTATCTAAATTCTCACGCGCGAAGAATACTCTAATATGACCGTCTAACCACCTTTTATTCTAGGGAAGACCCAAATATTTTCTGATGGAGAGTATTGAGTCTTTCCAAATTGTAGTTCAACCGGAATACAATTCGTAGACTCATGGGTGACACCATTAAAGAATTCCGCGAATTTTGGAACTTCCACAGCCCATAGAGTATGTTGCTGTTTGCAAAAGGTGCGAAAGAGAGGCCCCAGTTTCTTTGTTATTCGTTCCGAGGGGTTGCTTTGCGGATATCTAATTAAATTAAATAATACTTGTAAACCCAATCCTCTGAGCGTATTACTCCACAATGACGTGGTAAATTGAGTACCTCTATCACTTAATATATGCCGAGGAGTACCAATTTTAGGAAAATAATATTAAATGTTAAATTCCGGAGTATGGCCTTAGCTGTAGCGCGCTTCAGTGTGTATAAAGCAACATATTTGATGAATACACCCACCACAACTAACAAAAAACACACACCATCGCGGGATTTCGGTAGGGACCGCAAAGATCTAGCGCAACCAGGTTGCCGGGCTTCTCTCATACAATAGCTTCCAAATGAGGTTTTGGCATCTTACCACACTTAGATCTTTGGCACATGTAGCAAGACTTAATGGTATTTTGAACAAGCTTATGCAGACCTGTATACCACACATCAGACCTAAGGGCGCACCACGTTGTATACATCCAAATGCCCATAGGATTCGGGGTAAGTCATGATGAAATCTTTGATTAATGAAATGGTGACTCATAAAAGGCTCGTATAAGCATCCGACCAGAAAATATACGGTTTCTGGAGAATTTTTTGCCAGAAATTTAACGTTTTGTCGTCATTTTCAGCATCATTGGCATAATATTAAGAAGGAGTGGGTACAGGGTTTAAAAACAGAATTTAACATACAACATAACTACAACGAACCATATGGACCCAATTAATAATAAAAACAAACGAGTTGTAGATAATAGCTATTTAAGTAACACGGAATGTAAGGACCTATTAACATTTGAGGTAGGCAAGTACGAGCCAAGGCGAGGCCGCGGCTTCTTGCCTACCAAAAATGTTAATAGGCGATACATTCCGAGTTATCTTATTATACAGGGTGTTATGGAAATGAGTGGTAATATTTTAACCCGTAATAGAACTAGCTAAACTGAACAACTTCTCCATTTATCATTTTTTCGAAAACGCCCCCAAAACTGAGTTAAAATTCAAAACAATTTTACTCTAAAAATGGATACCCGCCTATGGAATAGTATTTTAATTTAATAGCGAAAAACACAAAAAACATTTCTTTGATATGCAAACCAACAAATACTGCATAGGTACTGATAACACCTTTAGGTCACATCTGTTCACCAACGTACCTTATCAATTGAGGTAGGTAAGTTATTGACCGCATGTTTTTTGTGCAAGAGCTTTGCAGTTTTAATATACTAGTGTCGTTCACCTTTAAACTTAGATTTGCTTACCAAGCGGCTAGTCAAATTTAGAAGAAATAAATGATTGAAAAAATATGCGATTAAATGAAAAACGATAAATAAAAAAATTGTTCATTTTGGTGAGCTATATCACTGGTTAAAATATTTGCACCCATTTCCATAACACCCTGTATATTTCCCGCTGCTTATCGAAATTTTCCTAGATTTAAAAAAAATCGTTTGGTTTGTCACTTATCACCAGGATTAATTTTCGTGAGTCGTGTTATCTGTGAGTGACACATGTCACATAAACACTTGCAATTATAAACAAAACGTCCCCATATTTTGTTTTATCAAAAATCTCTACAAAATGAGAATCACTTTGATGAATCATTGGTAGATGATAAATTCAAACGAAGAAATGATACCGAACACCATAGAGAATTACCTTTATCAAATAACGAGGAATTGTCAGTTGTAATATAACAAGTGGAATTATTATTATCGATGATTTTGTTCCGAGTTATAACCGGAACCTAAATTTAACGAGTGCTGTTTCGGTTTTAACAAGTAAAGAATCATCGATCATTTATCATTACACGAATTATATTTGGAAAGAGAATACATTGAATGAAATGCAAAATATCAATTTTTTTCTTAGGTTGGCACTGTTAATGTTGGTTACCCTGCTATCAACTTTAAGTTTATGTCAAATTCGAGGTTAGTAGATTAGGTTTTCCATCAGTTTTGACACAAACTGTCACAAAACCTAACCTGCTAACCTCGAATTTGACAGAGACTTAAAATTGACAACAGGGTAACCAACATTAACAGTGCCAACCTAAGAAAAAAATCACAACTATTTATGATAACCCGTAAAACAATTACGAAAATAAATTACTACCGCTGTGATAATGTGTAACTAGGCATTTGCATGCACCTCATTGGTTGAAATAGCGTCACGTGATACATGAATTATATTCTCAGTTGTAATATAACAAGTGGAATGATTATTATCGGTGATTTTTTCCGAGTTAAAACCGGAACCTAAATTTAACGAGTGCGTAGCACGAGTTAAATTTGTTGTTTCGGTTTTAACGAGTAAAAAATCATCGATCATTAATAATTACACGAATTATATTTGGAAAGAGAATATATTGAATGAAATGCAAGATATCAAATATTCATTTTTCTTAGGTTAGCACTGTTAATGCCAACTGTTAATTCGAGGTTAGCAGGTTAGGTTTTGTGACAGCTTGTGTTAAAACTGACGGAAAACCTAACCTGCCATCCTCGAATCTAACATAGACTTAAAATTGACAGCAGGGTAACCAACATTAACAGCGCCAACCTAGAAAAAATCACAACCATTTATGATCACCCCTAAAAACAATTACGAAAATAAATTACTACCGCTGTAATAATGTGTAACTAGGCATTTGCATGCACCTCATTGGTTGAAATAGCGTCACGTGATACATGAATTATATTCTCTCCTAAGTATTTTACATTCCCAGGCAGAGTACTTCCCATGGTAATGTAAAAAATACTGTACTTTCCGCAAACGAAAATTTTTTAAAAATCATCGTATTATGACAAGAAATAGCCAGCTGTATGCCTGAAATTAGTACAGAAGGTTTCAAAATTCAGTTTAAAAAACTGAAACAATTTAATACGCTAATCAAAGAACTAAAAGATTTTCTAATTGTTGAAGTCACAGAATGCGAAGCAAATAATGAGAGATTAGAATTGCCAATATCCGGAGAATTTGAAATGGAAGAAGAGTTAGTAGGTGGAGGGGAAGAAGTAAATGATCACAAACAAGAAGGAAGAACTATGGGAAAGAGCGAAAAGTGGAAGAAGTAAATACAGAGAAAGAAACTGTGGGCGAAGAGGGGGAAGAGGAAAAAATATTAATAGGTCGTTTACAGAAGAAGAAAATAGCAAGTTAAAGCAAATTAGTTGCAAAAATATAAAGATGAAGAGAACTGTGTTATCAGTCGCAAGAGAAAAACAAAGAAGAATTTAGGACAAGATACAATATACAAAAATGTGTTGATAACATTTTATGTTGGATTACTGTTTTTATTATATTTTACTTTGTTTGTTGGATCTTTACGAACAAAGTTAGCCCAATTGACTACCAAATAATAAACGCTAACAAATATCCCAATAAATAGTAATTCTACTCATAACGGAACGCCCCGATGAATAATGATTCTTCCTATATGACGGAGCGCCCCGATGAATAGGAATTCTTCCTATTTGGCGGGCGGTCCGATGAATAGACACCTATTAAAAATCATGGAGTTTTTGTTGCAATTTGTTCACACGATTAATTTTCGAGATAGTGGGAAAATATGAAATATTTTCGCACTAGGGCGAAAATAACTGTCACTTCGAAATCCAAATGACAACTGAAATATCACAATTATGCTATAAAATTTAAAAAAATTGTAATACGTATCTTGTTAAAGTGCCTTCTGATGCTGTCAATTTTTGAGAATGAAACCGTACTAACAAATTTCTACCGAAATCGGTGGTTGTAGATAAATGGCATTCATGCTATATTTAAATATTTATACAGTACAGATCTACTTAGTTTCTAAAAGATAGAGGATACTGTTAATATTGTAAGTATGCATAGTTGATTATTCAATATTTAAACTTCAATAGGTTTAATACAGTCATTCACGTTATCCGTATTTCAATAGTTTGCAAAATCCATAAAATGTGTCTCAGTCTTATTATGAAGACTGTACGTTAAATAGCCGATTACCTTGAAGCAAAAGTAACATTTTCCACAAAACCTGAAACAGGTCATCACTTTGATAATAACCGCTGCTAAAGTTGCAAGAAGACAACGACGGTCCGGCAAAATCAGTTTTTACAATTCCTGAATTAGTGCCCTCTCCAACACCAACAATGGTAAATAAATGTAAGTAAATTTGCTTTCTTTTGGTGGAATCGTCTCTTAATTATTTAGATTGTTCATGTGATGTATTAGTCAGTTACATTGTTTTATAATAAATGTTAGTTAAATTAGTTTACAATGAAATATAACATTGGAGTTCAGCTAGCGTGGTTGACAATATCTTACTTGTAACACAACTGGGTACCAACTGAGAACACAACGATAAAGTACAAAACTGCTAACAGATATAATATTCTTAATCTCCTCAGAGAAGCACTATCTTCCAAGAATGCATATCAAGGTTACAAAGCTTGCAACTTAACACAATGGAATAACTCGTTATTCTTTGCATCGCTCATCGAATTCCGCTATTATTATTTATTTGCTCATAATCAACGGTTTTCTACAATTATTTTTAGTTATCAAGTAACAAGCCGTTATTTTATATTATATTCCAACTAGTTTGGAAGGTCAAAGTTACTGATAACTGAAAAATAACTACAAACGATTAACATATTTACACAAAAGTTCCACATGAAGTACTTATGTATTTATCTTTTAGATTTTCTACTTATAAATTGTATTTGAGGTATATCGAACTAGTTATTAATTAATTTTCTATTCATTTCTATGGCCGCCGTTAATTGTAAATAATAACTATTTATGCTTTCCAAATCAAAATGGAAATGCAATTAATTTTGTATAAAATTCCAAGCCCTTGTGTAAATGAAGGTTGTGAATGGAGATGAGATTACCTTTTATCTATTTTGGGAATAAAAGTGGGTTTGTAAAATTGAATATAGGAAAACCCCATGACAAAACCTACAGAAAACTGCATATTTTTTATTTTTAAGTGGAACAGAATAAATATTTATTGAAAGTAACTTTTAGGCGCTAACTCGTTTAAAAAAATACCATATAAGTGTAGGTTTACAATGAGAGTAAAATATTTTATCTACGACCACTACTAAAAGTAGGCCTTTTAGCGCTAGCTTGTTTCACTAAAAGTGACGTTTTATAGTTTACCGTGGTTAAAGAAATCAGCTGTTTACATTTAGCACATGGGCTAAAAGTGTAGTGAGGTTTTAAAACTACAATTTTGAACTGGAAGTGAAGTTGTAAAGTTATTCTAGTTACTTCTTGCGTGTTTTTGAAATAATTAAAGCGTTATGTAATGAATATAATCAGACGTAGAGTATTAATAATTACATTTCGTAACTGACCTTGACAGCACTGGTGTCGCAAACATTCGCCCGCGCATGGCCTACTATTTATTATGACATAAATTAAAAGTGTCGTAGATGCAAACATTTGTTAAATCGATATTTATGGATTAATAGCGGTAAAATTAAGGTCGTAGATAATAGTTATTTACTATACAAGTGGGATAACAGTATCATTAATATACGTGTGTGTAAGTTACAAACGAGTGCGTAGCACGAGTTATGTAAGCACACAAGTTTATTAATGATGCATTATCACACATGTATTGTACAAAATTTTATCTACGACTGCCTAAAATTGAGAAAAGTGCATTAAGAGAAATGTCAGATCTGTCATTTTCAAAACTATTTTAGTAGGCAAATGTCATTATGTCATTCATTTGACACTATTTCAGTTACGTAATGAAGTCATTACACAACTCAGTTGCGTAATGAAACCATTACATAACTGAGTGGTGTAATGAGCTTCATTACGTAACTGAAATAGTGTCAAATGAGTGACGTAATGCGTTACTTATCCCACTGGAGTAGATAAAATATTGTATGCAACGCGTGCTAAAAGTCGTTTATGCACGAGACATGTTATGAAACTTTCATGTCTCGTGCATAAACGTCGACTTTTAGCACTTGTTGCATAAATAGCTATTACAAATCTAACGCCTCCAAAAGCTTAGAAATTGTTTTGGTTTTTATATTTTTGTCTAGTGAGATAGAAAACAGTTCACATTATTGAGAAACAAAAAATAATTAGCATTCGCTTTTTACTCCTCTTGTTATCAAAAATTATATCGGAGAAAACTCCCAAAAATAAAATTATTCTTAATAGTTATATTTAGAAAAATAAAAGTATTTTTTAAAGCAAGGTGCTAATTGCTCTTTTATTTTTCAGTACAGGTGAAAAGCCCATTTGCATTATCCAGAAAGTCATTAAAACGAATAGATGAAATTGAAAGTCTACTACCGATTCCAAACACGTAAAAGTATACAGGATGTAGACTACTGACTCATTGCGAGAAAATTTCATTAAATACTACTTAATCTGATCATAATATTATTTACAATTTTCTCTTTTGCAACCCCGAATATATCAAGGCAATTATAAATAATGTGTGCAACTATCACCGCTGCTTTCAAATTTGTTAAATGATACATTATGTATAGATGATCCGGAGCGATATGGGGTATAATCCATTCACTCGTTTTTTACTTCCTTTTTCGATAAAGGAAGTATTGGATTCACCCCAAAAATTCGAAATTGAGTTTTCAATAGATCTTCACGTTTTAGAGTTTCCTGAACCCAGAAAACGTGTTTTTCTTTATTGGTCTATCTGTCTGTGTGTCTGCCCGTCTATCTACGTGTCTGTGAACAGAATAACTCAAAAACGAAAAGAGGTATGGCATTGAAACTTCACATATAAGTTTTGTGTACAATGTAAATGCGACAGCAAGCTTTTGAAGAAATTCGCATAACAGGAAGTAGATGTTTACTCTTGTGATTTTTCAGTTTTTTCGATTTTTTCAAAAACGGCTCTAACGATTTTTTTCAGACATCACATTTTTATTCTTTTCTTTTTTTTCTATTTTTTGATTAACTCCTATTTTAAATACAACATCCGGTATATTATCACATTTTTGAATTCAGCTTAAAATTTTAGACAAAATTTGCCTCTTCAACTAACGCTCTATTTTGTACCATTTTTGTAGAATTTGTAATTTTGAAAATTTTTGAAAAATGCTTAAAAATTAAAAATAAATTTTTTTGCTAATTATAAGATCACTGTAAAAGGAAGTTGTGTGAGTGTATCACACCAGATTTTTTGGATTTTTGTTAAACAAAACCGTAATTTTTATTTTGTTGTATAACCTGCATAACCTCCAACAAATTAACTGTCACTTGACAGAACAGAATATTGTTGCTAGATGGACTGCTTACTTTGATTATTACACATGACCGATATCATCCAATGAGAACAGTGCATTTTTTGAAAATCGACCAATCCCGAACTGATTACCTAATAAGCTCCCTAGGGATGATTATCAAGCGATTAGCGCCCTAGGGCTGATTGTCCACCCCGTAGATAGTGTTATAATTAGAAATGAGAAATGTAAGAAACAAGAAATTAGAGTTTTTGGCATTATTAGATCAATTCATATACTGATTTTGTGTAATAATTAGACAACAATTTGATTTTATAGTTATTAAGGTACCAAAGGCATATGAGTAAAATAAGAGCCCAAGATTGTTAGTGTACTAACCGAGGGCTTTGGCCCGAGGTGTGTACAACAATCGCGAGCTCTTACGTCATAATGCCCGTGGTGCCTCAAGGTTTTATGTCCTACCAATTTTCTTACCCAATTCATATTCATATTCAATTCATATAATTACTATGATATAGTATTTAAGATTGATCTAGTTAGCTGATCTAAGTTAGATTTGTGACATTAGTTAAGCTGTCATTAATTTTCATTGTGACAGTGGTGCATAATAAAGTTGTATCCATGGAAACAAATACTGTTAAATTTTCATAATAACCCTAGTGTTCTTATGAAGAAAATAATTGCCCTGGAGCTTTATTTTGTATCTAAGATACCTTAAAATAGAATCATTAATTTCAACTAATGTACTGGTAGGACATAAAATTTTTAAGCATTTGTCAAACATTTTCAAAAATGACAAATTCTACGAAAATGGTACAAAATAGAACATTAGTTGAAGAGGCAAATTTTCACATATAATCTCATAAGAGCATTAATTCTTTTCGGAATTTTTTTTGAGTGCGGTCCAACAACGTCGTATTAATTTGCCCGAGCGGGACGCGAGGGCAAATTAGGACGTTGTTGAATGCACGAAAAATAATTTCCGGATATGAATTAATGCTCGAATGCAGATTCGGTAAGAAAATCGTAACGACACAAACCCTAAAAAGAAGTAATATCTACCTACAAAAAATTTCCAAGAAATTTTGTTGTTGTCTTGGATACGGCTCGTGAACTAATTTTTCTATTGGTCATTAACCAGTGTCGTACGATTTTCTCTAAAATTTCTCTGAATTCAAAAATGTAATAATATACCGGGTGTTCTATTTCAAATAGAAGTTAATAAAAAAAAATTAAAAAACAAAAAAAACATAGAAGTATTCAACTGAAAATCACCTATTTCACATCAATACACATTAAAAATGTAATAAAAATGTAAATTTTGAAAAAAAATTGTTAGAGCCGTTTTGAAAAAATAGAAAAAAAACCTGAAAATCACAAGAGTAAACACCTATTACCGCTATGCGATTTTCTTGAAAAGCTTGTTGTCGTATCTAGATAGTACACAAAATTTATATATGAAGTTTCAATGCCATACTTCTTTTTGTTTTGAAATATTCTGTTCACAGGTAGACACGCAGACAGACACACAGACAGACACACAGATTGACACACAGACAGACCTATGAACAAAACCATGATTTTTGGGTTCAGGAGACTCTAAAACGTGAAGATCTGTTGAAAACTCAATTTCAAATTTTTGGGGTGAATCCAATACTTCCTTTATAGTAAAAGGAAGTAAAAAATTACAAAGTTCCATTTTCTATTGTGCTTAATATGGCAACTTTGCATTTGCAGGTGTTTTGTCATGTTTTCTACCTAAAAGCATTTGGTAACCATGACCTCAAATGTAAACCTCGTTTAGTAAAAAGAAAGTCGTGTGGTGACCACATCTCATTTTCTTTAATATAACGCCATATATTTAGGTAGTTTAAAAGTTGCGTGGAAACTAACCATTTTAATATAAAGTTGTGTCGAACGTTTACCATTTTGGAGATGTTAGCAATTTGATGCAGAAAATGTTATACTTCGGGCGGCTGCTGTAACAGAAAACAGTTGAATTGAGAAAATGTTACCAAACAATTACGTTTAAGTGTAGAATAATGGCTGTAGGAGTTTATGCTATACAGCTCCAAATTTGCAAATGTAATACTTTCTGTTTTTTATAGAATAACCTGTATATTTTTACTTCCCTCGTCTGAAAGACGAAGGAAGAATTGTAATCGCGAAAAAATCACCTTCCGAGATTTCTTCAGATCTTCACGATTCAGGGTCCCTAGATTACGAAAAAGAGATTTTCTCAATTCCGTCTGTCTGTCTGTATGTTGGCGGTATAACTCAAAAATATTTGTCGGAAGAAGATGATATTTTGCATACACATTATATATATACCTGGAATGAAACCTGTACAATTTCATACATATATTGCAATGACTTATGTGCTATATTATTTTATATTGTAATATACCATAAATCACCACACAATACTTTTATTTGACTTTAAACGGACATTGAATTTTCGGTAAAAAACAACTCCGGGTTCTTTATTTACTGGCAATGTCGTTAAAAATGGTGTTTTGCCCCCCATCTGAATTACTTATCTGAATTAATAAGTTGGCTAGCTCATAGAATCACAGCATGAAACTTAAAATCTCAAACGGGCGTTGGGTTCCTTAGTTAAAATTAGTGCGGGACGCCGCTGTATTATCGTGAAAATTACTTTACAGAGCGCCTGCGCTCACAACGTCAAATGGTGACACACTAAGAATTGTAAACATACAGAAGTCGTGCGTTTTGTGAAATTAAATCAACTAAAATGAGCAGATTTTATCGTAAGTCAATTTTAATTTACCGCCAGCAAACGGCGTCTAAACCACTTTTGTTTCTAGCGACGCTAAGCCTTGATCATTTTAAACGGCGTGGGTCTGCGTTCGATTGTTTATGGGGCCCATTTGCCAATTTTAACTAATTCTCCTGGCTTGCTATTATATTTGGGCACACAAATCCTCCGGAAACCGGCTCTCCAAGACTGCCTTCAGGTTTGGCCAAAATTTCAGCCAGATCGGGCGTATATAAAAATTTTCACTAACCTAACCTATCTTGCAGGCGAAGTCACGGCCAGGTCCCCTCTGGTAATTTTACCGCTTCCTGCAGCTCCCCGTCGATGATCTGAAGGTTGCTGGCTGCTCGAACTCCCCACTGGTGATCCCTGCTTGCTTCTCAAGACCTCGTACGGTGCTCGTTGTGGTGTCCGGAAGGTCCCCGATGCCAACGTCGAAGAGCAGCCGAAAGAAATTTATTTTTATGACGTGGAAACTTTTGGCTTTATTGGTGTCGATGCTGTGCAGCCTTGTGAACACGATGGTGTACTTTATTTTTACCTGTATTTATGTTCAAACACCCAAAAAGATTAATAAAAACTCGAGCAATTTTCAACGTGTCAGCATCATTTTATTGTTAAAAACAAGCGAGCGTCTGGTTGCTATGCAACTACCATCAAACATTGATTTTAACAGGAAGTAAGTAACTCAATTACATTAATTTAAAATTCTAAAACTAACAAATGTGATATTTAAGTACAATAACCTTAGCCTAAAATAATTGTTCTTTGATTTTCATAAATTTGTCCATCTAGGAATGCGCCACAATGTTATTTAAAAAGCACTTTTAAGTTTAACTTGGTCACTGCGCTGATTCTTTATGTGTTCACCAAAATTTTATCACTGGCCTGCTTGGATCTTAATTTCTGTACTTTTGCCTGCTATCCTTAAAATTCCTCGGTTTTCTTCTGTATGTAAATTTGGCTGGCTTTGTGCTCTTTTGCACGTTACAATCGTTAATCCTCCTCTTACCACTTATTATTTTAAACTGCTCATTATAAGACCTTTTGTAATTTACTTTAGATTGCTACGCACCTTTGTGACTTTGCATGTTTTAAATTTTACTGTGCCAGCTCTATTAAATTGGCTTTTGCTGGTATAATACTTCAACCTTTTTATATTTTACAATTTTACATTGCTACCTACAACCTATGAAATTTGAGTTTCATTCCGTTCAAGCCTATTCAAATAAATTCGAATGTTACTGGCTACATTTTACATTGCAACTTTCAATGACAAATTATGTGATTTTATTCAGATATGCAAATCATTTCAACTCTGTGTTTTTTATGACTTTAATATTTAATTGTTTGGCATGATTACCAGAGCTGATTTAAGGATCAAATACCATTTCAATATATACAGGGTAAGCACCCAAAATAAAATTTTGTTTATATTTGCGTTAAGTGGGAAATAGATTAAAGTAGTAATGTGCACATAGATCAGGCCTTACACCTGACGAAAAAAGAACCCAACAAATAAAAAATAAGGTCGCAAAAAATTCAAAAAGTTTTCACAATAATACCCTTCGCTTAAATACAACCGCGCGGCGCACGCACCAGCGTGTTTATTTTTCATTCAATTTAGTAATAGATACAAGTAATAATTTGTACATAGTGCAGTTCTTACCAAAAATGGGAGCGAATAGATACAGAATAAATTTCTTACAATATAAAAACGAGGCACAAATTAGTGGTTACTAAATATAGCTGCGACGGAGAAATTACAGAAGCTGGTCCTCCGTGGCTCAGGTAGAAATTGCGCGTTCCATTGGGATATCGCACTAAACGTTCGGGCTGCCGTTCGAAATCGACCACCGGTAACGTTTTTTTTTTATTTGACAATTTATTTAATTTATTAGAAACGTGAAGATATTTTTACTCTTAAATTAATTTGATTTTTAAAATTATTTATTGTCACAATGACGAGGGAAGTTCTGGGTGAAGTCTTTTACAGATTTTTTTTGTATTAGTTCCTAGATTTCTTCAGAGCTTCACGTTTCAAGGTCCCTAGATGACAAAAAAAACGTTTTCTTAATTCCGTCCGTCTGTCTGTCTGTTGGCAGTATAGCTCAAAAACTATTTGTCGAAGGAAGACGATATTTTGCATACATCTTATATATCTACCTCGCATGAAAGCGGTAAAATTTCATACAAATACATACAGGGCTCACCTTAAAAAAATGTTTATTTTTGGGTCAATTTTGAAATAGAAGGAAGTAATAACTTTCACATAGTAGGTCAGGGCTTTACATTTGCCGAAAATAAGACCTCAACCGATACAGGATAATGTCACAAAAGAGTAAAAACATTTCAACAATAACAGCGTTCTGATCAAGAGAGGTGAGCGCCGGGACTTTTGGAAGAAGCTCGGTAGCATAGTTGGCTTTATCGGTGCAGATACGATTTCTATGTAATGGTGCGGTTACGATCGCTCTGCAGATGCGGCGAGTTAAACCCCAACGGGATACATATTTTTATTTGAAAATGTATTTAATTTTTTAAAAACCGGAAGATATTTTTACCCCTAACTTTAATTTGATTTTTTAAAATTAACTGTCACAATATCGACGAGGGAAGTTCTGGATAATGTTTTTTACAGATTTTTTTTTGAAAGGCCATTGTAGTAAGCTTTCTTCTTGTATCTTTATAAATACAAATCAAATCGTTTTTAGATATTCGAGTTGGAACATAGAAACAATTTAAGCTCTTTAAGATTATTTATTTACGGGGATAATAAGGAAATGCCGTTCAAATGCTAACTTAACACTTGAACTCGGAAAACTATGAGAAGAAATTTCATTAAAAGGGTTTTTCAAAATATGAAAATACCTACACAGGTTGTGTATTTAAAACAATCTGAAAGTAGTAAATTTGCAGACTTTGAGCACCCTGTATAGTATTAATGTCCAAAGCCTCGAAAGATAATTCAAAAAACTACCTTTTTGATAACGTTTTCTTTCATTCCATGACTTTGTGTTACAGGAGCCGCCTTAAATTGATAATTTTTTCTAGAAAATCGGTAATACTTCCAAGGCCCACACCGCATGTACGGGGTGACCGGTTTAAAATCCAAACATAGGAAATTTTTAAATTTTAGTAAACAAATTATATGTCTAAAGTAATTGATGTTTAAGGTCGTTCAGCCCCCCCCCCCCTTCCCAGAATTTAAAGTTGTGATCTAGGCAACCTTGTTTTTAAAATAAAATAAAATGTTTCTAGTAAACTTGTAATAGAGTTCAGTCCGTCAGTCCGTATGTCCGAAATGCCCACGGTCACTCATCGTAAATGATCTTGTGTGGTTTGTTAGTGAGATCTTCTGCGAATGTGGTGGAGAGTTGTTGGAATGCTGCGCAAACAGGGTTCGCCGCTATCTTGAAGAGAGGGTTTAACGCTTTCTTATTCAAACATCTCTTCCCTCGTTAATGCTACATTAAAAAGTGGTACACTCTTTTAAAGGGAGTAATATTTCCTACAATTTTATATTTTATAATTTTACAACTTCTTCCGTAGGACTAATTTTTTTTTAATTTCTTGAGCTGGAAATATGAAAATGAAGGCACAACAAACGGCTTTCCGTATTTTTCTTGAAATGGATAGCTCGTGCGAGAACAGTGTTATTATAGAACTTTGGTATATATGCTTTTTATTTTTGGTTAATATTATACATTGCAGTGGCGCAGCAAAGGTTGCTATATCGGCGCGTTACTACGAAACCCGTTTCCGCACTACCAAGGAGTAGTTCTAGGAGCGTTTTTTTTTT
>OW679195.1:34283553-34457353 GCA_940337035.1 Agriotes lineatus | reverse complement strand
AATAGCTATTATGCAAAAAGTTCGTGTTTATTACATGAAAATTGTTCAATGAGACGAAACCGAGTTGAACAACATGGCAAGTACACTAAACAGACTTAAAATTAAATACTGCTTTAGTAAAAAAATATTTTTATCTACGACCACTACTAAAAGTAGGCCTTTTAGCGCTAGATTGTTTCACTAAAAGTGACGTTTTATAGTTTACCGTGTTTAAAGAAATCAGCTGTTTACTTTTAGCACACGGGCTAAAAGTGAAGTGAGGTTATCAAACTACAATTTCGAACTGCAAGTAAAGTTGTAAAGCTATTCTAGTTGCTTCTTGCGTTACAGGTAAAGCGTTTTTGAAATAATTAAAGCGTTATGTAATGAATACAGTCATATGTGGAGTATCAATAATTACATTTCGTAACTCACCTTGACAGCACGGGCGTGGCCAAACAATCGCCACCGCGGCGTAGGCTACTATTCATTA
This sequence comes from Agriotes lineatus, assembly GCA_940337035.1. Classification (NCBI taxonomy): domain Eukaryota; kingdom Metazoa; phylum Arthropoda; class Insecta; order Coleoptera; family Elateridae; genus Agriotes; species Agriotes lineatus. The sequence goes on along the minus strand of OW679195.1, from coordinate 34,456,881 downwards.
TGACATAAATTAAAAGCGTCGCAGATGCGAACCTTTCTTAAATCGATATTTATGGATTAATAACGGTAAAATTAAGGTCGTAGATAAAATATTGTATGCAACGCGTGCTAAAAGTCGTTTATGCGCAAGACATGTTATGAAACTCAGCCTTCGCTTCGTTTCATAATTTTCATGTCTCGCGCATAAACGTCGACTTTTAGCACTTGTTGCATAAATAGCTATTAAATGTAAATTAGGATTACTAGCAACCGGTAATAATTTTGCGTGGTTAAAAATTTTAAAACACGTTGCTGCTGACGACGTGAACTAATGAAAACATATTATTAAACAGTCGTTTTACAAACGTAAAACTGTGAACTAAAAGTCTATTTTACACACTGTCCTAGATAAAATATGTTTCCTTGATGCATTACCTATCAAAATTTTGAAAGTTTCAAGGTGTATATGCAACTCTCGAGTATCAAATGCAAGAATGTGTTACGGGTCAAAAGTTATGCAGCGCTGATGGTTCGAATTCCAGGCGTCGCTTTCTTTGCTCGGCCGAAGGTCGTTTGTTTTAATCAAGAAATTTGAACCTGTTTTAAGTTTTCGCTGTAAACCAAACAAGACTCACTGGGTGTACTTTCCATGGCCTAGTTTGTTTCCGCGATGCTCGTTGAATTTATGCAAGCCTTCGATTTGTGTAGTTCCGGGAATTATTTCTTGCACTCATTCAGGACGCACTTCGGAACATAAATTGTATAATATTGTAGAACCAGGTTGTTTTTGACAGGAGATGAAGTTTCTTGGACTTAGGATGGCCAGGCTTAACCACCCCTTTAAAGACAATTGTAGCCTGTGTCTTTGACTCAAATGAATACACTCAGTATTTAGAAGAATATTAATTTGATTAACAGATACAAGTCCTTATATATAATTGAATGTGTGTCGTGTTGCTCATAACCTATTATTGACATAGGCAAAAACGACGACAGTTTGCAAAATAATGCACTGTCGGTACACAGTGTGTGTGAAATATGACCCAGTAACTATATCATAACGCAGAGGTCTGCGTAATGCTTCCTTAGAGTATATTGCAACGTGACCCAGTCTCTTGGCGTTAATGCAGAGTTTGTATACAAATAACTTATCTAGTACATGTCCTGAACTAGTTTTTATATTCTAATTGAAAGCACTTTTGAGTCCACATAATTTCACATAATTGTTTTATCTCATGGGAAAACATTAGTTTGAACATATACTCTTATTCTGCTATTTTTCGTTCACTTTGTACTAGAAATTGAGAATGAATTCATGAGCCCTCACCTTCAGGGTGGATTTTGTATTGAGAGCCGCGTTTTGGAATATTTTTCCTTCGTTAAGATTACGGATTAGGCGGTGTCAGTTTGCTGAAGTTACCGTTCAGGTGGTCTGAATTTAGGATAAATTTTATGAAGTCGTTTGCTTGTGTCGTTGGTTGAGGTTCATTGTTTGATTTGCGTGGAATTTTCGGCCACTACAGGTACCGTACCTCTCTCGTTCCCGCAAGTTGCAAAGCTGACTATATTTCCCGGTTTGATGTCCTCCTTGAATGCGTGGTTTTATAATCTTACCCCAGGCGAGCCCCGTTAGTGATGTGACCTTGACCTGCTGCGGCATCTGTTGCTGCCGATTGCCCAAGGAGCATAATTGACGTCACGGGAAAGGCTGCTTGGTCGTGCACTTAGATATTTTATTAAGTTATTGAACTCAAAAAACTAAAAAGGCAACGAAAGTGAGGAACTACTATAACAAAATCAGGCGAGAAAATGGACATTGGCAATGGAAAAAAGACAAAGGAGAAGCAACCAAGAAAAAACAAAAAATAAGAATAGATATATGGAACGTGCAAAGAATAAACGGCAAAGAGGTGGAAATAGTAGAAGAAATGGAAAAAGCGAAAGTCCAAATACTAGTGATAACAGAGACAAAAAAGAGGGGACAAGGAAGTAATACATTAGAAAGAGGCTATTTATTAGACTACAGTGGAGTAGAAGAAACAAAGAACGCGCAAGCAGGAGTAGGAACAGTGGTAGCAAACGCAATGAAAAATGAAATAAATGAAACAAAATACGTATCGGAAAGAATTTTGGCCATGTAGATAGAAAATGAAAGACAACAAAAAACTACGCTGGTAGCAGTATATGGACCAAGTGATAACGAAAATAAAAGATCAAAGACAAATTCTGGGTAAACTGCAAGCAATAACTGAGATAAAGGACCAAATAATGGTACTCAGAGATCTCAACGTAAGAGCAGGGAATAAAACAGAACAAGAAAAAGTAGTGGGCCAATTTGGAGAAAAAGATATAAACAATAATGGAATATTCAATATATACGTGGAGGTAGCACTAAAACAATGGAAACGAAGCTGTCAGGGAATGGGTATACCTATTAATGCAAGTCACTTATTCACACTCAGTTTTGCCGACGATCAGGCCATTTTTGCCCAAGATGCATACGACTTAGAATTTATGTTAACACGTTTGTATGAATCATATCAATAATAGACTATATACTAACAGAACAAGAAAACTTTAAAAGAATAAAAGACACAAGAGTTAGAAGAAGGCCGGAAATAGGGAGTGGCCACTTCATGGTGACAACCGAAATACAGGAAAATTAAAAGGAAGATAGACCACTGAAAAAGGAGAAAGTGGAAAGAAAAGAGAGAATCAAAACGTAGAAGCTAAAAGAAGAAGTAAAAGAAAAGTTCCAGGAAAAAATATGGGCAGAGTATAAAATACAAAATAAAGGTGAAACAAATGGCATTGAAAGGAAAAGGGGAAAGTTTTAAAAGAATTATAAAAACAGCAACAAAGAACGCCAGTGGGATAAAAATTATCAAAGATCAACACAATAAACACGAGATGGTGGAACCAAAAGGCGAAAAATTAAGTCAGCATAAGAAGGATTTATGGAAAAGATACTTACAGAAAAGGACAAACCAGAGCTACGAAGAATATAAGAAGCAGCGGAAAACAGCGAAAGAGGAAATACAGAAGGCAAATGACGAAACATGAGAAGAGTTTGGAACAAAATGAGAGAAGGACAGCAGGGGTAACCAAAAACTGTTTTTTAAAATTAATGGGCAGGCCAAGAGAATTAATAACTATTTTCGTGGGACCGAGTAGGTTTATACCGACAAGTGATACCATCGTAATTAGTGGTGTTTCCTCAGTAGCAAAACTCCTGTTGTCGCTTTCTTAGCCTGTGGAGGGAGGAGTTATGACGCCACAAAGGTGGTAAAATGGTAGGTTTCAACAGTTTTTCGAAAACATTTCGTTAAAAATGTAACTTTTTCTGTTTAGCAAAAATTCAAAAATTATTCCTATGAACTCGTAATATTCGCTCCAAGTGTATTATATAAAGGGTTCAAGGAAGTGGGGAAGCAAGATGGTTATGGTGAAGCACGCAGCACCAAAGACGACATACTCGTACATTTGCGCAGATCATCCACTACTACACATGTTGAAGTGAAAGTGGAAGATGCAATTAATGTCCAAACAAGCAAAATTTCTAACTAATACTAAAAACAAGATGCAACTGATTGCTCTAATCACTGTACACAACAGCAAGCTGGCTGCAAAGTGATTCAGGCAGAAGGTAGTGCTGACACCAAGATCGTTTTTACAGCAATTGACGAATCAAAGAAGGAAACAGAGGCTATCGTAATTGGCAATGACACCGATTTATTGGTCTTGTTGGTTGTTCATGCTTCAGCCAACAAACAGTTGAAGATGATTGTACCGAAGAAAGGTAACCAAGAAGAAAAAATTACTGCACTGGTGCATACAGCGTGGTATCGGGGAAATGAAGGATGTTCTCTTGACAGTTTACACTTTCGCCAGATGTGATACCGTTTCTTCAATTTATTATTATTATGTAACTACCATGTACGTTGTACATACCACTTTTCATTGAAGAACATTGAATTTACTGAAAAGCATGTATTGTGAAGAAAATAAAATTTCCATTATTTTTTGTATTAAAGCTTATTAGATAAAGTTTGTAGTCAACCTTGTTTCAATGCTATCCCAATGATTTTATATTTTTAGAAAAATATGACAAAAGATGGTAATTTAAGTAGCTTTAATTATAAAAGTTCAAATGGGAAAGAGGAAAACGATATGATGAATTATCTAAAAGGAAAAATAGGCAAAATGAAGATAAAAACGACAAAGAAGGGGAGCAATGTAGATATATTGTCAGATTCATACACATAGGCGTACATAAATACATACACACATACAAATGTTCCTATGTTAATGATGCGTTACTAAGTACTTTTTACAACTAAACATACTCTTTATAACGAAACATACTATTTTCAAGTGATTGCGATGAATCCCAAGCTAACTAGAAAATAATGACATCATTGCCCCCTCAATATCTCCGTAACACTTGTCTAGAAGTCAAAAATGCATAAGACCATTTTTATTGTAAATTAAATATAGATTAATTTTGTATAAGATAAAGTTTGCGCTAAACCTCATAGTTAACGAGATATTCGCGAAAAACTGTTGAAACCTACCATTTTACCACCTTTCTAGCTTTCCACCCCCCTCGCGCCTAAACCCGCTGCTGGGTAGAACTTTCTTTTTGGATGCTTGGGTTAAACCCTGGTTTTCTGTACTAAAACCTGGAACCGTGTTCCTGCATTTTTTTATGTAATTGTTTTATAGTAAACATCGGGCACATTAACGTTATTAATAGATACATATTTTTTTTTGCTAATTATATCAATTACGGTTAAGTGGAAGAACAGAACCATTACTACGAAATGGCATCTGAACTTCGCCATTTGCATATACTGTTAATTTTATCTGCTTTTTCTTTTGTAATTTTCTGATTGCAATAAAGACCACTTATTATTATTATTATTATTAAAAAACCTAAGACAAAAAAAAATACAGAACAAAACATACTACGAAGAACTACTGGGAATAGAAGAGGACAATATTTAGATAAATAATGGAAATGATAAGAAGGAACAAAAACAAAAGGAAGCGGAAAATGAAATAAAAGAGGAAGAGTTTAAAGAGGCTATGCACAAATTAAAATCGGGGAAAGCAGCAAGATATGACGAAATAACTCCGAAAGCAATTAAAAATATGGGACCGTTAGGACAAAATTTACTACTGAAAATATGTAGAATGGCGTGGAGAAAAAAAGTAGTACCCAAGGATTGGGCACTAGCAGTGATAGTACCAAAAAATGCCAAAAGTACAGGGGCATTTCACTATTGAGTGTGCCGGGAAGATTTATGAAAGGATTCTGGATACAAAAATAGGGAAAAATAGTGGGGAAACAGCTAATAGACTTCCAAAGTGGATTCAGAGCAGGGCAAGGCACACAGGAACATATACTCACAATAAGGCAGATAATGGAAAAAAACAATAACATATAATAAAGAAGCACACATTGTTTTATAGATTTAGAGAAGGCTTTTGACAGCGTACCTAGAGAGGAAATTTGGAAGAGCCTACAGAAAAGATTAGTAAAAAATCTGGTGTGATACACTCACACAACTTCCTTTTACAGTGATCTTATAATTAGTCAAAAATTTCATTTTTAATTTTTAACCATTTGTTAAAAATTTTCAAAAATTACAAATTCTACAAAAACGGTACAAAATCGAGTGTTAGTTGAAGAGACAAATTTTCTCTAGAATTTTAAGGTGAATTCAAAAATGTAATAATATACCGGGTGTTTTATTTAAAATAGGAGTTAATAAAAAAAATCGAAAAAAAAACAAAAGAAACCCACTTTAGAAGTATTCAACTGGAAAATCACCTATCTCACATCAATACACATTAAAAATGTAAGAAAAATGTAAAATTTAAAAAAAATCGTTAGAGCCGTTTTTGAAAAAATCGAAAAAAACTGAAAAATCACAAGAGTAAACACCTACTTCCGGTTATGCGATTTTCTTCAAAAGCTTGCTGTCTCATCTACATAGTACTCAAAACTTATATATGAAGTTTCAATGCCATACCTCTTTTCGTTTTTGAGATATTCTGTTCACAGACACACAGACAGACAGACAGACAGACAGACAGACAGACAGACACACAGACCAATGAAAAAAAATATGTTTTTTGGGATCAGGGGACTCTAAAACGTGAAGATCTGTTGAAAACTCAATTTCGAATTTTTGGGGTGAATCCAATACTTCCTTTATAGTAGTAAAAGGAAGTAAAAACGAATTGCTGGAATCAGTAAAAGCAATGTATAAGAAAACAAGAAACTATGTTAGAACGCATAATAAAGACAAAGAGCAATTCGTCACAACACGGGGAGTAAGGCAAGGGGGGATAATGAACCCTGTACTACTGTTTTTAGTAATCATGGATGGTATAATCAAGGAGTACCAATAGGAAACTGGAATATGAAGAGAGTAAAAATAACTGAATGCGCCTTCACAGATTTTGCCAAAACAAAAAAGGATATGAATGAAAATATGAATCGAAAAATAAACAAGGAGAAAACCAATTAAAATGATCATTTATAAATAAAAAGAGATATCTGCGAAAACAAAACTAACGGTATTCAGAGCAATATATACCCCAATACTAATATATGGAAGTGACACGTGGGTGATAAATCAAAGAAACAATTCAAAGATCCAAGCCTCATAAATGAAACACTTGAGGAGAGTGATGGGAGTAACAAGATTGGATAAGATCAGAAATGAAGAAATAAAGAAAAGACTAAAAGTAGAACCAATACAAAAGAAAATAGAAGAAGGGCAGCTGAGATCATCCGGAGGAACATACAGGAAAACAAACCAAGAAAGTGTGGGAAAGAAAAAAAGAGGAAGGCCAAAGAAAACATGGAACCAGGCGATTGGAAAAATACTAAAAAGAAAGGGCAAAACATGGAACCAGACAAAAGAACATACAGAATACAGGAAAGAATTGAGAAAATTTTGCAAAATATAAACAAACAAGAAACCTCGACATCCAATGCGTATAAAGAAGAAGGATTAAGTAAGTAAGAATTTTGTGGAGTGCTTCTTCAAATTGATCATGAATCCATACGTCTTTACTGTTAGCTGGCCGGCCCTCAAATGTGCACATGGTCTGATTTTGGGATACATTTGTTATCAAATGGCAATCTACATTTAGGCATAAATCTCTCCATATTGTAATGATCGCACCCAGATATGTAATAATAAGATACATAAATGGTGGGACGTATCACACAAATAAAAATAATAGTTTTAATAATAGAATTCAATATTGTGTCAATCTCAGGGCTTAGTAAAATGATGTTATAATTAATATTTGCAAAATAAATGGTTTATTGCTCTTTCTATTTTATTCATTTGCAATCAAATAAAATAAAGCTCCGGTCTAGCATGAGAAAAATTCTTTTTCAAAGGGGTAGGTTCAACAAATTGTATTACAATTACTTTTGAGTAAGACATATTAACTCGTATGGCAATTGCTTGAATTCGTATCTGACAGCTTTCACCTTCAATTTGACTGTAACCACAAAGTTGATCTGCTTGTATAAAAATTGCGTAATTTGAATTCAGCCACCAAAAATGGCAAAATTCACATCAGATAAATACAATGCAAATAATATGACGTAATTTCCGGCTAAACTGGTTGTTTCTGTGCCGTAGGTACGCTCTGATGTCCAACTGTTTAATTTCCCCTGACGTCGAAAGGCACGCCAGCCCGCAAATGTTTGGCATTCTGCTTGAAATCTTCTCTAAATTTACATTTCCAAGGAACGCCACCTCGATTACCCGAATCTGGATGAATATATGCAGCTGGAACCACGTTCACGACCTCGTACGTGGTTTATTCTTGAAGAAACCCACAGCTAGTTGGCCTTCTGCAACTGCTTGCCTGTGAAATTTACCTTGCAAAGTCGGCTTCGTAGGCTAGATTCACACAATCAAAGGACGCCACGGCGATTATAAACTTGGTGACGGCCCCCTGCTTCAAAACTCTGGACACAGGCACTCAGGAGGATCTGCTCTACACGTTGCACATAAGATTCTTGCTAGCCTATGTCTCAAACTATTCGAAAAATGGTCCCGATGTTGACCGCACTTAGGCGAATCTTGCAGCCTGCAATCCCTCTTCCCTGGAATCTGTTACCACGACGCAAATTACACAAAAATATGCTTTGCAGACTTGTGAATATAAAAAACCACTTTTTGGCTCACACAGAAAAAAAATTTATTTGAAAATTTACATAAATCTGTGAGCACCTCTTACACACAGCACAAATTTTACAAGGCTTGTTTTTTCTATTGTTATTAACAATTGAATATCTCGTTTTCTAGCAACTAAGTTTTTTTACAATTGTTTTATGAAATAAGTTTTTATATGTTTTTACTTAGGGACTAAACTGTCTTTTTTTGGAAATTGTCACTCGTAACACTTTAAACTTTTAAATCTCCGCTTTTAATCACTTTAGTTTTTAAATGTACTATTTCACCTGTTTATCTTAGCACTTCACAATTGTCTGTGTCCTATAATAGGTTGCCTTATCTTGCTCTTTGCAATCTGTGCTTCCTTACACAGCTTTGCACCGTTTCTTTACCCGTCAGCTGTCCTGCCGTTTGCTGGCTTCATAAACTTTTACTCATAATGCTCATATAATTTTGGTAACTCTACTAACCATCTCTGTTTCATTTTAAATTCACCTTATTGTATTGACGCTTCCAAATCAAATCTGCCAGCTACATAAATTAAGATGCGCTTGCATTCAGAACATCAATTATGAATAAAACGTTAAACGTAACACTTTTGATTCTGCCTTATCTAATGCTAACCTTTCTTAATCAAATTATAGTTACTGCTAATCATATCACGTGCATTTATTAGTGTAAAGTACTTGCAATAAACAAAATATTATTTCTGTGCTCATTTTCAATTATTCTTTCATTTTCGTGTTAGTTAGGCAACCAGAATTGCTGTGGGCATTAAGCCATTGCAATATGTTGTACTGAAGAGCAAAAATGTAACACTAGGTCTGAATGTTGCGGGCAAAATACTCGTAGTGCACTTTTTCCACGGAATGCTGTAAACTGTAAAGGAACTGCTCATTTATTGTCGTGTATAATTGTTTCCAAAAGTCTTTGAATTGCATTGCCTGCCATTTTTGTGTGGCATATAACATTGTTTACAAAGTACTGTAACAACACAAACGACAATATGAACAACATTGGTGTATAATGCTTCAGATACTTCTTCTTCTTCTTCTTCTCAGCTATTTGCTGTCGACTGCAGGACATAAGCCTCTTATAATCTCTTCCATGCTTTTCTGTTTTGAGCTGTTTGCTGCCAATGTGTGCAACTGTATTAACTGGTCCGACCATTTCCTGTTATCTTGCCTTGCTACAGGCCCAAGCCATAGCCACTTAAGGTGTGCGACACGTTCTATAATGTCTGTGACTTTGGTTTTTTGTCGGATGGTCCCATTTCGTACTCTGTCTTTCAAACTGATCCCAAGCATTCTTCGCTCTATTACTCTTTGCATCGTTGTAAGTTAAATTGAACTTTTGTCTGTTTATGTGGCGGTTTCTAGACCGTACGTTGAGACTGGCAGTATGCAAGCTTCGTATACTTTCCGATTCAGGCTTATGGGCATATTGGGATCTTTGAATATATATTGCAGCTTTCCAAAAGCCTACCAAGTCAACACTACTTTTCTGGAAATCTCCGCCGTTTGATTTTCTTTGCCAAGTTTTACGGTGTGTCCAAGGTTGACGATTTTTATATTTTGGCCTTGAATTTCCAGATGTTCTCCTGTTGGGTTCATTATTTTCGTTTTGCTGGCGTTCATTTCAAGTCCCACTGTGTTACGGTATCAAATGGTTTTAATGGCATTTAAGGGTACGGGAGTGCCACTGATTTTATCATGTCCCGGAAATGCCAACACTTGCCTTGGAATTCTCGAAAACATGCCAATAGCCACGGCTTGATACGCTCCGGGAGATGGTCGTGGTCCTAGAAACGGTACACCATAGGGCAAGCGTGACGATATGTATAGGGTGTTGTAAAATAATAGAGCGCTACGGGATTCAGACTTTGGATCCCACGTTTAACAGAACCCCGAAAGCCAAACGGGGTAGAATATATGTACAGCCTCACGACTCCCCGTACTGCGACGCCGAGCGCTCTGACCTACCTGTGACGCTTACAACTTCTTCCAGGCTCCACCTCACATAGATTTTACAAAGTGAATAACTCACCCTGAATATATAACAAATCGATATATTGGTCTAATACATACATTTATATACACAGGTACTGACGTCCGTCAGCGTACAAAGTAGAAAGAAAAGGCTAAATCGGACTACAAATACGAGCCCAGAATGGGTTACTATCATTTAATTCAGTACGTGAACATGACTATAAATACGAGCCCAGAATGGGTTATAATCATTTAATTTAGTGCGAGAATATGACTATAAATACGAGCCCAGAATGGGTTACCATCATTTAATTTAGTACGTGAACATGACTCTAAATACAAGCCCAGAATGGGTTACTATCATTTAATTTAGTGCGAGAATATGACTATAAATACGAGCCCAGAATGGGTTACCATCATTTAATTTAGTACGTGAACATGACTCTAAATACAAGCCCAGAATGGGTTACTATCATATAATTTAGTGCGAGAAAAAAACATAGCGGACAGTTTTAACGCAAGCTAGCGCACAAAGCAAAAGAGTACAAATATTACATGCACCTGGCAGCTATCTAACGGCTAACTTCTATACACGCTACTTTATTTCTTGCAGTTTTGCCTGATCCTCAAGGTCGGTAGCAGAAACTCGCCTCACAGCGTAGGGAAGCCGCGACGCCGCAGCTGTACTCGTGGATGACGGATACTCCCGGATACCTTTTCACAGGGCTTGATGCGGCGGGACCTGCATGGAAAAAATAAGACAGATAGACCTTTTTTGCACGTCCTCGCAGATATGATCCCAAGTAATTAGTGGAAAACTGCCTTCATGGCATTCGAGACTACGGGACGTCGGCGTCGGTCGACGAAAGGAGCAGCACGAAAACCACACAACGACTTGCCGCTTCAACGGCTAAAAACGCTCTCTCGACAGGCCGCCCACGTGACCAAATTGCGGGGCGGCTTAAAAGCCAGACTCTAAGGACCCGCTTGCAGTAGCTGCACCAGGTCCGAAACTAACTGCTCGCAACTAACTCCCAACACTGACTAACTCAAGCCGCATCACGCCACCCTGCCAATCGGCAAGAAGCTGGCGGGGCGCAAACAGACAGACTGCGATGGAGCGAAAATCTCTCACTTGCTCTCATAGACTGCGTTTCAAATTCACTGCAGAAAACACGCTAAAAGCCAAGCTCTCGACAACGGCAGAAGCGATATCCAAACGCAGGTGTTCAACCAGACGGCCCAAACCCAGAGCGCAACTGTTGCCGAGGCCTGCATAAAACTTGCTATACACTTAAATTTAACCGAAAAATATGAAAGAAAGATATATACAAGCGGGGTCGTAATCTTGAAAAATCGAAAAATAATTCATACATACATAAGACTTGAAAATGTCCTGACAACTGTTGATGATACGTGCTTTAGATCTACTAGCACTGTTCTAAGTTCGTTTGTGGCACAACTAATGAGTACAAGATCATCAGCAAAACGTACATGATTTAAATATCCCTTTGCTAAGGCCAGCGTAAACAGTTTTGGGGAGATTACGTCTCCTTGACATACACCTCGGCCTATTGGGATCTTATTAGTTTTAGAATCTTGGTCTATTTGAACGCAGAAAGTGGCAGTTTCATATATATTTTTTATGAGCCGCGAATATCTGGAGTCTATTCTGGAGTCGTCCATTGCTGAAAGAAGGGCCCATATTTCTACAGAGTCGAAGGAATTTCTGAAGTCGACAAAGGCTAAGTGAAGTTGAATGTTATATTAATTTGCCTTCTCAATAAGTATTTTTATCTTTGGAGGTGATCCAGAGTGCTGTAGCCTTTCCGAAATCCATCCTGCTCCACTGGTTGGTATTGATCAAGTTTTGCCGTTAGTCTGTTTGTTATGATTTTCATCAATAATGTATATAAGTGACACAGTAGACTAATCGGGCGATAATTCTTTATATCGGTGTTATCTCCCTTCTAAATATTAGGATGACCTCCGCGGTGTGCCAGTCTTTTGATATTGTACCTTCATCCAGCCATTTGTTGAATAGTAATTTTAAGGCGTGCATTAATGTTGGTCCTCCATTTTTCAACATTTCACAAGTTTTTTCATTTGTTTGAGCGCTGCACATATTTCGGAAGTTGTAATTTTTGGTATCTCTTCAGAACCTGCGTTCATAATTATTGGCTGTTGTCGATTACAGTCCGCTGTAATTCTTGTGAAAGTGTACAACTTTCGGTAGAAGTTTTGGACAATTGTAACAATCTCTGTTTTGTTCGTTATTAGAGGTCCTTGTTAGTTTTTCATCTTATTTATTTTTTGTTTGTCAGTGCTTAACTACCTTCGTAGTATTTTCATATTGTTATTCTCTTCAATTGTTTGACATATAATTTTTGTATTGTATTCCCTGACGTCTTTTCTAATTTCCTTTCTTACATTTTAGTTCACCATGTGTCTGAATCTTTATTGGTTTTACGTCTTTTTTTATTAAACTAATTGCATTGGAGCTTAATTTGCTCTTAAGTTTCTTTCTGCTGCTAGTACTAGCGCAAAGTTTTTTTGTTACTGTTTGGATGTTCAGAAACTACTAAACATTAATTATTACAAAAATGTTTGTGTTTAGAAAGTATTGCAACAGTGGCTCTTGACAACAAAAAGGTCTACACTAATAGTTATTACAGCTATGTCCAAAGTGATAAAACAATACCTTACCTATAGCAGGTAATAGGACCCAAAAAGCCTTTTGCAGTACTAAATTTACCAGGAAGCGGTAGATAATCTGAAAGCTACCACACGGACCTGCCAGCCAGCGCAATCCGTGCACCACAAATCCCAAAGTTCCAGTAATGGACTACACGACAGAGCTGGACAAGCGCGTGCACCATACAAAATACTTTGCTACAACTTGCCCCCGTCTTCTGGTATTAAAAGGCAATAAAAAGGAAATCTAGGATAAGTACTTTTTAAGGTGAACGATATGGAAAATTTCCTTTTCTATATTTAGGTCTTTATGATCAGCAAGAACATACGTTTTTGGACTATTTTTTATCTATAAGAACCTTTGAACCATACTACTTCCCTTGTCTGAAAGAGGAAGGAAGTATTGTAATAACGAAAAAATCACCTTCCGAGATTTCTCCAGATCTTCACGTTTCAGGGTCCCTAGATGACGAAAAACAGGATTTCTCAATTCCGTCTGCCTGTCTGTCTGTCTGTCTGTTGGCAGTATAGCTCAAAACCTATTTGTCAGAGGAAGACGGTATTTTGCATACATATTATATATCTACCTCGCATGAAACCGGTACAATTTCATACAAATATATACAGGGTGAGTACCTTAAAAAATAAAATTTTGTTTATTTTTGCTTGAACTGAGGAATACATAACAGTACTAATTTGTACATAGTGCTGGATTTATCCTTGCCAAAAATGGGAATCAACAAATACAGAATAACTGTTCTACGAGACAAAAAGAAACAACGAATAAGTGCCTTACGTTAAATAGACCTGGATCGCAAGCATTGCCAATCAGCGCAGCGGTGGTTCACCGATGAACCAAGAAATCCAATGTTCGGGCTCGTTCGCAGGTACTAGTTCGAATCTCATTAAGGATAATATTTTTTTTAATTTAAAAATTCAATTTAGTATTAGTAGCAACGTGAAGATATTTTAAACCACAGTTTCCTTCGATTTTTAAAATTATTTAGTGTCACACCGCCCACTTGTTGTCTTTATGAAAGTACCTTCATAAAACTATAAACTAGCCCAGAACAATGCCGCCTTGGCAATTGCTTTTGCTTGCAGAAAGCGAACCGCTGGGCCTGTGCCCATCCGGAAATGTCTTAGTTTCTCGGTTGTCCCATCCGCCCTTAACTCTGAGTAACTCAAGATAGAATATTATGTCAACAATATTAAAACATTGTGCTTAACCGTTATTTTGCTAAAGGAATATATATTATGTTTATCGAAAATACAGTTTTGCTCAATTTTGTGTCACAATGTCCACTGCGAGGGAAGTTCTGAGTAAAGCCCTTTACAGATGCTTTTGTTTTGTTTTTTGTAAAGTTGCCGAGGATAAAGGATTTGCTCGAAGCAGAACTAAGTCCCCTTCTGAAAACGCTACCACCGGTTTACCGTGTTTTTTGGCGGATCGATGAACCACTCTTTTATCTAAATTCTCACGCGCGAAGAATACTCGAATACGACCGTCTAACCTTTTATTCTCGGGAAGACCCAAATATTTTCTGATGGGGAGTATTGAGTCTTTCCAAATTGTAGTTCAGCCGGAATACAGTTTGTAGACCCATGGGTGACACCATTAAAAAATTCCGCGAATTTTGGAACTTCCACAGCCCATAGTGTATGTTGCTGTTTGCAAAAGGTGCGAAAGAGAGGCCCCAGTTTCTTTGTTATTCGTTCCGAGGGGTTGCTTTGCGGATATCTAATTGCATTAAATAATACTTGTAAACCCAATCCTCTGAGGGTATTACTCCACAATGACGTGGTAAATTGAGTACCTCTATCACTTAATATATGCCGAGGAGTACCAATTTTAGGAAAATAATGTTAAATGTTAAATTCCGGAGTATGGCCTTAGCTGTAGCGCGCTTCAGTGTGTATAGCGCAACATATTTGATGAATACATCCACCACAACTAACAAAAAACACACACCATCGCAGGATTTCGGTAGGGACCGCAAAGATCTAGCGCAACCAGGTTGCGGGGCTTCTCTCATGCAATATCTTCCAAATGAGGTTTTGGCATCTTACCACACTTAAATTAGTTCTTTGGCACATGTCGCTAGACTTAATGGTATTTTGAACAAGCTTATGCAGACCTGTATACCACACATCAGCCCTAAGGGCGCACCACGTTTTATACATCCAAATGCCCATAGAATTCGGGGTAAGTCATGATGAAATCTTTGATTAATAAAATGGGGACTCATAAAAGGCTCTTATAAGTATCCGACCAGAAAATATACAGTTTCTGGAGAATTTTTTGCCCGAAATTAACGTTTTGTCGTCATTTTCAGCATCATTGGCATAATATTAAGAAGGAGTGGGTCCAGGGTTTAAAAACAGAATTTAACATACAACATAACTACAACGAACCATATGGACTTAATTAATAATAAAAACAAACGAGTTGTAGATAATAGCTATTTAAGTAACAAGGACCTATTAACATTTGACGTAGGCAAGTACGAGCCAAGGCGAGGCCGCGGCTTCTTGCCTACCAAAAATTTTAATAGGCGATACATTCCAAGTTATCTTATTATACAGGGTGTTATGGAAATGAGTGGAAATATTTTAACCCGTAATAGAACTGAACAACTTCTCCATTTATAATTTTTTCGAAAACGCCCTCAAAACTGAGCTAAATTCAAAACAATTTTACTCTAAAAATGGATACCCGCCTACGGAATAGTATCCTTTATCTAATAGACTTGTCTGTCCGTTCGTCCGGGACGCTGTAGACTTGTCTGTCCGTCCGTACGGGACGTTGTGTCAACAGCCAAACCGTAAGAGATAGAGAAAAAAGTTATTAAAGTTATATGTTTGGAATGGTCATGTCAGCTCAGGAACCGAATTTCAGTCACGTGACGCTTCCGGTTTTCGAGAAATCACAAAAAAGACCGTTTTTCAAATAGAACGCGTATTAAATAAAAATGTTTCAGCAGCCAAACGGAGCTGCGACCCTCTGCGCCTTAAAACGTCGATCGGTTAGGCAACCACTTTGACACCTTCCAGGTCTGGGTACAGTTTTTATTTAATACGCGTTCTATTTGAAAAACGGTCTTTTTTGTTTTTTTAAATGAGACATTTGTCTCACTGGATTGCTTGTTTTAATTTAATAGCGAAAAACACAAAAAACATTTCTTTGATATGCAAACCAACAAAAACTGCATAGGTACTGATAACACCTTTAGTTCACATCGGTTCACCAACGTACCTTATCAATTGAGGTAGGTAAGTTATTGACCGCATGTTTTTTGTGCAAGAACTTTGCAGTTTTAATATACTAGTGTCGTTCACCTTTAAACTTAGATTTGATTACCAAGCGGCTTCACAAATTTAGGAGAAATAAATGATTGAAAAAATATGCGATTAAATGAAAAACGATAAATAAAAAAATTGTTCATTTTGGTGAGCTCTATCACTGGTTAAAATATTTGCACCCATTTCCATAACACCCTGTATATTTCCCGCTGCTTATCGAAATTTTCCTAGATTTAAAAAAAATCATTTGGTTTGTCACTTATCACCAGGATTAATTTTCGTGAGTCGTGTTATCTGTGAGTGTCACATGTCACATAAACACTTGCAATTATAAACAAAACGTCCCCATATTGTGTTTTATCAAAAATCTCTACAAAATGAGAATCACTTTGATGAATCATTGGTAGATGATAAATTCAAACAAAGAAATGATACCGAACACCATAGAGAATTACCTTTATCAAATAACGAGGAATTGTCTCCTAAGTATTTTACATTCCCAGGCAGAGTACTTCCCATGGTAATGTAAAAAATACTGTACTTTCCGCAAACGAAAATTTTTAAAAAAATCATCGTATTATGTCAAGAAATAGCCAGCTGTATGCCTGAAATTAGTACAGAAGGTTTCAAAATTCAGTTTGAAAAACTGAAACAATTTAATACGCTAATCAAAGAACTAAAAGATTTTCTAATTGTTGAAGTCACAGAATGTGAAGCAAATAATGAGAGATTAGAATTGCCAATATCCGGAGAATTTGAAATGGAAGAAGAGTTAGTAGGTGGAGGGGAAGAAGTAATTGATAACAAACAAGAAGGAAGAACTATGGGAAAGAGCGAAAAGTGGAAGAAATAAATACAGAGAAAGAAACTGTGGCGAAGAGGGCGAAGAGGAAAAAATATTAATAGGTCGTTTACAGAAGAAGAAAATAGCAAGTTAAAGCAAATTAGTTGCAAAAATATAAAGATGAAGCGAAATGGAAGACCAAAAGGTTTCAACACCACATGTGTTATCAGTCGCAAGAGAAAAACAAAGAAGAATTTAGGACAAGATACAATCTAAAAAAAAATGTGTTGATAACATTTTATGTTGGATTACTGTTTTTATTATATTTTACTTTGTTTGTTGGATCTTTACGAACAAAGTTAGCCCAATTGACTACCAAATAATAAACGCTAACAAATATCCCAATAAATAGGAATTCTACTCATAACGGAACGCCCCGATGAATAGGAATTCTTCCTATTTGGCGGGGGGTCCGATGAATAGACACCTCTTAAAAATCATGGAGTTTTTGTTGCAATTTGTTCACACGATTAATTTTCGAGATAGTGGGAAAATATGAAATATTTTCGCACTAGGGCGAAAATAACTGTCACTTCGAAATCCAAATGACAACTGAAATATCACAATTATGCTATAAAATTTAAAAATATTGTAATACGTATCTTGTTGAAGTGCCTTCTGATGCTGTCAATTTTTGAGAATGAAACCGTACTAACAAATTTCTACCGAAATAGGTGGTTGTAGATAAATGGCATTCATGCTATATTTAAATATTTATACAGTACAGATTTACTTAGTTTCTAAAAAATAGAGGATACTGTTAATATTGTAAGTATAGCATAGTTGATTATTCAATATTTAAACTTCAATAGGTTTAATACAGTCATTCACGTTATCCGTATTCAATAGTTTGCAAAATCCATAAAATGTATCTCAGTCTTATTATGAAGACTGTACGTTAAATAGCCGATTACCTTGAAGCAAAAGTAACATTTTCCACAAAACCTGAAACAGGTCATCACTTTGATAATAACCGCTGCTAAAGTTGCAAGAAGACAACGACGGTCTGACAAAAGCAGTTTTTTACAATTCCTGAATTAGTGCCCTTTCCAACACCAACAATGGTAAATAAATGTAAGTAAATTTGCTTTCTTGTGGTGGAAACGTCTGTTAATTATTTAGATTGTTCATGTAATGTATTAGTCAGTTACATTGTTTTATAATAAATGTTAGTTAAATTAGTTTACAATGAAATATAACATTGGAGTTCAGCTAGCGTGGTTGACGATATCTTACTTCTAACACAACTGGGCACTAACTGAGGACACAACGATAAAGTACAAAACTGCTAACAGATATAATGTTCTTAATCTCATAAGAGAAGCACTATCTTCCAAGAATGCATATCAAGGTTACAAAGCTTGCAATTTAACACAATGGAATAACTCGTTATCCTTTGCATCGCGTATCGAATTCTGCTATTATTATTTATTTGCTCATAATCAACGGTTTTCTACAATTATTTTTAGTTATCAAGTAACAAGCCGTTATTTTATATTATTCTCCAACTAGTTTGGAAGGTCAAAGTTACTGATAACTGAAAAATAACTACAAACGATTAACATATTTACACAAAAGTTCCACATGAAGTACTTGTGTATTTATCTTTTAGATTTTGTACTTACAAATTGTATTTGAGGTATATCGAACTAGTTATTAATTAATTTTCTATGCATTTCTATGGCCGCCGTTAATTGTAAATAATAACTATTTATGCTTTCCAAATCAAAATGGAAATGCAATTAATTTTGTATAAAATTCCAAGCCCTTGTGTAAATGAAGGTTGTGAATGGAGATGAGATCACCTTTTATCTATTTTGGGAATAAAAGTGGGTTTGTAAGATTGAATATAGGAAAACCCCATAACAAAACCTACAGAAAACTGCATATTTTTTATTTTTAAGTGGAACATAATAAATATTTATTGAAAGTAACTTTTAGGCGCTAACTCGTTTAAAAAATACCATATAAGTGTAGGATTACAATGACTATTCAATTCACCTGTCATCTGTCAAAAAGTGACCAATGAAAATCCAGAATTCTGGCGTTTCTTGACCAATCAAAAAAATATCAGTGGATATATCTTCCTAGAAGGTATTCAAGTGACTATTTTTAACAAATGCGATTTTTATTAGAAAAAGTCAATATTAGTGTTCTGTTACTATAGAAATTGCGTAGTTTGTTGCTAGATTTACTGAAAACTAATTTGAAAAGGTAGTTTGGTTCATTAAATAGTCCCTCGAATACCATTCTTAGTCAAAGTTAAGTAGATTATTTTTGCGGTGGTATCACTACTCATGTTCATTGCGCTTGAGATTAGGACTCGTGCTAGCGCACTCGTCCTAATCATACCAAAGCGCAATGGACATTCGTGACACCACCGCAAAAATAGTCGACGTAACTTTGACTACTCATGGTATTATAAGTGATTATTTTTTTCGTAGTGATCTCAGCCAATCAGAAGGCTGGATTTAGTTAAGTTATCTTGTATAATTTCGATTATACAAAATCGATTATAATAGAGTAACTTCACTAGGCAATGCAATACATAACTTTTGTCAACTTGATGTTGTTTTCATGGAGATGACTTTTAGCTAGGTTAATGCAAGCAAATCGAACTGCCAATAAAATATTTATTTGATCCTAATATTAAAATTTACTCAAAAAATAATCAAATCGAATACAATGCCTACTTCGAACAAGTTATAAGTCTCAAACTTCCTGCACAATAATAAAAGAGTGTCAGTTTGACAGGTTAAATAGTCCGACCGCGTCAGCGACATATAACCCGATAATATCGAAGTATTTATAGTATTACTTCTGAGAATAAAATATTTTATCTACGACCACTACTAAAAGTAGGCCTTTTAGCGCTAGCTTGTTTCACTAAAAGTGACGTTTTATAGTTTACCGTGGTTAAAGAAATCAGCTGTTTACATTTACCACATGGGCTAAAAGTGAAGTGAGGTTATAAAACCACAATTTTGAACTGGAAGTGAAGTTGTAAAGTTATTCTAGTTACTTCTTGCGTTACAGGTAAAGTGTTTTTGAAATAATTAAAGCGGTATGTAATGAATACACTCAGATGTGGAGTATTAATAATTACATTTCGTAACTGACCTTGACAGCACTGGTGTCGCAAACATTCGCCCGCGCATGGCCTACTATTTATTATGACATAAATTAAAAGTGTCGTAGATGCAAACATTTGTTAAATCGATATTTATGGATTAATAACGGTAAAATTAAGGTAGTAGATAAAATATTGTATGCAACGCGTGCTAAAAGTCGTTTATGCACGAGACATGTTATGAAACTTTCATGTCTCGTGCATAAACGTCGACTTTTAGCACTTGTTGCATAAATAGCTATTACAAATCTAACGCCTCCAAAATCTTAGAAATTGTTTTGGTTTTTATATTTTTGTCTAGTGAGATAGAAAACAGTTCACATTATTGAGAAACAAAAAATAATTAGCATTCGCTTTTTACTCCTCTTGTTATCAAAAATTATATCGGAGAAAACTCCCAAAAATAAAATTATTCTTAATAGTTATATTTAGAAAAATAAAAGTATTTTTTAAAGCAAGGTGCTAATTGCTCTTTTATTTTTCAGTACAGGTGAAAAGCCCATTTGCGTTATCCAGAAAGTCATTAAAATGAATAGATGAAATTGAAAGTCTACTACCGATTCCAAAAACGTAAAAGTATACAGGATGTATACTACTGACTCATTGCGAGAAAATTTCATTAAATACTACTTAATCTGAGCATAGTATTATTTACAATTTTCTCTTTTGCAACCCCGAATATATCAAGGCAATTATAAATAATGTGTGCAAATATCACTGCTGCTTTCAAATTTGTTAAATGATACATTATGTATAGATGATCCGGAGCGATATGAGGTATAATCCATTCACTCGTTTTTTACTTCCTTTTTCGATAAAGGAAGTATTGGATTCACCCCAAAAATTCGAAATTGAGTTTTCAATAGATCTTCACGTTTTAGAGTTTCCTGAACCCAAAAAACGTGTTTTTCTTTATTGGTCTATCTGTCTGTGGGTCTGCCCGTCTATCTGCGTGTCTGTCTGTGTGTCTGTGAACAGAATATCTCAAAAACGAAAAGAGGTATGGCGTTGAAACTTAATATATAAGTTTTGTGTACTATGTAAATGCGACAGCAAGCTTTTGAAGCAAATCGCATAACCGGAAGTAGGTGTTTACTCTTGTAATTTTTCAGTTTTTTTCAATTTTTGCAAAAAGGGCTCTAACGATTTTTTTTAAACTTTACATTTTTATTACATTTTCAATGTGTATTGATGTGAGATAGGTGATTTTCCAGTTGAATACTTATAAAATGGGTTTCTTTTGTTTTTTTTTCTATTTTCTTATTAACTCCTATTTTAAATAGAACACCGGGTATATTATTACATTTTTGAATTCAGCTTAAAATTTTAGATAAAATTTGCCTCTTTAACTAACGCTCTATTTTGTACCGTTTTTGTAGAATTTGTAATTTTTGAAAATTTTTGGCAAATTAAAAATAAATTTTTTGGTTAATTATAAGATCACTGTAAAAGGAAGTTGTATGAGTGTATCACACCAAATTTTTTGAATTTTTGTTGAACAGAACCGTAATTTTTATTTTGTTGTATAACCTGCATAACCTCCAACAAATTAACTGTCACTTGACAGAACAGAATATTGTTGTTAGATGGACTGCTTACTTTGATTATTACACATGACTGATATCATCCAATGAGAACCATGTATTTTTTGAAAATCGACCAATCCCGAACTGATTATCTGATAAGCTCCCTAGGGATGATTATCAAGCGATTAGCGCCCTAGGGCTGATTATCGACCCCGTAGATAGTGTTATAATTAGAAATAGAAATGTAAGAAACCAGAAATTAGAGTTTTTGGCATTATTAGGATTTTGTGTAATAATTAGCCAAAAATTTGATTTTAAATTTTTAAGCATTTGTCAAAAATTTTCAAAAATGACAAATTCTACAAAAATGGTACAAAATAGAGCATTAGTTGAAGAGGCAAATTTTCTCTAAAATGTTAAGCTGAATTCAACAATGTAATAATATACCGGGTGTTCTATTTCAAATAGAAGTTAATAAAAAAAATTTAAAAAAACAGAAGTATTCAACTGGAAAATCACCTATTTCACATCAATACACATTAAAAATGTAGTAAAAATGTAAATTTTGAAAAAAATCGTTAGAGCTGTTTTTGAAAAAATAGAAAAAACCTGAAAACTCACAAGAGTAAACACCTATGACCGGTTATGCGATTTTCTTGAAAAGCTTGCCATACCTCTTTTTGTTTTTGAAATATTCTGTTCACAGGCAGACACACAGACAGACACACAGACTGACACACAGACAGACCAATGAACAAAACCATGATTTTTGGGTTCAGGAGACTCTAAAACGTGAGGATCTGTTGAAAACTCAATTTCGAATTTTTGGGGTGAATCCAATACTTCCTTTATTGTAAAAGGAAGTAAAAAATTACAAAGTTCCATTTTCTATTGTGCTTAAATATGGCAACTTTGCATTTGCAGGTGTTTTGTCATGTTTTCTAACCTAAAAGCATTTGGTAACCATGGCCTCAAATGTAAACATCGTTTAGTAAAAAGAAAGTCGTGTGGTGACCACATCTCATTTTCTTTAATATAACGCCATATATTTAGGTAGTTTAAGAGTTGCGTGGAAACTAACCATTTTAATATAAAGTTGTGTCGAACGTTTACCGTTTTGGAGATGTTAACAATTTTATGCAGAAAATGTTATACTTCGGGCGGCTGCTGTAACAGAAAACAGTTGAATTGAAGAAAATGTTACCAAACAATTACGTTTAAGTGTAGAATAATGGCTGTAGGAGTTTATGCTATACAGCTCCAAATTTGCAAATGTAATACTTTCGGTTTTTATAATAACCTGTATATTTTTACTTCCCTCGTCTGAAAGACGAAGGAAGAATTGTAATCGCGAAAAAATCACCTTCCGAGATTTCTTCAGATCTTCACGATTCAGGGTCCCTAGATTACGAAAAAGAGGTTTTCTCAATTCCGTCTGTCTGTCTGTATGTTGGCGGTATAACTCAAAAAATATTTGTCGGAGGAAGATGATATTTTGCATACACATTATATATATACCTGGAATGAAACCGGTACAATTTCATACATATTGCTATGGTACATAGAGAGAGAAAATAATTTAAATATATCGAAAATTAAGTGCAAAGAATGGAATAGTATTCGTATAGTAATCATTGAAAAAGGCTAGGAAATATTATAATGCAAACAACTTAATGTTGCAGGATAATGAATCAAAGTCCTAATATAAAATGTCTAGAGTGTGGCATTCAATTTAAATAATGGTAGTCAAGAGATAGAAAAATATGTTTTAGGGGATTATTAAATAAACAAACTTGAAAACGGAAATGTAAAGTATTTTTCGACTAATAAACTTTAATATACTCTAGTCCTATTTATCTAAGAACTATTTTGGCATGATAAATGGACTATACATGAAAGTTACGTGGTAATGAAGTGAAAATATAACTCGACAATATAAATGAATTTTACATGGTATAACTACAGGAGTGCAAGTAAATATAAAGATAAAATATAGCAAGAATGGAGGATCAAGATTATTAATTGGAACTATATAATAAAACATCAGTAAGAGTAACGATTTGGATATAATTGATTGGAATTTTAATACAAAGGATTGACGATTGGACGTTCTTTTGGGAGTGTTGACACTGCTTGGAGTTTCTGTGTGCTGTGCCGGAGGGTGTTTGGACTTGGTGGAGAACTGTCATCTTCCAGCTTAGGACGAGGTTGCTGTTTGGAGTTTTGTCACAACAGACTGGGTCCCATTGAACGGAGATCAACTTCCTGACAACTGAGGGAACATACATGAGGATTTGGATTGTTAAACAACGAGATTATTTTGAGGCTACTCACAGCTGGACAGTTTGAGTCGACAACGTGATGGATGCAGCGAGTTTACAAGTGAGGTGATTAGTGTTTATTTACAGATAGAACTGAAGGAAACAGGCTGATTCAAGCTACTTGGAAGTTTGAGCGTTGCAGGTTAGTTAATAATAAATACTTGCTAATGTTATCTGTAACAAAGAACATTTAAAATTGGTTCATTAAGACAAAGAAAGTCATACTTACGAATTGATTTATGAATTTTATATAATTTGTAAAGGATCTTGATTAGTTATCTGCACAAGCAATTGCAAATGACATAAATGTCAAATTGATTGAAGTTTTAACATAATTCAAATTACAATTAGATTACTTGATATTTCAGAACCTACCCCTGAGTTGAGATACATGCTATTCCTTTTTATTAAGGTTAAAACCATTATTATTAAACGAACATAAGTCTATAATCATAGCAATATATATATAAGGTGAGCACCTTAAAAAATAAAATTTTGTTTATATTTGCGTTAAGTGGGAAATAGATTAAAGTAGTAATGTGCACATAGATCAAGCCTTACACCTGACGAAAATAGAACCCAACAAATAAAAAATAAGGTCGCAATAAAAATTCAAAAAGTTTCCACAATAATACCCTTCGCTTAAATACAACCGCGCGGCGCACACATCAGCGTGTTTATTTTTCATTCAATTTAGTAATAGATACAAGTAATAATTTGTACATAGTGCAGTTCTTACCAAAAATGGGAGCGAATAGATACAGAATAAATTTTTTACAATATAAAAACGAAGCACAAATTAGCGGTTACTAAATATAGCTGCGACGGAGAAATTACAGAAGCTGGTCATCCGTGGCTCAGGTAGAAATTGCGCGTTCCATTAGGCTACCGCACTAAACGTTCGGGCTGCACACGCTGTCCGACTGCCGTTCGAATTCGACCACCGGTAACGTTTTTTTTAATTTGAAAATTTATTTAATTTATTAGAAACGTGAAGATATTTTTACTTCTAAATTAATTTGATTTTTAAAATTATTTATTGTCACAATGACGAGGGAAGTTCTGGGTGAAGCCTTTTATAGATTTTTTTTGTATTAGTTTCCTAGTCTGAAAGCCGAAGGAAGTATTGTAATCACGAAAAAGTCACCTTCCGAGATTTCTTCAGATCTTCACGTTTCAAGGTCCCTAGATGACAAAAAAACGTTTTCTTAATTCCGTCTGTCTGTCTGTCTGTTGGCAGTATAGCTCAAAAACTATTTGTCGAAGGAAGACGATATTTTGCATACATCTTATATATCTACCTCGCATGAAAGCGGTAAAATTTCATACAAATACATACAGGGTGAGCACCTTAAAAAAATGTTTATTTTTGGGTCAATTTTGAAATAGAAGGAAGTAATAACTTTCACATAGGTCAGGCTTTACATTTGCCGAAAATAAGACTCAACCGATACAGGATAATGTTACAAAAGAGTAAAAACATTTCAACAATAACAGCGTTCTGATCAAGAGAGGCGCGCGCCGGACATTTGAAAGAGGCTCGGTAGCGTAGTTGGCTTTATCGGTGCAGATACAATTTCTATGTAATGGTGCGGTTTACGATCGCTCTGCAGATGCGACGAGTTTAAACCCCAACGGGATACATATTTTTATTTGAAAATGTATTTAATTTATTAGAAACGTGAAGACATGTTTACCCCTAACTTAATTTGATTTTTAAAATTATTTACTGTCACAATGTCGACGTGGGAAGTTCTGGATAAATTATTTTACAGATTTTTTTTGAAAAGCCATTGTAGTAAGCTTTCTTCTTATATCTTTATAAATACAAATCAAATCGTTTTTAGATATTCGAGTTGGAACATAAAAACAATTTAAGCTCTCTTGCAGACTTTGAGCACCCTGTATAGTATTAATGTCCAAAGCCTCGAAAGATAATTCAAAAATTTACTTTTTGATAACGTTTTCTTTCATTCAATGACTTTGTGTTACAGGAGCCGCCTTAAATTGAGAATTTTTTCTAGAAAATCGGTAATACTTCCAAGGCCCATACCGCATATACGGGGTGACCGGTTTAAAATCCGAACATAGGAAATTTTTCAATTTTAGTAAGCAAATTATATGTCTAAAGTAATTGATGTTTAAGGTCGTTTAGCCCCCCCTCCCCTTCCCATAATTTAAAGTTGTGATCTAGGCAACCTTGTTTTTTAAATAAAATAAAATGTTTCTAGTAAACTTGTAATAGAGTTCAGTCCGTATGTCCGAAATGCCCACGGTCACTCGTCGTAAATGATCTTTTGTGGTTTGTTAGTGAGATCTTCTGCGAATGTGGTGGAGAGTTGTCGGAATGCTACGCAAATGGGGTTCGCCGCTATCTTGAAGAGAGGGTTTAACGCTTTCTTTATTCAAACATCTCTTCTCTCGTTGATGCTACATTAAAAAGTGGTACACTCTTTTAAAGGGAGTAAAATTTCCTACAATTTTATATTTTATAATTTTACAACTTCTTTCGTAGGACAATTTTTTTTTAATTTCTTGAGCTGGAAATATGAAAATGAAGGCACAACAAACGGCTTTCCGTATTTTTCTTGAAATGGATAGCTCGTGCGAGAACAGTGTTTATTATAGAACTTTGGTATATATGATTTTTATTTTTGGTTAATATTATACATTGCAGCGCGCAGCAAAGGTTGCTATATCGGCGCGTTACTACGTAACCCGTTTCCGCACTACCAAGAAGTAGTTCTAGGAGCGTTTTTTTAAATATTATTACCCCGGAAAGCCTAGTCCACGATTTCCTGTAATTTTATCGCATAAATTTGCTCAGAGATGAACAAAAACGATGAAATTTTCATTCAGAAACGCAGCGTACATTTGACTTTCCACTCCAAAATGCAACAAACGACAGACTAAAATATCATAAAACGACTACCTAATTGACAAGTGATTAGAATAAATGAAGTTAATGGAACGAATGACTTTCGGAAATGGACCGTTTCATTATTGAGAATGAAGAACTCAACGTTTCGCCCACTTTCATAAAGAGCTTCATCAACTCAACGTATAAACCACTGTAGAGGCAAAACTCTTCTACCGATCGGAAAGAAATTTATAGTCAAGAGTCGTCGCGGTTAAGTGAAAAGAAAGAAAGAGGGTAGCCTTCTTCTCCATGGAGATCATTGGGGTGTTTGTAAATCTCAATGACTTCGAGAATATTTCTGCTAAGTAGAATTCAACGGAAGTCGATTTCTTGCGCTTCAAAGCTGTATGGTATTCCCAAAATTAACAAGTAGGACGTTCCCTTCAGGCCCACCGTCAGTATCATAGATTTCTCTACTTTTTTTATTAGTGAAATACCTAACTACTGTCCTCAGATAGTTTACTGGTAAATCCCCATCGTATCTTTGCAATGCAACCCATTTCGTTCAACTTTTATCTAAAATCTGTGTTGAAACTGATTATTTGCTTGAGAGCTTTGATGTTACTTCGCTCTTTACTAAAATTTCTATTCACTATTCCATAGTTATAATACAACAATTGTTGCGATGAAATGACGACAGATCGTGGAACAGGCCTTCCGGGAAAACCACATTTTAAAAACTCGCCTAGAACTTTACCTGGGGTAGTGTGGGAAAGGGTTCCGTAGCATTGTGCTGACATGACACTACTTGCGGCTAGCCACAATCTACAACATTAATCGAAAATAAAAACTATATATACAAAAATTCAAAATTTTTCTACGCCTTACAAGTTTTATTATGAACACTCTTCTTCTACGAGTTTCAAGAAAAATACGGAAAACCATTTGTTGCCTATTCATTTTCAACTTTCCCGCTCAAGAAATATGAGTCTTATGGAAAAAGTTAATAATACATAAATTGTAGAAAATTTTAAGTCCTTTAAAACACTGTATCAATTTTCAATATATCACCAACGGCAGTCTAGATATTTGAATAAAAAGGCTTTTAACTTTCTTTTTAAGATGGCGGCGAACCCTATTTGCGTAATCTTCCGACAACTAACCGCTACACTCTCAGAAACACCCCCCCCCCCCCCCACTCCAAAGAAACCACAAAAGTTTATTCATAGCGGTTGACTGCTAGGACATGCCAACTGGGCTAATATACTATCCTTTTGCTATGTTTGGTTTTGAATTCAGTCATCCGATATAGGACATTCTATTTAAAAAAGGGTAAGTCTGAATCGCCACACTTTAGTGAGCTACTCTGTAATTTAAAAATATTTTAGTCATGTGCACCAGCTTCGTACCTACAATTTTATATTAAAAAATCATGCTTGATTATGTGAATGTTGTAGCTGAAGACATTCAACCGTCATAAATTTAAAAAAAAAAATAGAACACGGTTGCCTATTACAGGTCGATTCGCACTGTTACAGCTCTAATTCAATAGATTTCTACGATACAAATCTGAAATATATAACTTTTTGAATAACATTGGCATTTCGAGTAGTCTAATTTATTGAGCAGTGTACAAGCTAAAGTAATAGTTTATATCAACCAGCTAATGCCGGGTCATTGGTTAAGACATAACATTCATGATGGGGCTAATCCTTTAATTAACGCTTAACGTGCGAACCGCCACTTGAATAGTTTCCACTAGACGTGAGATGGACGTATATTACGAAGAAAGCAACCTTACCAAATACACTTCGTGAAATCGTAGTTTATAAAGGGAACCTCTTAGTATAAATCCGACGTTATCCGAAGTAGAATTAACCTACTTAATTCAATGGTACAAGATTCCCCGCCTTACGCGATTACTCTCCCGCACAGAACACTGCTACTCACTCCAACAAAAACCCCGAGCTGAATCCAAAACACAACGGGAAACTGCAATGGCGCAGCCCTGGCGGGCGACACGATGGCCTCGCAGGTCCAAACTTGAATTCTGCAGGCGAAAGAAATTGAAAATGCTGCTTGCAACCCCGCTCGAGCGTGCGAGCGGAGCAAAACGTGAAGGTGAATCCCCGAGGAACGTGAGGACATTAGCGACCTAAACAAACAATGCCCCGGTGCAAGCTGGCATCACGCACCTAGTTCCGTAAGAACGAACGAATAGGACCGCCTTCGCCCAAAAGGCCCAGAAAATAATGGGTCACGACAAGTGGCGTTAGAAACGCAAAATAACATAACAAATTGTAAAGTTCTTGTATTCTGGCAACAGTGCATGTTAAATAAAAGATGTAAAAATGTCGAAGAATGCAATATATTTATTCGAAATTGTTGTGCCAGAATAATGTCCTGTCAATTACCAAATCCATAAACAATATGTTAAAATGCTGTTTGACTCTAGAAAGCCGTTTTTCTGAATATTTGTTATAAATTTTGTTTTTTCTTTGGGGTTTATTATTGTTATTTATTCAAGTTCATCGTATTACACTGTAGTATAAACTATCGATTGCTGAGTTTGTTACCGCTCAGTAATTTTACAACGCGCTAGTGAATTTTGCGAAATTAATGATTTTGTTATTAACAAAAAAAGTAATACACTATGCCAGGCCTTTTTAATTTCAATAGTTACGTAGCCAATTGGAGCAGTTTTGGTGCAAAGTTGACGAGTTTGCCTGTATATAGGTTCCTTTTGAGTCATATTTTACCGTATAACCCTTCAGCTATTTGCATCTAGCAATTGTAAAAGCGACACGCACGCACCTTTTGGTTCTCAAAGAGGTTCAGCAAAACCGCTCCAATCTCTACGCCGTCGTAGTGGCAGCTGCATTTTGCTGTATCCCATTTACATCTATTTTCAAAACATAGCCAATTGGAGCAAGCGAGATACCTTCCGTAAATAATCAAAACGTCAGTCGATCTCTCTTGTGCGCGACTTGCTTTTCGGTCGTCACGCGAGGCAGACTGTGCGTCCATTGGTTGCAGCCCAGTCTTCGGTCCCGCCCTTTTGTTTGTCCCGAGGGGAACGTAATTCAACCTCGCCACGTTGGTGGATTATCTGCAGGTGCCGCTCGACTCCCACGCCTTCTTCAGTACGTTCGCTGCAGTTAACGAGCCGCTAGCTGCCGTGACGCCAAAGCTCGGCGGGCCCAATCAGGTAGCGTATAATTAGCATTAATAATCAAACTCTTGTAGCTATATTTGCTGTAACCGCAGTACCGCTTGCCCGACGCTATCAATAACAACATTCATTCATCTGTGCTGGCCTAATTTGTGTATTTGCTGTAAATGCAGTATCGCTTGGCCGACGCTATCAATAACAAAATTCATTCATCTGTTCTGGCCTAATTTATGTATATTTGCTGTAAATGCAGTTTCATGTGATGATTTAATTATAGTTAGAGTTAAAGCGTCTCCCAGCTGGGCGTATAGTTTAGACCATATTTGTGAGTTTACCTTTCTGTGTATCGCTAATTTATATGTATGAGACCAATAGACCGGTATTTTGAATGAGGCCTATTGATTTACGACGAGTCTGTGCATGCCCACTTTCAGGTTACTGTGTAAAGATATATGTACGGTGAAGTCTTGAGTGTTTATGAGTCACAGGTAAGTTGGCGACGCTTGCCGCTGCAGCGTCGAGGTTCATGAAGCCGAGCACTTGTATCACACCCCGTTTGGCCTTCGAGGTTCGGTTAAGCGTGGGTTCCCCGATTGAAACTTGTGGCGTCCATTTTTTTTAAACACCTCGCCCATCTCCCTGAGCTTGTCAAGCCGTGGCCTTTAAGCCATTTTGTAGAGATTTCCAGGGTAAGTGTTGACGTCTCCCGGACTTGATTAAGCATTTGGCACTCCCACACCCGTGGGTGTCGTTAAAACAATTTGATACTGTAACAACTATTATATTAGTAAAGAATTGTTTTGATCTATACACAAAACCCAATTAAATGTTTGCTCTAAAATAATTAAGGAAGAAAATGTGAGCATATCAATAACACTGTATGGAAATATCTGTTTCAAAATTGCAACCGAGGTAAATTTGCAGTGTAATCAAAAGTATTTTGTTGCTTAAAAACAACTTTCTCCTCTGGACTTAATACATTGAAATATTAATAACAAATGCAGGTTTAAATTTATTTCCATAAAGGAGATACAGTATCTCGGCCATAAGAATACACAAAATGGGGTTTCGTAAACAGTCTCATTATATGCTCTTTGGTTTTACGTAATTTTGATTTTTAAAAGCTACTTCTAAACGAAATGGCAAATATGGTATACCGTTGGAAAGCCTTTTTAGTGTAGTTTTCAACTGTTTAATGAAACTCATATTGTTCCATTTAAAAAACATAGTTTTCAATTGTTTTAGTACGTTTAGCGCTATAATTCGGTCATGAGACATTTTTAGAGCCAAATGGAGTTTTTTTTTGAATTTCTTGTTAGATTGTTAGTGATTTTATTTAATTCATGGCCTACTGCGGCTAAAAACAATTTTTTAATTTAAACTTAAGAATGCTATCATAAAGCACTTTTAGTGCTGATTTCAAATATCTAAAAATATACAGGGTGTATCATTTAAAAATCCAAAGTTGTGTACCACTACGTAAAAATAGGAGGACATGGGTTACTTTTGTTTAAGTTAATTTGTAGGCTGTATACTGGCATTTAAAGCAAAAGAAAGTTTTTTTAGATATCTCTATTATTGTCGAAGTCACGAGCTGTCCAGCGATCTACAAACACCCTGTATATATTTCTTGGGTAAATAGTAATTTACGTTACAAGACCGGAATGTAGCGAGCCGCAGGCGAGTCCTGAAAGCGTGGGGAGACCTGCAAAGCACTTTCCGGTCGTGTATCGTACAATATTTTTTTACGACATCCGAATCCATACTTTCAAACTTGCAAATTCACTTTCGCAAACTCAAAAAATTATGACATTAGTATCTATTATTTGACATAACCAAACAATAACACACACTTGATTCCATAGTAACGAAGGCATAAGGGACCGGCAAAGGCTTTTATTTCCTCTTGACTTGTTAAACGGCCTTTATTGGGGCTCACCGGATTACAGGGCTCGCTTCTACGTCGCTCTCCCTGCAAATTATCCGGCTCGCCCATAAAGGCTAATTAACTGAGCTTGCCACGTAAATAACTATTACCGGTCCCTGATGTCCGTTTTTCGATCTTGACCGGCAAAACGTTACTTTCTGGCGAAAAAATTCTCCAGAAACCGCATATTTTCTGGTCGGTCGTAAAAAAACATTTTATTTGTTCCTCACTTGTAAACATGAATTTGTCAAGTCACTGTATTCACCTTGAAAATGTTTCTTAACTGGCTAGCAGTAAAATTTTACAAGCGTGCTCATAGATAAATGATAACGTGCAAAGGCAGAGTTGTCTTCCTGAGTATGTGTCATATTGATGAATTTAGTTGCTTGTCAGTTTGACATTTTGAATAAATGGTAAATTTCTAGTTATTTACAAGTGAGGAACAAATAAAATATTCAACAATACACGCAAGGTAACAGGTTTTACTGGCTCAAGAAGGTGACTGGCTCGCCTTTGGCTCGCCTGTCATATCCTTCCATTCGCCAGTAAAAACCCTCTTACCAAGCTAGTAATGTTAAATACTATTACGTCTCTACAAGAACAATAGACGTATTTTGTTTCATTTTCTGTGTTTACTCGAATATTTAAATGAATCCTCGACCTTCTGTAGCTACCATTAAGAGCGAGTAATTGGATATTGTAATCTGACAAATTGTTACCTGATCAGAGCAGCAGTTTATAACATCAAAAATATTGCAAAATGCAGGATATTACAAAATAAACATTCAAATTTGGATATGTCTACAAGTCATTCTGTTTCTTTGGGTATTTCAATACACTAAAAATTTAAAAATATTTACTCTTTCGCTGAAAACGGAGATAGATCTTTCTCTGAGACGTTCTTAATTTATGATTTATAATTTCTTAGTGCTACGAACTGCCCAAAGAAGTAGGTAACATAAATGTCCCAGACAGGTACTTGAAGAACTGTATGCTCTAATTAGAATGTATTTTTAGGTTACTGATACGTGAAGTACATTCTATGAACAAGGCATTTTGTTACATACACTAAAGATACTAATGATGTAACTATAATACTTTTAAAAACAACAATTACTGTTGCAGTGTGGTTGGGATTCCTTTTTGTCGCCGCTGGAGCTTTCTCAGCAATGGGAATCTCCGATCTTGCACAAATAACTGAAGGCAACACCCGATTTGCCAACAACTTCTACCGAGCAATTTCGAAAAACAACAAAGAAAATATTTTATTTTCCCCCTTAAGCGCCCACACCGCGCTTTCCATGCTTTATCAAGGGGCTGCTGCCGACACTGCATCCAAATTTGCAAATGTTCTTAGCTTACCAAATCAAAAAGTCGCAGCCAGTGGTTATGAGGGTGCCACAGACGCACTTAATAACTTGCAAAATGTCACTTTGCACACGGCTAATAAAATTTACGTGGCGAATGATATTAACCTAAAGAGCAGTTTTAAAGATACAATTACAAAGTCGTTCTCGTCCGAAGTTGAGTCAATCAATTTCGGGGATTCCCAAGAAGCAGCGAGAAATATCAACGGATGGGTGGCAAACAAGACAAATTCCAAAATTACAAAGTTATTTGATCCACAAGATTTGGATGCCTCGACTGTTCTGGTTCTTCTTAATGCCGTTTACTTCAAGGGTGGCTGGTTGTATCCTTTTTGGAAGAATCGAACAACCACAGAGAAGTTCCACATTACGGACAGTGAACAAGTTGATTGCCAAATGATGCATATTAGCTTTCCACTCAGCTGGCGCTATGCAGAAGAACTAGATGCTCAAGTTTTACAACTGAATTATGAAAATCAAGATGTCAGCTTGGTAATCATTTTACCAAACGACGTGAATGGAATCTATGGTTTGGAAAATAAGCTAATAGAAACAGATTTATCAACGATCACGGATGGCGTAACTAATGGATATCTAGTTGATCTTTCATTGCCAAAATTCAAAATCGAGATCACCATGAACTTGCAACCTATTTTGGAAGAGGTTAGTGACAATTAATTTTTTTTTCATAGTGACAACATAAAAAACCCGTCTATGCAAGCTTTATCGACCATCTTGTATATACAGTGTTTTGGAGTTCTTATCTATACACGCCCATACCTTTTTCTATTGGTTATTGAATTAATGTAGAATTATGCGCATTATTTATAGTACGCTTTTGATTTATTACAATGAAAAAGGTACAAAACTGCAAAACATTCACTTCAGAGGAATTTGCAAATGTGTAAAATGTTGAATCAATTTAATAACAGATTAACAGAAAAAAATACAGATGTCTGTAGATAAAAAATGGGAGACACTGTACATACATAAATTGTGAATGTATTGATCGATATTTATCGACCAACATTATAACAGTATTTGGTTTACAGATGGGGCTTGGAGTTATATTTGAACCAACTGCAGACTTCTCAGAGATTTCTGAAAACCATCAATCTCTTCATGTCAGTAAGGCTATACAAAAAGCATTCATTGAAGTTAATGAAGAAGGAACCGAAGCTGCTGCAGCTAGTGGTAGGGAATTTTGTATTTGGTTATGATATGAAATCTCCAGTTATATTTTTTAGGTTTCTCGGTGTTTCTAAGTTCGCCTCCAGATGTCAAAGCAGATCATCCATTCATAATTCTCCTCCAAGCAAAACATAACGGATTGACCGATACATTATTCTACGGAAGAGTGATGATGCCAACATATGACTAGAAAACCATTGATTTAGTGCATTTGTGTAAATATATTTACGAACTGAAGTTAGATATCCTTATATAAATATTAAAAATGTACCTACTTATGTTTCTTCAATTATTATAGCTTCTAAATATGGTCCAAACTAATATACAGTAAATGAGACAAAACGAAACAACCTTACTCTTTTCACAAATATATTATTTTCACACAAATGTTGGAGCCTGTCAATGTTATTTCTTTATATTTTCCATGTTTATTATTTTTTACAGTATCCTACGTCGCAGCAGTCAAAAGTGCCATTTTTGTTTTAGGAGGAACCCCCATTTTTATCATTCAAAATTGGAAAAACATATTTTACATACCATGGCAAACAACCTTTTATTAGAGGTTAAAAAACAAAATATGCCTCACTCAAAGTAAATGTTAACTAACCAAATAGAAGTACTGAAAAGTTCTTGGCGTTACATAGAAAGAAACGTGCTAGCGAAATATGAAACATATTTTATTCAACGTACTCCCCCTTGAAGCTAACACATTTATCACAACGCTTCTCCAGTTTTCTTAACCCCCCAGATGTCCAAATAGAAGTGGGACGGTTGTCCTCCACAAAACACCTTCGTAGCTGCGATGACTTCCTCATTGGAGCCAAACTTAGTACCCTTCAGTTGTTTCTTCAGCTGTGGGAAGAGGTGGCAGTCCGAAGGGGCTAGATCTGAGAATAGGGTTTAACAATTCGAAGCCAATTTGGTCGATTTTCGTCAGGGTGTGGTGAGCGGTATGGGCAGATGCATGCACCGCCATGTCTGCTTTATTAACGCGTGAAATGAAAATTCTCTCACTTACGGTTCTGTTATTGCGCATGCGCGCTACTGAATAGTTAAACATGCTGCAGTATTGGTTACACGGGCCTCACTTACTCCATTAGCACCAAAGCCATGTACTTTTCAGCACAACCTCGTAATTTATTGAGTTCAAATTAATGTGCATTGACAGTTCTAGAGCATGCAGATAGCATACCAGTGATAAACTTCAGGAGCCACAGAGTATATCATTGCATTTAAAATTTATTATATGTGCATTCGTGCATTGTTGTTTCATTGAGAAATTTCTCATAAGATGATGTATCTTACCGAAAAGGATCACCCTGGAATCTTGATAATAGTTGGTTATTACGACAAAGCAAATACTAAAGCAGAGCTTTGTAAACTATTTAATATTCTCTCGTACCCAAAAACGAAATTACTACAAGTAACCAAGCCAAAAGTACACACAGCTAGTTAGAGTGGAGCACCAGCGCAGGTCTGTTCTGGAAACGTAGATATTTCTGTCTAACTAAACTTGGGAGGGATATAGAAAGTAAGTAATAATAATTTTCCAGGCGCCATTGGATTATAAATGACCGCGTGGAAGATGATTGATATCCCCTAACCCAGAAAGAAACGACCTCGGCGTGGGTATGTCGTTGAACTCGGTGCAGCTGCATACTTACCTTGCCTCCACTTATTTAGGTTTAATTCTCTTATAAAATCATCTGAATGAAATTGCTAACCGCTATTCAATTCTTACCTGAAAAATGGCCCTAACCGTAACGTCACGGTTACAAACTGTAATTTATATTACGCTGGTCAAAATCCAACATGTATATTGATAATATTCTCGCTCACGTGAAGAAGCTCAAAACTGGATGCGTAAAGCAAACACGTGGCTAATACACACAAAATAATAACACCAGATGTAATTCTAAATGTAAAGGTAGGTAACGTCTAACTACTAAAAGGGGGAGGTATAAATGTGCATGATTTACAAGCTTCGTAGAAGATATATAGCAGAACATGAAATATAACGTAATGCAATGTGAACAATACCAACATGAAAGCAAAGCGAGTCTGCAGCTTTGACGGAGCGAAGGCCAGAGAGCTTCAGCCCCCTGAAGATTCATCTAGTGCAATGGCAGAGCTTGATTCAGACCTGGGCACGATGGGTGGTCACCCGGTCGTCGGAGATGAGGGAATTTTGACTTGGAGCACGACTGACCC
The DNA here is from genome assembly GCA_940337035.1 of Agriotes lineatus. NCBI lineage: Eukaryota > Metazoa > Arthropoda > Insecta > Coleoptera > Elateridae > Agriotes > Agriotes lineatus. The sequence goes on along the minus strand of OW679195.1, from coordinate 34,420,156 downwards.
ACGAAGATGACCTCTGAACGGCAGAGATGCACAAACTTGATCGTTGAACGGGGCCGAAATCCACGGTGGGCTACGTATTTGAGAGTGGCGAGAAACAAATTAGAATTTCCAATCGGTTGTTGGAAGCCGACGAGAACGAACTTTTCGGTGACGCAGCTCCTCGAATAAAATAAGCAGTTCAAAATTGATATAAATCCGGTCAATTACCACGGCAAACATTTTAAACTTCCACTGCGCTGTTACGTGGTATTTAGTAATAATAATAAAAAGAAGAAGTGGTCTTTATTGCTTTGACAAAATACAAAAGAAAAAGCAAACAATAAGCCATTTTGTAGTAATGGCTCGGTTCTTCTATATACTTAACCTTAATTGATATCAGTAGCAATATCTATTAATAACGTTAAAAAAAATAATAAAATCAGTAACAAAAGAAAGGAAATAGTAAGAGGATGGTTCAATGGAAACACGTTTGGAGGATGTAGCGTAAATTTTATTTACTCAATTTTAAAAAAATCGCTATTAACATTAAGGCATGCGTCCTATTGTTGTAGTAATATATAAAAAATTCTTGCAGGTAAAATTCTTCCAGCTGTTATTTAAACCATTCTCTTAACAGCCATCTGCACTTCAGCGTCCGAAGTGAGTCGCCGTTCCTTTAGCGATTGCTTTAATGGACCAAACACATGAACTTTGTGATAATAAGAGTGCGAATAATGGAATTAACAATTTCTATACTGATGTTCATCATTGCAGGTAGTTATCTGATTTTAATGCGTTTATTTGCACTTAAAGCAGTTTCCATAAGTCACATGTTTTCATCTAAAGTTGCAACAGGAACATGTTCAGGATGGACTAAAACTTGTCGAAATTTTTTGCCCTACTAAACCACTGTAGTGTGAGAATAACTATAGTGACCATGTCACCAGCAACAGCTTTCGTTCTCTCATGGATTTCTAGTGGTTGACGTTGACGTAAAAAAATTTAATATTATCTTTACACACAAAGAAGCAACCACACAGAAATTTGGCAGACACCTCACTAATTCGTCAATAAACAATTTCAACAATCGCATGCAATTGACGTGATGATAAAGAGGCGCCTATACGATCCAAACGTGTTTCTGTTGAACAATTCTCGTAGATCAATAAACACATTTCCAGAAATTAACAGTACCGATTTTCAAGTAAATAATTATGATAAAGACGTTTAACTCTATGAACTAATTGCCTGAGAAAATAAAGAAAGGGAGTTACACATTTTAAAAATATTATATGCTCTTTGGTAAAACGGTGAAGCATTTGCTTCATGAATACGCCGTGGAGGCTACATATGATCGGCAGATCTACGCTGCTGATTAGATAATGCAGATTCTCCATAAATACTTTGTAACAGTTAAACTTGGTCTTCAGGCAATAAATCCAAACACAATTAGAAACAAGCTAAGTCAAAATATAAAGCAACTTACATTATGTGAATGGTATAGGTACTCCACAACACCATAAGCTTCTCTTAAAATTTAACGTCTCTTATACAGGGTGCTATGGATATGAGTGCAAATATTTTAACCAGTGATTGAGCTCACCAAACTGAACAACTTTTCTATTTATCGTTTTTCATTTAATCGCATATTTTCCCAATCATTTCTCTCCCCTAAAATTGACGAGCTGCTTGGTAAGAAAATCTAAGTTAAGGTGACGACACAAGTATATTTAAACTGCAAAGTTCTTGTATAAAAACCATAGGTTAATAACTTACTTACCTCAATTGATAAAGTACGTTGCTAACCAGATGTGAACTAAGGCCCTGAACACACGGGGATTCCGTATCCGAGATTCGCTATGCGGGATACAGAATCTGAGTCTGTTCAGACACGGCGACTGAATCTCAGACTCGGGCCTTCAGTCACTTGCAGTGCCATGCTGTTATGGACCTAGCATTGCTGTTTTTTGTTTCTGTCGAATTAGTCTAGATGTGCTGTATTTAAAGTAAGGGATTGGGCTCTACTAAACTTATAAATTTTTTATTGTCAAATAATGCACGCTCTATGATCGTTGTATAGTAGGGAACGCCCTGCTTATTCGATTTAAATAGAAGTTGAAGAAAATCTGCTACGCCTATGATATGATATCATATGTTCTGGCTGGCAAAAGTAGGCGTGTCCAGGCCCTGGTACACGTGGACTCATATGCTCCATATGCTCCAATGGTAAATCGGTATCCGAGATACAGAATGTGTCGCCGGCGGCTGATTTTCCTTATCTCTCCATTTCGGCCGCCGCCGCCGGCGACAAATTCTGTATCTCGGATACCGATTTACCATTGGAGCATATGGAGCATATGAGTCCACGTGTACCAGAGCAAGATTCAGTCGCCGTGTCTGAACAGACTCAGATTATGTATCCCGCATACCGAATCTCGGATACGGAATCCCCGTGTGTTCAGGGCCTAAAGGTTTTATCAGTACCTACGTTTTTTGTGTTTTGCGCCATTAAATTAAAATATTATTCCATAGGCGGGTATGCATTTTTAGAGTAAAACTGTTTTTAATTTTAACTCAGTTTTGAATGCGTTTTCGAAAAAATTATAAATGGAGAAGTTGTTCAGTTTAACGAGTTCTATTACGAGTTAAAATATTTGCACTCATTTCCATAACACCCTGTATACGCCCTAGGTACACAATCAAGAAAGCAGTCAGCAAGAATACTTAAACGTAAACTAGGTTACAGTCAAAATGTAAATAACGTTTTAGACTAGTGATGACATTTAGCAAACCTCAGCAGGAGTTACGTCATAAGTGACAGCATTGAAATCGCGCAGGCGTACTAATAAAAACAAGGCTAACTAAATCTATAGGGGACAAAGTCCCTTTGTTGGAATAGATTTAGTTAGCCTTGAGAAAAAATTGCTGCTGCTGGCATCTGTGGATTGGAAGCGAAATGTAGCTGAAACATTTATAGGCCAGTCGATAAGTCGTTTAAAACGGCTGTTAGCGAGAACAATTCCCAACAAGATGTAATTAATTTTAATTTGTTTTATTTCGTGTTAAGGAATGTCTCTCCTAGAAAACCCGGATTTCGCTGCCATCTTGAAAAGAAAGGCAACACATTTTATTTTTTTTTTCATTATTTGTAAATATCTCGGTTAGTATAAACTTTAGGGTGAAATATATGTATATTAAAATTGAAGGAGACTAAGTTATCTACAAGAAATATTGTATACATTTTTCTCGTGAGACTACCTGTTTCGAGGTTATACGCGTCGAAAGCTGGATATTGCCAATTTTCTTATTGCAGGCATCCTTGAAAACATGCATATGCTTCTATAGATTGTCAACGTAGTTTCTATGGCAATTAAACATAAGACCAGTACAAGTACCTCTGGTAAAATTAGAAAAAGCCCATTTAGAAGATCTGAGAAACAGTTATAAGATTACTTTCAATGCGAACTAGCTTCTTATCCACTTTCGCTCTTCGATGAGAAGGGAATGCATAAAACTAAAAAATCAGCCCTGTAGGATGCGTTTGTACCTATTGGAATCCAACTAGACTGTAAAAATACTCTTTATATGACAGACGGGGGATTTCTACTCCACAAAATTGTCTGGCATCAATAAGAATCTTATTGTGCGATTTTGGATAAATAAGTGGAGTATGTAACAAGACATTAGGTACTCAACGAATCCAGTAAGTAATAGTTTTCGATGGATACCCGGAGGATGCTGCAGCAAAAAGCACCAAGACTGCTGAGCGACTTCGCCGATTGAAGATTGGCTCATCAGCGGAAATACATTTTGATGAAAAAATGATAGCAACTGTATCCCAGGGGAAATTCTTGTCAAATGAGAGAAATAAATGTCGAATGATCTCGATGATGTGTAAACGATTAAGGAACGAAGGCTTCAGAATCAAACAGGGTGCCTAACATGCTGATATCTTAATTGTCAACACTGCAATTGAAGAATAAAATCACTAGAAATCTGAAGACACTAATTTATTGGTAATTCTTACCGACTTGAATGAGTCTCGCTCTAACCTTTATTTTCTGAAGCCAGGCAAGGAAAATACTCGAAGCCGGATGTATGCACCCCATAATATAAATTTGGATGTTTCAATTAGGCACAACTTTTTATTTCTACGCGCATTTAGTGGCTGTGATACTGTTTTCGCATCATACAGGCAGGCGAAAATGAAGTTCGTTAAACTTCTACAGAAAGAGAAAGTCTTACAGAAGGCTGTTCAAATTTTCAAAGACCCAAACGCGTCCTCAGAGCAGATAGATAAAGTGTGAGAACAATTTCTTCTTCTTCTGTATGGATCAAAACACCGTGAATCATTGAACTGTTTTGTACAATCTATTAACAAAAGTTTACCAAATCTAGCATCATTACCATCAACCAAAGACGCAGCTCGCTTGCATCCGTTCCGTACTTACAACCAAATTCAGCTATGGTATGGAAACGAAAAATCAGCTTTAGACTAGGGATGGCGAAATTCAAAGAATGGGTTAATGCCCGTTCTCACTGTACAAGACGCAGCTCCCCAAGAATTACTGAAACTCATTTCTTGTGAATGCGCAAAGGTTGTAATACTTGTAGCTGTCTCTAAAGCAGGTTTGCATTGCTCAGTAATGTGTGGTTTCTGCCAGAGCACATCTTGTGCACTGTGGACGTGGTCGAAGTAGACGACGACGAGGATTTGCATATCGATAAAGAACAATCAATAGAACATTCCAAAAATTATGAACCAAATCCGGAATATGAGATAGATGTTGAAAGTCATATTGAACAACCTCCATCAAAAAGAAAAAAAAATTATGAGCCGTCAAGTTCAAAAGAAGCTTGAAGTTAGCAAAGTTTGCATAGTGGATTAGGTCTACTGGGGATACCACTTAAAAAACGCGCTAAGTACTCTACCTCTAGGTGGTGTAGAACTGTAGAAGCGACTAGAAAGTAAGCTACATAATTTCTTTACATGAGTAATAGAAATCGTATATACAAAAAAGCAATTTTTGTTGCATGGAACGTCAATAATAATAAAAACAAATTTGGTGTGATATACACACACAACTTCCATTTACAGTGATCTTATAATTAGCAAAAAAATTCATTTTTAAATTTTTAGCATTTGTCAAAAATTTTTAAAAATTAGAAATTCTACGAAAAATAGAGCGTTAGATGAAGAGACAAATTGTAGAGAAAATTTTAAGCTGAATTCAAAAATGTAATCATATACCTTGTGTTGTTTTTAAAATAGAAGTTAATAAAACAAAATAGGAAAAAAAAGACAAAACAAACCCATTTTAAAGGTTGTTCTCTGAATGTCATTTTTTGGCAGTGGTCTATTATGATATGTTTTTCGGACTTTTTCCATTGTCCAGGGTGTAAATCACACAACGTTTCGAGAGTTTTACGTTGAAAAACGTACAATATCACTCCTTCTCAGGACTAACCAGGAACACCTGAAGACGGCAGTAGAACAAAACTCTCGAAACGTGTGATTTACACCATAGACAGTGGAAAAAGTCCGAAAAACATATCATTTTAAAGGTATTCAACTGGAAAATCACATATCTCACATCAATACACATTAAAAAAGTAATAAAAATGTAATTTAAAAAAATCGTTCAAGCCGTTTTTAAAATTCAAAAAAACTGAAAAATCACTAGAGTAAACACCATACTTCCGGTTACGCGATTTTCTTCAAAAGCTTGCCGTCGCATCTAGATAGTAGACAAAACTTATATATGAAGTTTCAACGCCATACCGCTTTTTGTTTTCGAAATATTCTGTTCACAGCACACACACACACACACACACACTCACACACACACACACACACACACACACACACACACACACACACACACACACACACAGACAGACCAATGAACAAACACATGTTTTTTGGGTTTAGGGGACTCTAAAACGTGAAGATCTGTTGAAAACTCAATTTCGAATTTTTGGGGCGAATCCAATACTTCCTTTATCGTAAAAGGAAGTAAAAGGCAAATTCGAAACAAACGAATATATGACAAAAATTCAGAGAAAATTTTTTGTAGTGAATTTACTCTTCTTTAATTTTTATAACTACGTATTTTGCTCAAAAGTTGGTACTAATCGAGATATTCACAAATATTAGAAAAAATACAAGAATGTTGACCGTTTCTTAAGTATGGCAGTTAAATTCGGACCTATAAAGGGGTGCAAAATTAATATATATTTTCTGAGTTAAAACGAAACAGATTAAAATTGATTCCAGCTTGTCCGGAATTGCCTCCGCTCTTAATGTACTTGTCGAGTGGCCTATAATCTATAATAAAAGTTTAGTGATGAGTGAGCACAGTTAAAAGTCTTACTCCTTATAATATTTATATTGCGTACGTTTGTCCTATATTGTAATTTATTGTAGAACTAATCAGAAATTTTTGAAGTTATTGGTTTACAGGATAAGCAGGCAAAATGCAGTTACCTGCGAGTTCTCATGTTCAAGCATTTAATTAGAGAGAGTTTATCGGATACATGATCGAACTTTCTTTTGCGCTAATTAAAATGAAGTCGATATCTAAGAATTTTCTTGAATTTCCAGTTACTCCTTAGTGTACGTTTGGTTGCTTAGCTAAATTTTTAATTTTTGTATGGATTTTGGAAATCCTTAAAGCTAGGAATCCTATGTGATTGCCGAAAAATAGATTATCAAAGGTAATACCACAAAAGGTGCAAATTTTTTGAGAATTTTTTTGTTCACATGCAAATTATTGCGTTTAAATTTCTCGATACCAAAACTGCGTTAAAAATTCCGCGAGACCGCAGGTCGAGTGGAATTTGAGCAGTTTTTGTTGAGAGAAATTTGCAATAATTTGCATGTTGACGAAAAAAATTTTCTTAAAAAATTTTGCCTTGAGTGGTATTTGGAAAGATTATTCAACAATATGGGCAGATGACTTTTACCGTGTTCGACAGCACACATTTTTAACGTTTTCCACTATTAATTCAATACTGGAGCTTCCAACACGATTATTATGAGTTTTTAGAACGACGCTGAGTTGCAAACTTTGACTTTGACGTTTTGGTGAAATGTCAGTCAACGGCTACTCACTAAATTGAAATCATTAAAACCAATCGGGTTCGCGTGAAAACACCGTGACATTAGGTGTTTTCAATGACAGTCAATCTTTATTGGCCGTTTCTGACAAATTGAACAATTTTCATTGGTTCGTTCATTATAGTGTTGAATAATCAGTATGATTTCCGGTGGCCATTTTAGGGCTGATGGTGTGAGTTTGCTTTTTGGGCTGCGTATGTGATCTCCTGGAGTTTTTACTACAAGGAGCTTTCAAATGTAAATTATAGTTTATATTTATTCAAAAACAAGCACAAGGACTCTAATGTATATCATGTAATTTTTCTACGCAATCTCCCTCTCTTTTAATAAACTGGTGCCATCTTTCCGGAAGTTTCTGTATTCCACGAGAAAAAAGTTCTTTTGGCTGCTGTCACACGCAGTCCCTCGTAGAAACTCTTTTAAGGGTCCAAACAAATAAAAAACTGGCGCAGCAAGGTCCGAAATGTATGGTAAATGGGGCAGCATAGTCCATTTCAATTTTTGAATCGTAGTCAGCGTGTGAATAGCCAAATGAGGTCGAGCATTATCCTGTAAGACACAGACAGAGAACTCGTGTTTTTTTTCAAGTTAACCCTACTGATATTTAATGCAGAAGGAATATCCTTCACTGCAATTTGACGATCGTTTCAAATAAGTGCATTTTACTCTGTCAGCATTCTCTTGTCTCTGTTGTCAATGTTTTTGGACGGCGAGAATGCGGTTCATTCTCGGCACCTTTGCAGCCATCTTTAAACGATTTACTCCTATTGTAAACGCTTGTGTTTGGTAGTGATTGCGTATCAAACTGTCTTTTAACTCTTACACAAATTTCTTATGGTTTCATATCTTCGTTCATAAGAAATTTACTAATAATGCATTGTTCGACGCTTGAATGCACTCCCACTTCACTCATGCTTGCTAATTGAACGAAAATGAATTGTGACGACTTAACGACTGAATGAAGGTAGAACATATTCCAGAGCATTAATTAATGTATACAACTTCTCCTCGTAGATGGGATAAGAATTTCTGTGGGGTAGACTTTTCTCCAGTTCGTTGTCACTTTGCAATTCCATAGGGGAAAAACCACATCAACCTGCCTAGAAAGTAGGTAAGGCACAAAACTGCCTACATATTAGATCTCCGGGTGTTCTACGAGGTGACATCAGAGTCCAGAAGGAGAGATTTGCAGAGCCAGGTACTAAGAGACTTGAAATTACACAAAACCGGATATGACGTTTAGAAGCGAAAGACAGATAACCTACCGAAGTTGGAATGTTAGCAAAAAGTTATAGGTGTTTATCTAACGGGTGCCCCAAAAACCTTGGAATCTGCCCTTGCTACAAATTTGGTGAGGCATGTCATTTCTTAATTTACAAACCGTCGTCTGCGTTGATTGTTATAAACAATCAACGCAGACGACGTTACAAACCCAAGCGAGAGAACTGAATATTAGATTTCGTCCAGCATTTTCAGCCCCTCCTACAAGTAATACAGTAACAGTTCGAAAAAAATCAATTTTATTACCAAACACTGAATGGAGACAAAGTTAAAATACAAGTCAAAACATTCGAGCACTACAAACTGATGAAAAAATTGCTGGATGATAACAAGATCGTAAAACACACTTACGCATTACCAGAAGAAAAAATCTTTATCGTGGTGTTAAGAAGCCTGCACCACAGCACAGAAAAAACTGAAATCATACAGGCTTTAGTGGAACTAGGCCACACGGTAAAAAAACGTCACAAATATAATAAGCCGAGAAACATGAAAACAAGTAACCTAATTTTCATACACCTACTACCCAACAAAAATAACAAAGACATTTATAACATTACAGGTTTGTTAAACGCCGTAATAAAATTCGAGCCACCAAACAGGAAATCAGTAACAATCGTACAATGCAAACGATGTCAAACTTATGGTCACACGAGGAACCAATGTACGAGACCATACAGATGTGTAAAATGTGCTGGAGACCACGACTATATCTCATGTGCAAAAAAGCAACGGTGAACCCGCATAATGTGTGTTATGTGACGGGAACCATCCGGTAAACTACAAAGGTTGTCAGGTTTACACAGATATAGTACGAAGACAATATCCTAACAGCAGCACAACCCCAAAAACAACCAATAATAGAAAACAAAGCACGTATATAGGTACCAAAACAGCAACAAAGACCCCTCACTCGTGACGAAACCAATATGCAGTCACAATAATATAGACATACAAAATAAATGGGGGATGTCGAATACTCAAATCACAGCGACAAGACCAGCGGATGAAACCACTACTCTTCCACATATACAAACTCTGGTCCAAATACTCCTTCAACTGGTCAACTCAAATTCCATCATAATGTCAATGCAGCAGATAACAAACAATCAACAGCAGAAAATAACCGAGCTAACAACAGAAATTAAACTACTCAGAGACAGTCTAAAAAATGGCCCAATTATACAGGGTGATTTTTTTATCGTGTAACATACTTGTAGGCAACACTTTTTACAGATGCATGCAATGCATAGTGAACTTTACTTTTTCTAAATAATAAATGATTTTTAATATTAAGCAAGCTTTGGGAACCCAAATGTCAACTGACGTTTTGTTACTTAAATAAAATTTCATTTTGTCAAAACTGTAATAGCATTCGCAATGTATTCAAATGAATAAAAAACTGATATGATGTTGATTTTGGGAGAATGCCGAGGAGCGGCAGATCCAGCTGTAGGACAATATGAGCAAAGGTATCCAGACAGATATCATCCATCGCATAACGCCTTCAGGCGTTTAAATAAGAAGTTGCGCGAATACGGGCAATTTAAAAAGCCAAAGGTGAGACAACAACATTTCACTACCTTAGAAAACAAAGCCGCAGTTATAGAAGAAATTACTGCAAATCCCTATACAAGTCAATGGGCGATTGCAACAACAGTAGGCATTAGCCAAACATCAGTTTACAAAATTTTATCAGCAAATCAATTTCACCCATACCATGTCACATTAGTGCAACACGTTAATGAAGAAGATTACCCATACCCACGTCGGGCAAATTTCTGCCATTTCTTAGGAAACAGAGTTACTGCTAATCCCCAGTTCTTAAGACATGTTCTCTTTTCTGATGAAGTGTCATTTAGCAATCATGGGTGCGTAAATAGACACAACTGTCATTACTACTACTTGTCGTGAAGTTTTTTAATATATCTACCCCCAGTCTTATAAAGGCCACTAATCTGATGTTAACTTTAATTCGCTGTTAAAATAAACAAAAATGCATCAAAATTTGTTTACTAATGAATAAAATGTCATAAGCACAAACGTTTTGATGCGCTTGTGTTTATTTTAACAGCGAATTAAAGTTAACGTCAGATTAGTGGCCTTTATAAGACTGGCTGCTAAAGTACATAATTACTTTGATATTTGTTTACTAAAAAATGTAATGTTTACTAAGATATCTATGAAATGCATGCAGTTGTAGCATGTGTTGCCTATCTAGTTGTTACACGATTAAAAAATCACCCTGTATAAAATAGCTCAGTGAAACTCAAATAGACTATCACAAAGATGAGGTAATGACATTCCTCCAACTTATTCAAATATACATCCTACTGATAAGTGAAGCCCACTTTAATTAAAGAACGCACCTGAAAATACCCAATTATGTTATTTACGATACTAAACACCCCACTGTAGACAGCTGGGTAAGAGTTGGGTCAGCAGTAATAATTAGAAGCCAAATTAAACACCACGGACTACCGAAATACGACAAGGATTACTTACAAGCGATCAGTGTAATGATCAACGATTGGCAAAGGCATTTAACAGTCTCAGCTGTGTACTGTGTCCCCCCCCCCCTTCATTTACCGACCAAACAAAGAAGGTTTTCTAGAATATTTCACATCACTTGTAGGACACTTTCTCCCCGGTGGGGATGTTATCGGAAAAATTACACAGATCCGTTGCCCCAAATTCTCGTTACAATGGGCTGTAACACAAGGGTCCGGATCAAATGAGGTAGAGATCTTAAAATTGATAGCGCCACCACATTCAGAATGAATCGGGGTAAAATTAACAACAAATCAACACAGTTAGGCCCACTTGAATGTGGAAGTAGTAGCCCCAACTTTTTACTACTGTCTTGGCATAACCTTGAGGTACCGACGTCACAACTGATTCAGACCTACCCTTGATGGCATCAACTTACTCTTATCTGATTTCCTGTACAGAACACAAAATAAACAGCATGCAAACACCAATAAAAACGATAAACAATTAACAAAGGACTCTATTGAAATAATAAAGTATTGCAGTGGATCTACCTCTCTAAGTTGTATTAGGTCTATAATTATTTAATAATTACTCTACTTTATACCTCGGCTAGCTATTTTAATTTATCTATTATAATGATACAGTCTATTTGATTTTAATTGATCGGTAAAGCTTTGCGACTCTTTCAAGGTGAGGTTCCTATCTTTATCAGCCCTTTTTACTATATGCTATTAATGTTTAAAATCAAGATAACTCAGTTTCCAGAATGACGGCAAATGTCAATCCTGTTCTGTCAAATTAAACATGCCCAATGCAGATTAGATATTACAAACTAACAAGTTAATTCAATGTCATGAATGATTTACCTTTTATCTGTAAGTCTCTTTTAATAAATACCACAGTTTATTTTTAATATTATAGCTTTGTTTCAGTCACTTTATATCTCAACTAGACAAACCTGGCAATCTGTGCACTTCCTTCTAGTAGACTGTCACTCCAACTGCAGACAGCTCCAGAGTCCCAAGATCTCCGCAAACTCCTTCCAAAAAACACAGCAAACTGCTTCCAGCCGCTATTAACTGCTACGTCTCGACCTTAACTTATTCTTGTGTTCAAATGACACCTATCCCAGTCAGTTCAGCTATTAACAATCCTTTTCTGCAGGTATTATGGTCAAAATCCAGTTGTCCCCAGATGATCGGTTCCTCTCTCTGCTCACAATTCCTGTAGCTCTGAAACTCCAATCAAGCAACGGATGTCCACCTTCTTCACTAGTTTTGACAGGCTGCCAACACTTCCATAAACGTCCAACTAATTATGTTTTTTCTGAATTGTAACTTCTTACAATAAATCACTCTATTGCCAAAGTACAGATGTTGATTGCGCCGTAGATAGAACCAGCTTACTTTTCAATCCTCTCTGCTTCTTAGTCCAGTAGATATGTTTAGCTTCCTTATTAATCTTCTATGCTTCTTACATGCTAATTATACTTGTCTTGCTTCCATCCATTACGTATTAAAACTTGATCCATTATTAACGCTTCTATGTTTTTACACGTTGATGAATTCCATTTAATATCACCTCGCAGATTTTGTCTTACTCTATTTTATTCAACCAAACACTTTTTAAATAAAAATAGAGAGAAATATCCAATTTTATATTAGACCCAAATTCAAATTACATCATTTTTTAAGTTGTTTATTTTTTAATAATTAGGAAAAAATTCCTGACTACCACTTCTCATTATTCAAGCTTACTATCCTTATAAAATATCTGACTTATACATGCTAGAGTATTCATATTTGTAATATCTGCTTACTGTGCTTGTATTGATGTATTACTTATGTAACCAATATTTAATTGTAAAATATTATTCCAAATACTCAGTTATCTCTTGTTAAACATTCATATGCTTTAGTTAACTAGATCTCAAATACTACTTTACTTGGATTTAAACTAACAACTTTGTTATCCTTCCTGCTTCGCTCCTTTTTTTATTACATTTTTATTACATTTTTACCCCTGACTACTTTTATTCTACTTGAACCATAACATAATTCCTCAAATTGAAAAGAAACTTTAAAATAATTAAGACTTATTTATAAATTTTCTTTTCAATTTCTCACATTCTCTGTGAACAACCACTAATAAAAACTCTTAATAATCTTCTAACAACAAACCATTAACAATTCTGAAACATTATTTTGTTTCTATAGTAACATTTTTAAAACTTTGAATAAACAACAACTTTTACAAAATTTGCATTTTTAATCTAGGCACTATATGGATAGATCATGATTACATGGAACCTTCCTCTTATACGTCCATCGGTTTCGTTTATCAACTCGTACGTATTGTTATCGTTAAATATTTTGTGTATTTTGTACGGGCCCTCATATGCGTATAACAGCTTCGCACATATTTTTTCCTTCCGATTACCTACTCTGAGTTTTTTTAACAACCACTGAATCTCCTACATTAAATTGTACCCGTTTTGAAATTTTTCTGTTTTGCTTCTCTTCGTATCTATCGTTAATTGTCTTCAGTCTTCTTCTAGTTCTTTTCAATAATTGTATTATTTCAACGTTTCTTTGTTCTTTCCTCCATGGTCTCGCTGGTACTATCTGTTTACACAATGTAACTGGACTGATTTCTGTTGTTGTATTAGGGACATTGTTTATAAAATTTTCCACTTCTTCCAAATAATGTACCCATCTATTATGGTTTTCATGAGTCAAAATTCTTAAATATTTAATTACCTCTTTAATGTATCTTTCTGCGATGTTACTTTGAGGATGTCTTATACTACAAAAACAAATCTTGATATCGTTCCTTTCCAAATTACTTATTAACCTTGAATTTTTAAAATAGGTTGCATTATCCGCTAATATCCTTTTTGGTTTCCCCAGTTCTTGTTGAAAATATTCAATTGATCTAATAACATGTTTCGTATTGCTACTTTTTGTCGGATATAATTTTACAAATTTTGAAAACGCATCTACCATAATTAGAATGTGTTTGTACCCATATTGTCCTGTCACTAAATTACTTAAGTAATCAATAGCTACTAGTTCCATTGGTTCAGTTACTCTGATACTTTTAACAATCTTCTGATTTTTTAAGTTTTTCTCTTTTGCAAATTGACAAATTTGGCAGGTTTGTATTAATTGTTTAATTAATCTAAGATCGTTTTTCCTATAAAAGCATTCTCGAAACATTAACCAAGTTTTCCTTGCTCCACAATGTCCAAATATTATGTGTATTTCCTCAACAACTTCTAACATGTCTTCCCTACTTAAAACCATCAATTCCTTATTTTCAACGACTTTTACTAACAAATCCTCTTTAATTTCGTACCCTTTATAATTATTCCCTTGACTTTGCAAAACTAAATTTCTTAACTCTTGAATTTCCTCTAACGTCTGTTTGTTTAAAATTTCTTGTCTTGACAACCTTCCTTCCTGATAAATTTTCTCAATACCAATTAAGATTTTTGGTTTTTCATAACTCGGTGTGTCTTTTCTACTTAAAAAATCAGCAACTACATTTAATTTTCCTGGCCTATGTTTAATTTCAAATTCATATTGTTGCAAGTATAAAGCCCATCTATACAACCTGTCATTGTGAAAAGTTTTATTTTTAAGAAACGATATTGCAGAATTATCTGTTTCAATGTCAAATTTATTACCAGTTAAATAAAATTTTAGTTTATTAACTGCGAAAATTATTGCTCACATCTCCTTTTCAGCTATCGTGTATCTGATTTCATAACCTTTCAATAGCCTTGAAATAAAACATATAGGTACTTCTATCCCATTTTGTATTTGTATTAACTCAGCTGCGATTGCTTGGTCAGAAGCGTCAGTACGAAGTACAAATTTTTCTTTAAAATTAGGATATTTTAATAATAACCCTTCATGAAACCTCTGTTTGATTGTATTCAATGCTGCTTCACGTTCTTCGTTCCATGCCCATTTTACATCTTTTCTCAATAACTGTACCAAAGGTAACGTCAATTCTGAATAATTAGTGATGAATCTTTTATAATAGTTAAAAACACCTAACAGACCTCTTAACTTCTTCAAATTCTTCGGACGAGGCAAATTCTTAATTTCTTCGATACGTTTCTCATTTATTGTGACTCCATTTTTACTGATCTCATAAGCCAAGTACGTTACATTTTCTTGCATAAATTCACATTTTGATAAATTTAATTTTAATCCCTTTTTATTCAGTGTTTCTATTACAATCTCTAAATGTTTTAAATGTTGTTGTTCATTCTTAGAAAACAATAAAATATCATCGATATAGTGCACACAAAAATCCTCAAATTGATTTAAAATTTTCTGCATTGCTCTAACAAGTGCAGCACAAGATGTTGAAAGTCCAAATGGTACTACTTTAAATTGAAAAATCTCCCCATCAATACTGAATCCTGTATATTTCCTCGACTCTTCATGTAATGTAATAAGCCAAAATAAATTCTTTAAATCTAACTTTGTAAATATTTTCTTATCCCAAATTCTGCTTAATAAACTATCAATCATTTGTGGAGATTCGTATTGTGGTTTCGTTATTTGATTTATTTTGCGTGCATCTAAACATAAACGAAGCGAACCATCACGTTTCTTTACAACTACTAGTGGATTAATAAAATTACTTTTCGAAGACTCTATCACACCATCTTTTACCATTTTATGTATTTCTTTTTTAACTTGTTCCCTCAAATTAAAAGGAATTGGATACGTTTTACTGTTAAAACCTTTTGACTCATCTACCTGCAACTTGTGTAAATATTTCTGAGCTTGTCCTACTCTATCATTGATAATCTCTTTGTTTCTAGTAAGTATTTCTAATATTAGGCCCTTAAATTGCAAATTCTTTTCACCTATCTTTAACTCATCCAACAATATCCCTTTATCATCAATATTATTCATATTTCTTAATACATTATTAATAATTATTTTATCATTACTATACATCAATGCGTCTCCAATACTCTTTGATTGGCCACACTTATTTTCTTGGCAGACACTTCTGGTACTGTTCCAAGATTTTATTACCCCCTTTAAATGAATGCATCTTTGCTCTCCATTTATATTAATCCCCAATTGTTGAATGATATCGATTCCTATTACTAAATCAACACTCAAGCCTTTTACTATAAATAAACTAACTATTCCTTCCCAGTTATCAATTATTATTTTAATATTTAATATCCGATTAGTAGTTGAAATTTTCCTTTTAGTTGCAGATAGTAAATCTATTTTATTAACTTTGATTATTTTATTATGTAAAACGTCTAAATTTTCTAAAATTATTTCTTCCTTTATTAATGAAGCCATTGCACCACTATCAATCAATGCTAAATATTCGTTATTGTTTAAAATAACCTTTAAAAATGGTAATATTGAAATTTGGCTATCTTCATCCTCCTCTTCTAGTAAAAACTTTCCATTATTCTCCAAACTAGTATTGATAAACGTATGGTTCTTAATTAAATTAATTAAAATTGAAGTTTTTTTTATCTTCTGAGGAATCTTCAAAAACCTCATCCTCTTGTGTCCGGTCTTCTTCCCTAGGTCTTTCTCTATCATTTTCTGTTCTATATACCACATTTATGTACTGTCTGTTCGAATATCTGTTTCTGTTTTCATCCTGGCTTAGTTTTTCATTATTTTTCTCATCTATCATGTTTTGATATCTCCTCCATTCGTTGCCATTATAATACCCGTCATTATAATTCCTCTGGTAATTGTTTCTATTCTGGTATCTTCTCCATCTATCATTATTCCTGTTATATCCATTATTTTTAACATTTTCCTCACCTTGTCTGTAACTATTAAAATTGTTTTGGCCTAAATTATATTGATTTTGTTGTGTTTCCTCGAATTTACTTTTACTAGAATTTTGAAAATTTGAACCTTCTCTTCTGTAGTTATTTCTATGATTTATAATTGCCATATCATAGTTCCGAACTATCTCTAAAAAGTCCCTCATAGTTTTAATATTTTGTACCGCAACAGCTCTTGTAATTTCTTCCTCTAAATGTCTTGACAAGTGTTGAACTATTTCCTCTTCGGATAATTTTGGAGTAAGATGTTGGGCTTTGTTAAACTTGTTAATCACATACATTTCCCGTTTACTACCTCTTTCCATGTACCTTCCAGTTGTTAACTGCGTTCTTACTCGTGCCTGGTGTGCATTACTCCAATATTGTTCCACAAATAGTTTTCTAAACTCTTCGTAATTGTCATACTTTGATTTTACAATACTATGCCATACATCTGCATAACTTTTCAGGCTCGTATTTATAATTTGCAGCTTCTTATTTTCATATGGTACTGTCCTCATAATATCATCTAATTTAAACAAATATGTCATAGGCTGTTCACCTATTCTTCCTTCAAAAATGGGTAGCATCTCTGTTTGAAATCCCAGGTAGTTGCTTCTTTGCCCTATATGTACATTAAGGTGGAGCGATTTTAATGACTTTTTAATTTTTAAGCCTAATAGTGGCGAAAAGTTGCTACAAGTAATCATTAATTACCAGTTTTTTTCGTTTTTAATTATATTGTTTTCTTCTGCCCTCTACCGCCCCTTAAAGGGGGTGAAACTTTATTTTTTTTTTTTCAAATCCCAATAGCAAAAAAAAATTAACTTAGCTCAGGTACCCCTGGTTACTTTGGTTTTTAAGTAAATTTATATTTTCTGTCGTCTAACGGCGTTTGTATATGAAATGTACATAAGTGTTTGATTATTCTTTTACCTATTATTAAGAAAAAGGTGCAACAGTTTATTTAAAGAAGCTAGTTCTGGTGACTTTCTTAAAATTCTAAGTGTTTTCATTACTAGATCTCAAAATATGTTTCTACCCCACCCTATAGTTTACAAAAATATTGCTAAAAGCAGCTCTTCGCTTGATTATCATAAAAACAAATAATCAACCCAGAACTCACCACGAGGAGGTGGCTGATAAGCGAGTTCTACCCTACCCTCCCGCCACTATATATTACTTTTATTGATTAAATTGTTTTTTGGTATTAAATGAAGACATTGATTCTGTAGATTTCAAAGTTACCCTAATAAAACCGTCTCTAGCTTGTAAACCAACAACTTTTGAAGAAGCTCTTCTTATCTTACTTCTGTCAATAACATTATCTTTGTGGCTTTCTGAGATCGGACCAACGTCTTGTAGAACAGCTGAGGTAATTTATTGTTGCTGCGGCTCTGTCAGACAATCCCAATCTGCCACATACCTGTGCCGCCGTGTTTAA
This sequence comes from Agriotes lineatus, assembly GCA_940337035.1. Classification (NCBI taxonomy): domain Eukaryota; kingdom Metazoa; phylum Arthropoda; class Insecta; order Coleoptera; family Elateridae; genus Agriotes; species Agriotes lineatus. The sequence goes on along the minus strand of OW679195.1, from coordinate 34,402,006 downwards.
CTAGATAACATTGTATCCAGGCTTCTCTGTTTGCGTTTGCTCAGAGATATCTTTCGACGTAGATGGCATTTCAGGATTAATGTTTTCCAAATCTAACTTATTATTTACATATTCAAATTTACTAATATCAATGTCCTCTTCATGGTTTATTTTTCTTTTTCTTCCATTTTCAATTCAGATTGTTTAAGTTTGTAATATTTTTCAATTTTAATTTTTCTTTCTTCCCTGATTTTTAATTTAGTTGTATCTTTGATGTAAAGTTTTTCTATACACATTTTCCTGACAGTTCTTTGGCCAATCAGAAACGACTGTTCCTGAATTGGTACCGTATTCCTTTTTTCGCATGAACATTTTTTAAACGTTTCACATTTACAAGCGCAAATGTCACAAAGAGTTTTTGCGTTGTTGTGAAAGTCCTTAACTCTTAAAAAATAATTGTCATTTCGTTTTGAGTTTGGATATTTTATTAACTTTAAATATTTGTCTTGATATGGTCGAATACACCGAATAACGCAGGTAGGGGAAACAACGGGAATTGTTGCTTTTGTCCATAACATATTAACTTTATCCGCTAATATTTCGCATATTTCAGAAACGTTGGGTACTTTTTTTGAGTCTGGAGGCTTAAGTTCGTAACGCACAAATAAAAAGCACTTTAACACTTCTTGGTACTTCGGTCCAAATATGGGACACTCGACGGGTTTTCTCGTATATTACGTCTTTGAAACACTCATTTTTAAAAAACTTGTATAAACTTGTTACTCAGTTGATCACACTAGAAACACCCTATGCTTTGTCCGCTATGGTTGTGGCGTGACGAAGGATGGGTGGAGGGGGGTCATTTACGCTAGTAAAGGATATAATAATTTGTAATAAGTAAAGGAATAATAATTTTGTTGGAATTCAACTCATATAACAAATATATAGGTATGTATTTATATACATTGATATTTAACTATCTTTAGGGGGTAGTAGAGGGCAGAAGATGTTGGAAAACAATTAAAATGAGAACGGCAAAAAATATGTGGACACCTATAGCAAATATTTGCCACTATTAGGATTAAAAAATTTTAAAATTAATTTTCGTCCTTACAGCAACGCTCCACCCTAATTGTACATTCTCTGTTCCATCTTGTAACGCTCTTAACTTCTTTTCTACCTCCTTGTGTTTTATTGTATTATTTAAAATTTCCCCTTGTATTTGCAATCTATTTTCATCTACCTTTCTTCCTAAAACATCTACTTTTTCACCAGTATACTCTATTTGTACTTTGATTGCATCTTCCAAAGTTAATTTCATCCCCTCTAATTTTCCTTCTAGTTCTTCCTTATTTCTTTCCAACTCTTTTCCCATGGTTTGTTCCAACATTTCCTCTAGCTGTTTGTTTGCTTCCTGCCTTTCCTGTCGTACCTCATTCTTAACTTCGTCTTTATAATTTTCTAAAGTCGAACAAATAGTATTTATTTGTAATTGCAGTTCTTGTTTATTTTCAATTTGAACTTTATAAAATTCCTCTTTCAACTCCTTCATTGCTTCTTCCATCTTTTCTGTCTGGACTTTTTGATCTTGTAACTTCTCTGTTAATTTTTCTACAGTGTCTTTTATTGACTGTTGTAAGTCCCTCTTTGTTTCCTCGGCCTTTTCCTCAATAAACTTTTGTGATCTTCTTTCTCTTTCCTCGGCTTCTTTCTTCGACTTGTTTTCCCTTTCCTCGGCTTTTTTCTTACTCTCTGCTGCAGTTTGTGCAATAAATGCCATTAGCTTTTCCATATCGAAGTTTGGTTTTCCTGTTGGTTCTTGCACCTGTAAGCTTACCTGGTCTCCTTGAATTTCTGCTGTCCCTCTTCCATTTCTATTGCTATCGGAATTGTTATTACTTCCATTTCTTCTTGTTCTTGACCTTTTTCCTCCTCAGTCTTCTTGCTCTTACGTGTGATTCTTTTATCAGCCATATTCATTATTTAACCTTTACAAATCGTTTTAATTCTAATGCAAAAACCTTTTATAAAACTGTAAATTTTGCAATTTATTCTACAATTACTTTTTATACACATCTTTAACGAGTTTTATTGTTGCTTGTTTTTTCCTTTTATTCTTTTATAAAGAATTCAACTATAATGTGAATATGTCAACAACTTTGAACTTACTATTCTCTTTTCAATTACCTTCTAATCGTTAATTTGCCCCCACGATTTACCTATTGTTATTTTTGAAATTTCTGTCTTCCCACATTAACAGTGTCAATATCTATGTACTGACCCAAAAAACGCTACAACACCTAATATTTTTAATTTTTACTAGCCTCACGTTTGGGCGACCATTATTTATGCAGTGGATCTACCTCTCTAAGTTGTATTAGGTCTGTAATTATTTAATAATTACTCTACTTTATACCTCGGCTAGCTATTTTAATTTATCTATTATAATGATACAGTCTATTCGATTTTAATTGATCCGTAAAGCTTTGCGACTCTTTCAAGGTGAGGTTCCTATCTTTATCAGCCCTTTTTACTATATGCTATTAATGTTTAAAATCAAGATAACTCAGTTTCCAGAATGACGGCAAATGTCAATCCTGTTCTGTCAAATTAAACATGCCCAATGCAGATTAGATATTACAAACTAAAAGTTAATTCAATGTCATGATTGATTTACCTATTATCTGTAAGTTTCTTTTAATAAATACCACAGTTTATTTTTAATATTATAGCTTTGTTTCAGTCACTTTATATCTCAACTAGACAAACCTGGCAATCTGTGCACTTCCTTCTAGTAGACTGTCACTCCAACTACAGACAGCTCCAGAGTCCCAAGATCTCCGCAAACTCCTTCCAAAAAACACAGCAAACTGCTTCCAGCCGCTATTAACTGCTAGGTCTCGACCTTAACTTATTCTTGTGTTCAAATGACACCTATCCCAGTCAGTTCAGCTATTAACAATCCTTTTCTGCAGGTATTATGGTCAAAATCCAGTTGTCCCCAGATGATCGGTCCCTCTCTCTGCTCACAATTCCTGTAGCTCTGAAACTCCAATCAAGCAACGGATGCCCACCTTCTTCACTAGTTTTGACAGGCTGCCAACACTTCCATAAACGTCCAACTAATTATGTTTTTTCTGAATTGTAACTTATTAGTCATATCGAAGAAATGACTATAATTTTTAGATTTACAATGTTGAATGAGTCCTCAAAAAAAAATGAAATACGCGAGCATTTTATAGAATTTTGTCCTATTAATGATTCAACTGGAGTGGGTTTAAGTGAATTTTTAATGAATTTACTTTCAAAGTTGAATTTAAATATTTACGACATGCGTGGCCAAGGGTACGATAATGGGGCAAATATGCGCGGCAAACATAATGGTTTGCAAAAAAAATTTTTAGAAATAAATCCGCGAGCATTTTTTGTGCCGTGCACAGCCCATACATTAAATTTAGTAGTGAACGATGCTGCTAAAGTTTCTTTTGAGACTTCTGGATATTTTGATACTTATAGTTCAAGAATTATTTGTTTTTTTTCTGCGTCGGTAAAAAGATGGTCAATTCTGAAAAAACACACAACAAATTTAAATTTAAAACCACTTAGTGATACACAGTGGTCTAGTAGAATAGACACTGTGAAGCCCCTGCGTTACCAAATTGGGCAAATATATGATGCATTGGTAGAAGTAATTGAAGATCGTTTATCCGTACAAGACCACAGTGCTTCACATCAAGCCAAATCTTTGGCATTAAAAATTCAGAGTTATACATTTTTGTGCTCAACAATTATTTGGTACAATATTTTAATCGAAATTAATGTTTTGAGCACGATGATGGAAAATCCTACTATATATATAAAAACTTGCTTAGAGCATTTTAAAAATTTGTTAGATTTTTTCTTAGCTCTTCGATCAGATGAAGAATTCAATAATGTTCTTACTGACGCTAATACACTTGCGGATGAACTCGGTATTGAACCTAATTTTCCTGCTGTTCAGTCTGTTAGACCACGAAGAAAACCCAGACAATTTGATTATGAACACAGTGATGAACCAATTATTGATCCAAAAAATTATTATAAAGTTAACGTTTATTTTAATATATTAGATCAAACTTTATCGTCTTTAAGAGACAGATTTGAGGGAATAACAAGATATGATACTATGTTTGGATTTCTCTATAATATGTTTGATTTAACGGCAAAGGAGCTATTACAATGTTGTAAAGATTTACATCTTCATCTAACTGATGATTCTAGAAAGGAATCAGATGTAGATGGAATAGAATTATTTGAAGAGATAAAATCTTTAAAATTACATCTTAAACCTACTTCAGCTGAAAAGCATCAGTTAGAGCCCCAGTCCATTCTTGAATATATTTTTGAAAATCAGCTCATAGCATCATTTCCAAATATGTCAATAGCTCTTAGAATATTACTCACGTTACCAGTTTCAGTTGCGTCTGGTGAGAGATCTTTCTCCAAACTAAAAATTATTAAAAATTATATGCGATCCACAATGTCACAAAACAGATTAAATAATCTGTCTATAATAGCAATAGAAAGCGACACGATGGATTCCATCGATTTAGAATTAGTAATTAAAGAATTTGCGGAGAAAAAAGCTAGGAAAGTTGCTTTTTTATAATTTTCTAAAATTTTGTTGTTTTTTTTATTAATTTATACTTTACAACAAAAATGTAAATTTTGGGGCGGCAAAGTTGGCTCTGCACACAGGCGGCCATTGATGCTGGCGCGGTCCTGCTTATGAATTTTTATGCATTTACAGTTGCATAAAGGGCAGTTACTACTGTGTATTGTAATTTCTGAATATGTCAGTTCTGTATTTTTATAAATACTAAAACAAACATAAGTAGTAACTTTTAGAGAAATTTAACGTTAATATATTTGCATCTAACCATTTTTGTATAACATATCCATCTCCTGTATATGAATTATTAACAATATCCCACTTTTCAGCATTAGTCACTAAGACAGTGTCATCTGCATATTCAATAATATTACGAGTACCTTCCAGTAGGTACCGTGGAAGTTAATACGTCGTTAATATAGATTAAAAATAAAATCAGACCTAATACGGTTTCTTGCGAAACTCCACACGTTATTAAAGGTGGGCTTATATGTTCGCTAACTTTTACAACCTGAGTCATACTGCGTAAATAAAGTTTGAACAGATCTAGAAGAACTCCTACCCCATGAATTTCCTTTTTTTCAGTAATATGTCATGATTCACGATGTCGAAGGCCTTTGCCAAATCAAGAAATACAGCAGCACATGCTTTGAAGTTATCTAGTAAATCATACAGGGTCCGGCAATGAAGCGGGGGTGGAAGATATTTCTAAAACTATGAGAGTTACATAAATATTGTGTATACAAAAGTTATAGGTGTGAAGGTGGTTCACATTGCTAAATTAGTCTCAAAAAAGTGTGGCGAATCAAACTTACTTTTTGTTAAGTTGAATGCCCTATATTTGGGTAGCTTAAAAGTTTTGCATTAAAATAGGTACTCATCATTTTTATATAAAACTAACGTCAACTGCTTTGCAGATATTAATGATTTTATGCAAATAATGCTGAACTGCAGGCGGCTGTTGTAAGTAACAGAAAACAATAGAATGAAGGAAAACGTTACCAAAAAATTATGATTTTCGTGAACCACCTTTCAAGTGTAAAATGGTGGATGTGGGTATTAATGCTATACAGGGTGCTCAACATTTGCAAATTTAAAGATTTCGATTTTTTTCAAATGGAACGCCCTATATATTTTTGTATTTTTGAAAAGCCCTTTTAATGAGATTTCTTTTGATATGTTACTTCATACCTCTAAGTTCAACTGTTTTTCAGATATTCGTGTTTGAACATAAAAAACAATTGAAGCCCCTTAAGATGCTTTATTTCAAGGGATAAAAACAAACGCAGTTAAAATCAACATTTTTGAGTAAATATCCTCTTCATTTTCGATCCTGATTGCAGTTTGTCCATTATCCTTTTTTACAAATAGTTGGCATTTTTAAACCACATGAAACGATAGCCTTTGAATGTTCCTTTGTTTTATGTAGAAACTGTTTATTTTCGTATGTTAAATGTTCGTTAATATGTATCTTCTCACCAACAGACATATCATTAATAATGTTGTTAATTACAACCAGCATCCTTTTTTTTTAAAGAACTTCACGTTTAGTACGCCATGCCAGTTCATTTGTACTACTGCTGGTGGTGGGACATTTTGTCTGGTTGTCTGTACACGTGTCTATATCGTCTACTGCTATGTCAACATGTAGTTCTTGAGCAATTTTTGCAACCAATTCTTTGCAGCCTTCTCCGTCAGATTGTTTAATACCAAAAATTTCTAGATTACGATTTCGTGTGTATTGTTCTAAATTGAATAAACAGGAGCTGAGGTTCTTGATTACAGCGTATTTTTCCTTATTTTCCTGTTTTAAGTGTGCTATTTCCTTTTTTACTTCCTTTTACGATAAAGGAAGTATTGGATTCACCCCAAAAATTCGAAATTGAGTTTTCAACAGATCTTCACGTTTTAGAGTCCCCTGAACCCAAAAAACGTATTTTTTTCATTGGTCTGTCTGTCTGTGTGTCTGTCTGTCTGGCTGTCTGTGTGTCTGTCTGTGAACAGAATATCTGAAAAACGAAAAGAGGTATGGCGTTGAAACTTCATATGTAAGTTTTCTGTACCATGTAGATGAGACTGAAGAAAATTGCATAACCGGAAGTAGGAGTTTACTTTTGTGATTTTTCAGTTTTTTTCGATTTTTTCAAAAATGGCTCCAACGATTTTTTTTAAACTTTACATTTTTATTACATTTTTAATGTGTATTGATGTGAGATTTTCCAGTTGAATACCTCTAAAATGGGTTTCTTTTGTTTTTTTCTATTTTTTTTTATTAACTCCTATTTTAAATAGAACACCCGGTATATTATTACATTTTTGAATTCAGCTTAAAATTCTAGAGAAAATTTGTCTCTTAAACTAACACTCTATTTTGTACCGTTTTTTTATTAACCGAGAGTCCTTATCTTAAAGTATTCGAGAAAAGGAAATTGCAAAGAAAGACGGACAAAAAAAGAAAGCTGAAAGGAACTGTCAAAAAGAAACTAGTGTAAAGCACTTCAAATACTTTTAAGACTGATGATAAAAATCTGGTGTGATACACGCACACAACTTCCTTTTACAGTGATCTTATAATTAGCCAAAAATTTGATTTTGAATTTTTAAGCATTTGTCAATTTTTTTTCTAAAATAACAAATTCTACGGAAACCGTACAAAATAGAGCGTTAATTGAAGAGACAGAATTCAAAAATGTAATAATATACGGGGTGTTCTATTTAAAATAGGAGTTAATAAAAAAAATTGGAAAAAACAAAAGAAACGTATTTTAGAGGTATTCAACTGAACAATCACCTATCTCACATCAATACACATTAAAAATCACAAGCGTAAACACCATACTTACGGTTAGGCGATTTTCTTCAAAAGCTTGCTATCGCATCTAGATAGTACACAAAACTTATATATGCGGTTTCAACGCCATACCTCTTTTCGTTTTTGAGATATTCTCTTCACAGACACAAAGACAGACAGACACACAGACCAATGAACAAAAACATGTGGGTTTAGGGGACTCGAAAACGTAAAGATCTGTTGAAAACTCAATTTCGAATTTTTGGGGTGAATCCAATACTTCCTTTATCGTAAAAGGAAGTAAAAATGAGAATATCGAGAAAAAACAGCATAAGAAGAACAAAACAAATGTGACACATAAGACAATTATATAAAGTGAAACCAGTGACGAACATGATTCATTCAAAAGTGACGACTGCACTTGTCTATATTGTAATGACCTTCGGTCAAAATCAAGAGATGCATGGTTAAGGTACCAACTTTGTAAAAAATAGGCGCATGCAGAATGTGCCGGGGTGTCTAAAAAATCCAAAATATTCATTTGTGAGCTCTGCAATAACTGAAACTACTCCCATTTTTTGCAAATTTTTACTGTTTAATGTATGTATGTCATTTTGCCCGCACCCAACGGGTAAGATGACTTGGTAGAAATGTGTGTTGAAAGTTTCTAAAGTAAAGGTTTGATTTATTTAGTTTTTATTGCCTAATTTAATAGAAAACGATCTAGATATTACATTCAAATAAATGATTTTAGTCTAAGAGCTAGTGACATTTTATAGTGATTATATAATTCATTACATAGTAAACCCCCAAAAACTTGTTGTCTGCCCTTAATCTGCAGTAGCGATGATCTCGCCCGCCGATTAAATGTAGCGACAACCGCGGAATTAGGGATCAAGTAAGGTGCCCAAAAACTATTATCTTGACTCCGTCGAGTTTCCCTTTAAATAGCAGCTCGCAGTGGGTATCCCCTCTCGGAAATACCAGTGGTGATTCCATCCTATAACCAATCACAGCGTTTCCGCTGGGTAATTATCCAATCATAATGTTTCCATTATGACGCAGTATTTCTACCGCAATTTAAATAGTATTATAATATTTTCGGTGCCGTCGATGTGGGTGACTAACACCCCGAGTCGAAAAGTGCCACTTTAATCCCTATTTGGCTTTCGCCGCGTGACGAATTTCCCAATTAGACTATGCCCAAATATCTCCAGTTTGCTGTAAGAAAAGTGTGAATTATGTAGCCACATATTTCACTATTAAGCTGAAAGCAAAAATGGTCCAGGGCCCTGTGTGTGTAACTTAATATGCCCGCAGTCGCAGCTGAGGGTCAAAAGTCAAAACCTTAATCTACCCATTAATATGCCTGCACGTGCAACAATTCCTTATATTGGAAAAACACATTCTGCATCTCGTAATTGCCAAATTCAAACGAAAAACTTAAGCATCTAATATTAATTGTTCATGTTTGTGTCCATTACTATAACCTATAAGTCGCGTCCTTTCACATTGCCCCCCAGATTTAAGATGCTAGTAATAACAACTATATGCAGCTTAAATCTGTAGAGAACGCGACTATTTGTTACCGCACAATCACCCCACTTCACCCTTTCACTTTATTGTTCTTTCTCGCCGCACTCGTTTTATTCCACGCACCGTGATAAGCTCAGCGCGAAGCTTTTCCCCGTACTCGCCGTGATGGTTGCAGCTTACTCTTCCTCGGATGGTCGCCTGTTGCTGGTACTCCTCCAGGTGGTTCTCCTTTGTTATTACTGAAGGTGTGTGGTATCGGCGTCGAAACCGAAATCGGTGTTTCCTGTTGTGCTCCCATTGTCCCTTGATTTCGAAATTTTCTTTCAATTTCTTGGAAACGGACTGTAGCAGGTGTTGTTGGACGGCTATTCTCCTTGATAAAGCTTTCCCAATCGGCGTCGTCTAACATTATACAGTCGTCGTCTCGGTCTGGGGTCGGGGTTTAACTGCCGCCCGTTGCTGTTACTCCTCCAGGTGGTTCTCCTTTGGTATCACTGAATGTAGGTGGTATCGTCGGCGAAACCGACGTTGAAGTTTTCCATTCTGTTTCCCTTGTCTCTTGCCCTTTATATTTGGCCTCAACTTCTCGGAATCGGTTTGTATCAGGTGTTGGTGGATGGCTATTCTCCTTGATAAACCTCTCCCAATCGGCGTCTCCTGACGATAAAACAACTATTGGTTTACTCCTTTTCACCGTTTCGTCCTTTCGTACTTCAGGACAATCTACCCAGCTGAATGGCCGCAGTCCTGTTGTGGGGTACCACTGAATGGTGTTTAAATGGACTCTTTTGTTTGTCCTTCTCTCTCCGGTTCCCCGTGGGTCCCTCATATTACGTCCTCGTATTATTATTGTCGGTGCCATCTGTAACTTTGAACTCTCTAACTTTGAATGTCGTGCAGCACCTCTACTTCGGTATATCAACCCTATTTCCCGTCGATGTCGTTCTGAGCTGTGTTTTGATTGGTCCAATTTTTGTTTCTGGATATCTTTCCCCCGTGATTGGCTGCGGCCCGAATTAGCTTGTAAATGTGTGTGGTATCGGCGTAAATTCTTCAAATTGTAAGTCCCTTTGACACGTCCGCTTATAGGTTCTGTGATAGTACATGTGTTTGGGTGTGGTTGACACTTAATCTTGTAGGGCCCTTCATAAATTAACTGTAGTTTTGCTGACACGTGTTGTTGTGTGTCGGCGATAGGATTAGTTTTTAGGAGTACTAAATCTCGTACACCGTAGTTAATTTCCCTAGAGTTTTTATCATATTGTAATTTCCTTTGTTTTGCACTTGTTTTTAAATTTTCGGGAACTGTTTTACGGATGTCGGTTATTGATAATTGTTTGTTCTTCAAAACATTACTTAGAAAACCGTCTAGATGCGTTGTTGCCTTCTTTCCTTTTACTACTTCATAAGGCGAGAAACCCGTACTCATATGTGGAATTGCGTTGAAACATGTTTCAATATTTTGAATTTGTAGTGCCCAAGTGGTATGTTGATGGTGACAGTAAACTCAAAAATACGGCCCAATTCGCGCATAACCCGTTCTGATGGATTTGATGCAGGATTCCTGATAGATGAATGTGTTGTTCTAATTCCCGCCTCTTGCAATCTCGCATACCACAATTTTGACGTAAACTGAAATCCGTGATCACTCAAAATAGTTGCTGGCTTGGTTATATAAGCAAAATCCTCTAAAATACTTTTTACTGCCGCGCGGGCTGTAGCCTTCCTCATTGCGTATAATTTCACAAATTTCGAGAATATATCTAATACAACAAAAATAAAAGTCACACCGCTCCTGCTACGTGGTAGTGGCCTATAAAAATCTACGGCCACTAATTCTCCCACCTGAGTTGCTAACACAGGTGCCATTGTGCCCCTTGAAACTTGATTACTGTGCTTCGTTTTTTGACAAATGTCGCACGCAGTGATTATTTTTTTTACATCACGATACATATTCTTCCAATAAAAATAGTTTTTTATCACGTTATAAATTTTCGTCGTCCCAAAGTGTCCAAATTCGTGGTGATATTGTATAACCAGCTCCGGTATTATACTGCGAGGTACTGCCACTCTTGTGAGTTTTTTAAATTTATCGTTATGTAGGAGTATGCCATCGGTAAGTTTAAAATTGCCAACAACTCTAGTAATCTTGTCGTCTGCGCTGTTACCTCGGCGTTCAGCAACCACGTTTTCACTACCTTTTATGTATCTAATTTCGTAATCAAACTGTTCTAGGAATAATACCCAGCGTGTCAAGCGATCGTTTAATAATTGACATCCTTTTATAAATTTTAAGGCTCTATGATCGGTGTGGATTATTATTTTCGTTGAAGCAACGTAAGTCCTAAATTTTTTTAGTGCAAACAAAATGCTAAGCAATTCTCGTTCTGTTACTGTATAGCGTAGTTCGGGACCTTTTAATGAGCGACTAGCAAACGCTACTACGCCTTTAGTTCCATCCTCACATTCCTGATAAAGTACTGCTCCTAGACCATACGCCGTGCTATCACATTGAATTTGGAATGTTAAAGCGGGCCTTGGATGTATCAGCATAACTGTGTTTAAAAAGAGTTGCTTAACTTTAGCAAATGCCTCTTGTTCCTTTTGGCCCCACTGCCACTTGGCATCCTTTTTTAGTAAACGCGTCAAGCTTCTTGTAGCCTCGCTATATTGACAGGAAAATCTACGGTAGAAGTTGCATAAGCCCAGAAATGCTCTCAACTGCTTTATTTTTTTCGGAGCTGGAAAGTCTTGAATCGCTTTTATTTTTTCCGGGTTCGCTGTTACTCCTTCAGGAGTAAGTATGTGTCCCAAAAACGTTGTTTCTTTTTGTATAAAATTGGATTTTTGTAAATTAACTGTAAGTCCTGCATTTTGTAAGCGTTGAAAAACCTGTTGTAAATGTTCTAAATGGTTGGAAAATCCGGTGAAGCTACTATTAGATCGTCGATGTAGTTGATAGCATATTTGCGGACTTCCGGCCCTAAGATGACATCCATAGCTCTTAAAAAACTGCCCACGGAAGTGCGGAGACCAAACGGCAGAACTTGGTACACGAAACTACGTCCGTTATATAAAAATCCTGTAAGATGTTGCGATTGCTTTGCCAGCGGTGTTTGCCAAAATGAAGAACGTAAATCTACTGTAGTTATGTACTTTACATTATGAAACCTCTGCAATAACTCTTCTACTGGTGGTGGTGTTTCGCAGTCGGCAATCATGTGTTCATTCAGGTGTCTTGCATCCAAACAAATTCTGACCGTGTTATCTTTCTTTTTAACTACTATAAAAGGACTGACGTAGTTCGTAGGTTCGCGTTTTATTATTCCTAGTTCCAGCATTTCATTAATGGCTACTTCCACCGCGGGTCGTAGTGCAACTGGTACCGGATACGAATGCCGTACAAAGGGTTTGTCATCTCTCATTCGTATTTTATGCTCATATAGATGAGTTAGCCCAGGTCGCTTAGAAAATATCTGTTGAAATTTTTTTTTTATTTCAAAGAGTTCTTTTTGTTGGCTTGTGCTCAAAGCAGTTTTTCTCGCTTTTTCGTGTAGAGCTTCTTCAGATTCTGCAACTTGAGTGTTAATAGTGGCCACCATGGGAAGTTCCTCGGTAGAGAATTCGCTATTATCTGTAGTAAAATTGTTACACCCGTATTCATAGTCGTTCGCCAGCGGATCGCCGGCGACTCGCCGGAGTTTCGTTCTGAATAGTATGTTGGCGGCACTGTACGTCTATGTCAAATTCGAGGTGATCAGGTTAGGTTTTCAGTCAGTTTCTGTCAAAACTGACACAAAATCTAACCTGCTAACCTCGAATTTGACATAAACGTACAGTGCCGCCAACATACTATTCATAACGAAACTCTGGCGAGTCGCCGGCGATCCGCTGGCGAACGACTATGAATACGGGCCTTAGTGTTTTTTCCGGAAAAGTCGTAATTTGCAATTCCTGTTGATTATAATAAATGACAGCCGAATACCGTGTCAACCAATCTGATCCTAATATTAATGGCTTAACTAAGTTTTTAATAACTAGACATTCAACGTATAAATAAAATCCTTGGAATTCTAACGGTATTAACGCCTGTAGTTTTATACGAGATGTTGGTTTCCCAACTGCCCCTCTTAGCTGTAACGATGGAACTGGTAGTACTTCGATTTTTGTATTTGAAGCAATAACATTATTAAACTCGTCCTCGCATATGCATGTAACTTCGCTGCCGCTGTCTAGTAATGCCAATAATTTACCAGTAGGCCCGTGTACCAATATCTCTGGTAAAACGCGTAATTGTTTTCCCGAGTCAATTTCCGCACCTTCCATTTCAGTTGTAGCCGCCCCCTGCAGGGACAACACCTTTATGGTTACTGGGGTCCTTTGAATGGTCCACAGAAAGAATTCGTATTGCCAAACGAGCTGAGCTCTTGGCAGGTTTCCTTTATGAATTCTTAAATATTTTTTTTTGCCCCCTTTTAATTACATTAATAGCTGGCCAAAATTCGTTGGTGTTTCCTATCGCCTTGCCTTGAGGGAGCTGTTGTAATTTGGTATTTGATTTATGATATGGGGCTGCTTTGAAATATTCATAACGGTTGATTTTTCGGAATGTCGTGTTTTTTTGTATACCTTGTCCGGCCTGGACGCCCGAAGTGTCCTTGGGTATAAGTATCAGATGTCATAACGGTTTGAATATATGGATCAGGATTCGGCCTACTTTTGAAGCTTTTAGTATCGCAATTAATCGCATCCTGTTTTCGCAGGAATTCTGCTGCATCCGTTAACTCTGCGCTTTTACATATTTCCCAGAGTGAACGAATCTTGTCCGGAAAATGTTTCATTATATCAGACAATAACAGCTGTTCAGGAATTGAAGGTGTTAATCTCCGTGCACGACTGACAAAAAATGAAAAATGTTCTATCATGGTTTGTTTGCCCCCCGGTCTCCATTTCGCCGAATTCAACTCATTTCTAAATGATGATTGTTCTAATTCTGACCAGAAGGTGTGCAAAAAATCTTCTTTGAATTATCCAAAGGTTTTCCATTTACTTTCGTAAATTGCCTTCCAATGGCGAGCTGAACCTCTCAGGGACTCGCTATTTCTAGCTGTTGCTGAGAATCCAGTTTCAATTTATCGCAGTACATTTTTAGCTGATCTAAGAAATCAACTGGGTTTAGTTCAGAATTTCCTCTGAAAATCGGCTTTTCAGGTAATGTTGCTAGTAAAAACGGGTGTTGCCATGGTAATGGTGGTAACATAGAGTAGTTAGGCGCACTGTTTGATGTTGAAGGCTGCCTTAGTGTTTTCTCCTCTGCGGTGTTACTGGTTACAAGTGTCGTCTCAGGTATACTAGTTGTCTGCATATCCAGCTCGTGTGTAATATGGGATTGGTTTTTGCCTTCGGACCTTCTTTCACCATCATCTTCGCTGCTTGGCTTCAATTTTCTTGCGTCGGATGCACCTATTGAACTTGTAGTTGCGGAATTCATTAGTGATACTGATGCCGCTATCTTTTGCACCTTGGTCATCATTCCGACCATAAAATCCTTAAGAGCGGTTTGTTGTTCCTGTTCGATCGTTTGATAGGCTTCTGCCCATTCAAAAAACCAATTCGGTACAGTTACTGTGCGCACCTCTGTATCAATTTCGCCCTCTTCGTTGTCTTCCCCGACTACTTGTTCTGGAGTTATGTCTGGCATCTCGATATTATTTTCCATTGTGTGAGTGTGAGAGTGTGAGCCTTTTATCTGACTTAAATCCTGGTCACGGCACCAAATTTCTGTAACGAGACAAACTTGTGGTGTCGTCTTCTGATGGCCTCTAGTGATCTATAACCCCCTACGTTGTGTACATCACTTTGTTTTAATTTAACAGGTTTTATGAATGCTTTAAACAAGTTCTCGTAACTTGTGTACCCTTAGGGTTCTTATAACCCTTGTAACTGCAAGTTCTTCATTTAAGTAGGCTCATACACACACTTTGATGAAATAAAACGCCAAAAACGCTTTATACATTTATTAAAGCAATAAACCCTATACTCTCGTATATAAAAGTAAATGTAACAACCAAATTGTTCCCTTTACCTTTCTGTAGTAGGCACAGTCTAATGGGATATGTAATGCTCTTCAATTTTTGGTGTAATAATAGCAATACGGTGACTTAGTCAGTGCAAGGAAGGACTTGAGAGTTTGTAAAGGAAATTTATCAGTGAAGGAAATTGCGCCGCCGCTCTCCACCTGCTGTAGCGACAACCGCGTAATTAGGGATAAGGAAAACCACCGTCGTCTGCCCTTAACCTGCAGTAGTGATGATCTCGCCCGCCGATTAAATGTAGCGACAACCGCGGAATTAGGGATAAGGAAAACCCCCGTCGTCTGCCCTTAACCTGCAGTAGCGATGATCTCGCCCGCCGATTAAATGTAGCGACAACCGCGGAATTAGGGATAAGGACAACCACTGTCGTCTGCCCTTAACCTGCAGTAGCGATGATCTCGCCCGCCAATTAAATGTAGCGACAACCGCGGAATTAGGGATCAATAAGGTGCCCAAAAACTGTTGTCTTGACTCCGTCGAGTTTCCCTTTAAATAGCAGCTCGCAGTGGGTATCACCTCTCGGAAATACCAGTGGTGATTCTACCCTATAACCAATCACAGCGTTTCCGCTGGGTAATTATTCAATCATAATGTTTCCATTATGACGCAGTATTTCTACCGCAATTTAAATAGTATTATAATATTTTCGGTGCCCTCGATGTGGGTGACTAACACCCCGAGTCGTAAATTGCCACTTTAATCCCTATTTGGCTTTCGCCGCGTGACGAATTTCCCAATTAGACTATGCCCAAATATCTCCAGTTTCCTGTAAGAAAAGTGTGAATTATGTGGCCACATATTTGACTATTAAGCTGAAAGCAAAAATGGTTCCAGGGCCCTGTGTGTGTAACTTAATATGCCCGCAGTCGCAGCTGAGGGTCAAAAGTCAAAACCTTAATCTACCCATTAATATGCTTGCACGTGCAACAATTCCTTATATTGGAAAAACACATTCTGCATCTCGTATTTGCCAAATTCTAACGAAAAACTTAAGCATCTAATATTAATTGTTCATGTTTGTGTCCATTACTATAACCTATAAGTCGCGTCCTCTCACAATAGTTACGATGTATAGATCAGCGATTATACGCTTGACAACGTGATATAACTGTTTTGGTTTTTTTGCTGGGTCCAACAATTAAAAATATTCAATCTAGAGCCATAATTTTGAACATCGTGAGTAGAAAGGGGACAGTTCGCCCCTCCACTTTTAATTGATTCGCGGGTGCGCCACTGGATTCGCGGTTTAATTCGCGGATTTATTCGCGGATTTCGCGGTTTTAATTTTAATTCGCGGATTGACCTAATTAATTTCGCGGTTTGATCTAATTAATCACATATGAAGTTTGATATGTAATTTACATATGTGCTACTGATTAAATTACGCATTAGATTTTTTAATTTGCTTCTGGAATTACGCGTCGGGCTTCGGCGGCCATCTTGGATTTCTGGCGGGAATATTTGAAATTTGAATTTTTTCCGATTTTTTTTTCTAAGTTCCATTATTTGAATTTTAAACTTCCCGGGTGTCAGCAGCCACCTTGGTTTTCTGCGCGCGCACCTCTCGCTGTAGTCGTTTTTAATTTTGAATTTTCGCGGAAATATTTGAAATTCAAACTGGTGGATCTATCTCGCTCTTCGAAGCTGCTGTCTCTCTCTTGCATTCACTCGCGGAAATATTTAAATTTAAAAAAAGCTATTTGCGTCGGACCCGAGTGGGAATCGAACCCTCTACGTTTGCATACACATTGGGCTCACATCGATCGATGCCTCTAGACCACGGAGCGCTACGGGATTTAAAGGGTTTGAGCGGTGTGCCATCCCGCTTGAGTACCGCTATGCTGTCATATTATAAAATTATTTATTTCCTGAAAATTATAATTAATAACAGATGAACTGCATTGTGCATAATTTAGAACCATAGTAATATTTTTAAAAGGCGAAATAATTATTTTAGTCCCTTATATAAATACACGCATTCTGACTATGCTAGCTTTCTCTTTCAAAGTTTTGACGTCATTGCATAGCGGGCTGTAAATTTTAACCGACAAAATGCATTGTTACCGGGGGATTGTATCTGCTGGAGTTTAGACTTTTTATAATAGAAATTAAATAAATGAACTGAATCACTCAAATGGGTTATAACGCTCAGGATCAAGCGGTCTCTATTTAATAAATGTGTTTTACAATCAACCATTGTTTTATTTGCAGACGGTATAGAAAATCTATTTTATTTTAAATAAACGTTGTACCACACAACCTATTTTTCAAAAATTTAGATTATAAGAATAGGGAATGTTTAGCTTATTGTGTTTAAAGGTTGGTACAATTTAAAAAAAAATTAGATTTGCAACAGCTTTTGCTGTAATTAGTGCTTTTATTTTTATAATATGAGTGACGTGTATGCGTGGATTAACGATATTTCCATCGTTCTCTGCCTGCTATATAGATGGAAATTTCCTCTCGAGTTCTTGGTCAATCGAATATATTCCGGCGAAATGCTGTAACATATTTAAATTTATGTTGCTATGCTTGCTTACAAAAAGACGTTATGGAGCAATCAATTAATTGATCTAATTAAATTCGCGGTTGTCAAATAATATCAAATTTTAAACTTTGAACACAACAGTTTTAAAATATTGCTCGGCTAACATAAAGAAGATATACGTATTGCTTGAGTAAGAAAGAGATAAACATAGTAGCAAATATTGGAGAAGGCTTGCCTAATTTTAATTATGACATTTGTCAACTAAACATGCCTAGTACTAATAGAAATAATTACTTTATTTTTATAATCTGCTCTTTTATAATATCGCTGCGGAACTTACGAGATGTTCTTTATGTTTACTTTAGAAACCCTTAACCCTTTTCATTTAAATCGCGAAATCCGCATAAATATATTACTATAAAAAATCGCGAAAAGTGTTGAGTAAATAAATGCAACGCTGTGTAAAGCCGTAAAACTTTTAGTTATTGTACGTTTACAAGATGGGTCTTTTGACAAAGTGGAAGAACCAAACTATGCTATTGTAAATGTACAGATTTTTCACTGTCAATTTGTATATAACAACTTAATGTAAATTGGTATTTGGAACATTTTAACGAAAACAGCGACTTCTTTCGGCATAAACTGTTTCTTCTCACTACGGAACCCTATTTTATAAGTAAACGTCTGAAATTGTGTCATTATATCGATAAAAACTGCATTTTAGTTTAAAAAATTCCAATATAAATGCAAACGGACGAAAATAAAAACGCAATTAACCACAAAGTAACATAATTTTGAATAAAAAAACACAATTTCGTTGGAAAAATGTTCTGTTTCACTTAAAATTTTACAAAAACTGACATCATGTCACTTGAAATTATACAAAAAACGACATTTTTATCCAATAAGCGATAAAAAAATACGCCGTCTCACATAAATTTTAGAAAATCGACAGCATCTCCCATGAAAATTTATAAAAATCGGCATCTTGTCACATTAAATTCTGTAAAAACGACAAAAACAATATTTTTTTCACAACTTTCATTGAAAAATAGTAAAATTTTACGAAAATACGTCTGTGCTGACGACAAATGAAAATAAATTTGAATAGAAACACGCAAAAATTACGAAAAGACGTATGTGTTGACCCCAAAGTAACAAAAATTTGAATAAAATCACACAATCATACAGCATCTCACATAAATTTTCGCAAATATCGACATCATGTCACATAAATTATACAAAAACTGTCATCACGTCACTTGAAATTATACAAAAAACGATATTTTATTCAACACACGATGAAAATTGAACAAAAATCACGCAATTACTTAAAGGTTGGTACAATTTAAAAAAAAATTAGATTTGCAACAGCTTTTGCTGTAATTAGTGCTTTTATTTTTATAATATGAGTGACGTGTATGCGTGGATTAACGATATTTCCATCGTTCTCTGCCTGCTATATAGATGGAAATTTCCTCTCGAGTTCTTGGTCAATCGAATATATTCCGGCGAAATGCTGTAACATATTTAAATTTATGTTGCTATGCGTGCTTACAAAAAGACGTTATGGAGCAATCAATTAATTGATCTAATTAAATTCGCGGTTGTCAAATAATATCAAATTTTAAACTTTGAACACAACAGTTTTAAAATATTGCTCGGCTAACATAAAGAAGATATACGTATTGCTTGAGTAAGAAAGAGATAAACATAGTAGCAAATATTGGAGAAGGCTTGCCTAATTTTAATTATGACATTTGTCAACTAAACATGCCTAGTACTAATAGAAATAATTACTTTATTTTTATAATCTGCTCTTTTATAATATCGCTGCGGAACTTACGAGATGTTCTTTATGTTTACTTTAGAAACCCTTAACCCTTTTCATTTAAATCGCGAAATCCGCATAAATATATTACTATAAAAAATCGCGAAAAGTGTTGAGTAAATAAATGCAACGCATTGTAAAGCCGTAAAACTTTTAGTTATTGTACGTTTACAAGATGGGTCTTTTGACAAAGTGGAAGAACCAAACTATGCTATTGTAAATGTACAGATTTTTCACTGTCAATTTGTATATAACAACTTAATGTAAATTGGTATTTGGAACATTTTAACGAAAACAGCGACTTCTTTCGGCATAAACTGTTTCTTCTCACTACGGAACCCTATTTTATAAGTAAACGTCTGAAATTGTGTCATTATATCGATAAAAACTGCATTTTAGTTTAAAAAATTCCAATATAAATGCAAACGGACGAAAATAAAAACGCAATTAACCACAAAGTAACATAATTTTGAATAAAAAAACACAATTTCGTTGGAAAAATGTTCTGTTTCACTTAAAATTTTACAAAAACTGACATCATGTCACTTGAAATTATACAAAAAACGACATTTTTATCCAATAAGCGATAAAAAAATACGCCGTCTCACATAAATTTTAGAAAATCGACAGCATCTCCCATGAAAATTTATAAAAATCGGCATCTTGTCACATTAAATTCTGTAAAAACGACAAAAACAATATTTTTTTCACAACTTTCATTGAAAAATAGTAAAATTTTACGAAAATACGTCTGTGCTGACGACAAATGAAAATAAATTTGAATAGAAACACGCAAAAATTACGAAAAGACGTATGTGTTGACCCCAAAGTAACAAAAATTTGAATAAAATCACACAATCATACAGCATCTCACATAAATTTTCGCAAATATCGACATCATGTCACATAAATTATACAAAAACTGTCATCACGTCACTTGAAATTATACAAAAAACGATATTTTATTCAACACACGATGAAAATTGAACAAAAATCACGCAATTACTTAAAGGTTGGTACAATTTAAAAAAAAATTAGATTTGCAACAGCTTTTGCTGTAATTAGTGCTTTTATTTTTATAATATGAGTGACGTGTATGCGTGGATTAACGATATTTCCATCGTTCTCTGCCTGCTATATAGATGGAAATTTCCTCTCGAGTTCTTGGTCAATCGAATATATTCCGGCGAAATGCTGTAACATATTTAAATTTATGTTGCTATGCGTGCTTACAAAAAGACGTTATGGAGCAATCAATTAATTGATCTAATTAAATTCGCGGTTGTCAAATAATATCAAATTTTAAACTTTGAACACAACAGTTTTAAAATATTGCTCGGCTAACATAAAGAAGATATACGTATTGCTTGAGTAAGAAAGAGATAAACATAGTAGCAAATATTGGAGAAGGCTTGCCTAATTTTAATTATGACATTTGTCAACTAAACATGCCTAGTACTAATAGAAATAATTACTTTATTTTTATAATCTGCTCTTTTATAATATCGCTGCGGAACTTACGAGATGTTCTTTATGTTTACTTTAGAAACCCTTAACCCTTTTCATTTAAATCGCGAAATCCGCATAAATATATTACTATAAAAAATCGCGAAAAGTGTTGAGTAAATAAATGCAACGCATTGTAAAGCCGTAAAACTTTTAGTTATTGTACGTTTACAAGATGGGTCTTTTGACAAAGTGGAAGAACCAAACTATGCTATTGTAAATGTACAGATTTTTCACTGTCAATTTGTATATAACAACTTAATGTAAATTGGTATTTGGAACATTTTAACGAAAACAGCGACTTCTTTCGGCATAAACTGTTTCTTCTCACTACGGAACCCTATTTTATAAGTAAACGTCTGAAATTGTGTCATTATATCGATAAAAACTGCATTTTAGTTTAAAAAATTCCAATATAAATGCAAACGGACGAAAATAAAAACGCAATTAACCACAAAGTAACATAATTTTGAATAAAAAAACACAATTTCGTTGGAAAAATGTTCTGTTTCACTTAAAATTTTACAAAAACTGACATCATGTCACTTGAAATTATACAAAAAACGACATTTTTATCCAATAAGCGATAAAAAAATACGCCGTCTCACATAAATTTTAGAAAATCGACAGCATCTCCCATGAAAATTTATAAAAATCGGCATCTTGTCACATTAAATTCTGTAAAAACGACAAAAACAATATTTTTTTCACAACTTTCATTGAAAAATAGTAAAATTTTACGAAAATACGTCTGTGCTGACGACAAATGAAAATAAATTTGAATAGAAACACGCAAAAATTACGAAAAGACGTATGTGTTGACCCCAAAGTAACAAAAATTTGAATAAAATCACACAATCATACAGCATCTCACATAAATTTTCGCAAATATCGACATCATGTCACATAAATTATACAAAAACTGTCATCACGTCACTTGAAATTATACAAAAAACGATATTTTATTCAACACACGATGAAAATTGAACAAAAATCACGCAATTACAAGCCATCTCACATAAATTTTCACAAAAATCGACATCATGTTACATAAACTATGCATAATTTTGCAAATGTTTTACACTTTTTATAAAATGCATCGCTCAAAATTAAAAGAAATAGCAATTTCGTTGAAAAAATCTACTACCACAATCATTTCGATAAACAAAATTCAAAAAATCTTATACTTTTGACGGAAATATATGTATGTTGACCACAAATTAACATAATTTTTAAATAAAAACGCGCAATTCGTTGAAAAAAATATTCTGACACCACCAAAACACGCAATTTCATTGAAATATATATATATGTTGTCCGCAAATTAACATAAAGTTGAATAAAAACACGTAATTTTGTTGAAAAAATGTTCTGGCCCCTTCATTTCACTTAAAATTTTACAAAACTGCCATCATAACACTTGAAATTATACAAAATATATGTATGTTGATCACAAATTAACATAAACCTGAATAAAACACACAATTTCGTTGAAAAATTTGCAAATGTTTTACACTTTTTTATAAAATGTATCGCACAAAATTAAAAGAAATCACAATTTTCTAAATTATATCACGCTATTATGAAATCGTAGATTGATTTTTTTGAAATTTTACACTTTGTAACTGTAAAATAACTACAAATACTAATATTTTAGCTTTAGACTTTGTAATTATTGCAGATTCGAGAAAAAAAACAAAGCAGAGTGGAAATAAAAAACACAAACACTTTGTAATAAACAAATATATTGTTCTTATTTCGTATAATACTTAATAATATAAATATAAATGTACAGCAGAATGTCTTATTTCTAAAAATTCGCTAGCAATTTACAAAACTGTAGTTTGAGGTGCACGACATTTCAAATTAAAAAGACTGCAAGTAATAAAATCAGAAATTCATTGTGTAATTTTAAAGTTTAAGATGCACCCAATCTAGAATTCCCTTCGTTTTTGGTGTTGATGACATCTGCCTTAGAGGCGTTTTTCTAACGGCCCTTTTTTGGAGGCGTTTCCTTATCGGCGTTCTTCTGACTGAACCTTTTTGATGTGGACTTGGATGAGTAGCTGGTGTTTTTAATTTATATTCTAAATCGGACTCGCAGTTATCAGTTTCCATTTCGGTTTTTCCTGTAGTATCAGTCGGGGTTGGCTTCTTTTGCTGTTTAGGTTTAGCTAGCAGCACATTAGCAACGTTAAGGTCTTTGATGTACTCAGCAAACTGTAGGCGTCCGGGTGGATTAATAGTTTTTCGAGGCCGCAGAGTGTCATGAATTAAATCGACTATGTTAGACGCCGGTAAAATTTCACCCTTTATAGTAACGGTGCCCTTGTGATCCCAGCTCACATCGTTTGAGGTACTCAAAATGCGTAGGAAAACTTCAGCTTTTTTCTTAAAAGTTTTGGGAAGTGTAGATAAAATAACGGCATTTGATAGGCTGTCACTGGTTGTTTCAATAGGTATTTTGATTGGCTGCCGCGCCTGGTTTGTGAAATGAAGGAATCGTTGTAAAACCTGATTGTACTGGATCCATTTATCGTGATCAGTTAATTTGAACTTTAAAACTTTTTGCATTTCGTCATCAAGCTGTGATAATATATTTTTCTCCGCATCATCGCCAGACTTAAGACGTTGGACAAATTCCGACGATACAATCAACATCTTCCGCTCTTTGTCCATTTTAGTCGAAAAGGAGCTCAGTCGTTTGTTCTAGTAGAGCCGTCGTGAATAAACTAGCTTAAAATCAAGACTTTCATAATAAATATATAAAAAAAAATATGACAGGTACGGGAATCGAACCCGTATTCTCTCTCGAGATCAGAACTTGAATCTGACGCCTTAACCATTCGGCCAACCTGCCTCCCTATATAAACGAGCACTCTCTGCATAATTAAGAAAACATATAGTTTAAAAAGCCTTCTGCATGCAATTTCAAACAATATTTCATATAAATTAAGCCATGTACAAATTTCTAAATCGGTTTTGATATATATTTTATCGAAAGATTGGACCCACAGCTACCGTTTTATTACTATTTGTCGTGATGCGTCATCGATGAATTTTACAAGTGCCATCCTGTCTGCTGTGTGACGTAGGTAATGTCTCCATACCTTTTTATTTTAAAATTCTATAAAATCAGAGGTCCAAACTGCTGCCGCATCAGGTAACAGAGTACAATGGTTTAAAACGTGTTAGTGCGGCATCAGTCGGGCCTCTGTTTTTATAGAATTTTAAAATAAAAAGGGGTGGACACATTACCTACGTCACATCGCAGACAGGCTGGCTCTTGTAAAATTCATCGATGACGCATCACGACAAATAGTAATAAAACGGTAGCTGTGGGTCCAATCTTTCGATAAAATATATATCAAAACCGATTTAGAAATTTGTACATGGCTTAATTTATATGAAATATTGTTTGAAATTGCATGCAGAAGGCTTTTTAAACTATATGTTTTCTTAATTATGCAGAGAGTGCTCGTTTATATAGGGAGGCAGGTTGGCCGAATGGTTAAGGCGTCAGATTCAAGTTCTGATCTCGAGAGAGAATACGGGTTCGATTCCCGTACCTGTCATATTTTTTTTTATATATTTATTATGAAAGTCTTGATTTTAAGCTAGTTTATTCACGACGGCTCTAGTAGAACAAACGACTGAGCTCCTTTTCGACTAAAATGGACAAAGAGCGGAAGATGTTGATTGTATCGCCGGAATTTGTCCAACGTCTTAAGTCTGGCGATGATGCGGAGAAAAATATATTATCACAGCTTGATGACGAAATGCAAAAAGTTTTAAAGTCCAAATTAACTGATCACGATAAATGGATCCAGTACAATCAGGTTTTACAACGATTCCTTCATTTCACAAACCAGGCGCGGCAGCCAATCAAAATACCTATTGAAACAACCAGTGACAGCCTATCAAATGCCGTTATTTTATCTACACTTCCCAAAACTTTTAAGAAAAAAGCTGAAGTTTTCCTACGCATTTTGAGTACCTCAAACGATGTGAGCTGGGATCACAAGGGCACCGTTACTATAAAGGGTGAAATTTTACCGGCGTCTAACATAGTCGATTTAATTCATGACACTCTGCGGCCTCGAAAAACTATTAATCCACCCGGACGCCTACAGTTTGCTGAGTACATCAAAGACCTTAACGTTGCTAATGTGCTGCTAGCTAAACCTAAACAGCAAAAGAAGCCAACCCCGACTGATACTACAGGAAAAACCGAAATGGAAACTGATAACTGCGAGTCCGATTTAGAATATAAATTAAAAACACCAGCTACTCATCCAAGTCCACATCAAAAAGGTTCAGTCAGAAGAACGCCGATAAGGAAACGCCTCCAAAAAAGGGCCGTTAGAAAAACGCCTCTAAGGCAGATGTCATCAACACCAAAAACGAAGGGAATTCTAGATTGGGTGCATCTTAAACTTTAAAATTACACAATGAATTTCTGATTTTATTACTTGCAGTCTTTTTAATTTGAAATGTCGTGCACCTCAAACTACAGTTTTGTAAATTGCTAGCGAATTTTTAGAAATAAGACATTCTGCTGTACATTTATATTTATATTATTAAGTATTATACGAAATAAGAACAATATATTTGTTTATTACAAAGTGTTTGTGTTTTTTATTTCCACTCTGCTTTGTTTTTTTTCTCGAATCTGCAATAATTACAAAGTCTAAAGCTAAAATATTAGTATTTGTAGTTATTTTACAGTTACAAAGTGTAAAATTTCAAAAAAATCAATCTACGATTTCATAATAGCGTGATATAATTTAGAAAATTGTGATTTCTTTTAATTTTGTGCGATACATTTTATAAAAAAGTGTAAAACATTTGCAAATTTTTCAACGAAATTGTGTGTTTTATTCAGGTTTATGTTAATTTGTGATCAACATACATATATTTTGTATAATTTCAAGTGTTATGATGGCAGTTTTGTAAAATTTTAAGTGAAATGAAGGGGCCAGAACATTTTTTCAACAAAATTACGTGTTTTTATTCAACTTTATGTTAATTTGCGGACAACATATATATATATTTCAATGAAATTGCGTGTTTTGATGGTGTCAGAATATTTTTTTCAACGAATTGCCCGTTTTTATTTAAAAATTATGTTAATTTGTGGTCAACATACATATATTTCCGTCAAAAGTATAAGATTTTTTGAATTTTGTTTATCGAAATGATTGTGGTAGTAGATTTTTTCAACGAAATTGCTATTTCTTTTAATTTTGAGCGATGCATTTTATAAAAAGTGTAAAACATTTGCAAAATTATGCATAGTTTATGTAACATGATGTCGATTTTTGTGAAAATTTATGTGAGATGGCTTGTAATTGCGTGATTTTTGTTCAATTTTCATCGTGTGTTGAATAAAATATCGTTTTTTGTATAATTTCAAGTGACGTGATGACAGTTTTTGTATAATTTATGTGACATGATGTCGATATTTGCGAAAATTTATGTGAGATGCTGTATGATTGTGTGATTTTATTCAAATTTTTGTTACTTTGGGGTCAACACATACGTCTTTTCGTAATTTTTGCGTGTTTCTATTCAAATTTATTTTCATTTGTCGTCAGCACAGACGTATTTTCGTAAAATTTTACTATTTTTCAATGAAAGTTGTGAAAAAAATATTGTTTTTGTCGTTTTTACAGAATTTAATGTGACAAGATGCCGATTTTTATAAATTTTCATGGGAGATGCTGTCGATTTTCTAAAATTTATGTGAGACGGCGTATTTTTTTATCGCTTATTGGATAAAAATGTCGTTTTTTGTATAATTTCAAGTGACATGATGTCAGTTTTTGTAAAATTTTAAGTGAAACAGAACATTTTTCCAACGAAATTGTGTTTTTTTATTCAAAATTATGTTACTTTGTGGTTAATTGCGTTTTTATTTCGTCCGTTTGCATTTATATTGGAATTTTTTAAACTAAAATGCAGTTTTTATCGATATAATGACACAATTTCAGACGTTTACTTATAAAATAGGGTTCCGTAGTGAGAAGAAACAGTTTATGCCGAAAGAAGTCGCTGTTTTCGTTAAAATGTTCCAAATACCAATTTACATTAAGTTGTTATATACAAATTGACAGTGAAAAATCTGTACATTTACAATAGCATAGTTTGGTTCTTCCACTTTGTCAAAAGACCCATCTTGTAAACGTACAATAACTAAAAGTTTTACGGCTTTACAATGCGTTGCATTTATTTACTCAACACTTTTCGCGATTTTTTATAGTAATATATTTATGCGGATTTCGCGATTTAAATGAAAAGGGTTAAGGGTTTCTAAAGTAAACATAAAGAACATCTCGTAAGTTCCGCAGCGATATTATAAAAGAGCAGATTATAAAAATAAAGTAATTATTTCTATTAGTACTAGGCATGTTTAGTTGACAAATGTCATAATTAAAATTAGGCAAGCCTTCTCCAATATTTGCTACTATGTTTATCTCTTTCTTACTCAAGCAATACGTATATCTTCTTTATGTTAGCCGAGCAATATTTTAAAACTGTTGTGTTCAAAGTTTAAAATTTGATATTATTTGACAACCGCGAATTTAATTAGATCAATTAATTGATTGCTCCATAACGTCTTTTTGTAAGCACGCATAGCAACATAAATTTAAATATGTTACAGCATTTCGCCGGAATATATTCGATTGACCAAGAACTCGAGAGGAAATTTCCATCTATATAGCAGGCAGAGAACGATGGAAATATCGTTAATCCACGCATACACGTCACTCATATTATAAAAATAAAAGCACTAATTACAGCAAAAGCTGTTGCAAATCTATTTTTTTTTTTAAATTGTACCAACCTTTAAACACAATAAGCTAAACATTCCCTATTCTTATAATCTAAATTTTTGAAAAATAGGTTGTGTGGTACAACGTTTATTTAAAATAAAATAGATTTTCTATACCGTCTGCAAATAAAACAATGGTTGATTGTAAAACACATTTATTAAATAGAGACCGCTTGATCCTGAGCGTTATAACCCATTTGAGTGATTCAGTTCATTTATTTAATTTCTATTATAAAAAGTCTAAACTCCAGCAGATACAATCCCCCGGTAACAATGCATTTTGTCGGTTAAAATTTACAGCCCGCTATGCAATGACGTCAAAACTTTGAAAGAGAAAGCTAGCATAGTCAGAATGCGTGTATTTATATAAGGGACTAAAATAATTATTTCGCCTTTTAAAAATATTACTATGGTTCTAAATTATGCACAATGCAGTTCATCTGTTATTAATTATAATTTTCAGGAAATAAATAATTTTATAATATGACAGCATAGCGGTACTCAAGCGGGATGGCACACCGCTCAAACCCTTTAAATCCCGTAGCGCTCCGTGGTCTAGAGGCATCGATCGATGTGAGCCCAATGTGTATGCAAACGTAGAGGGTTCGATTCCCACTCGGGTCCGACGCAAATAGCTTTTTTTAAATTTAAATATTTCCGCGAGTGAATGCAAGAGAGAGACAGCAGCTTCGAAGAGCGAGATAGATCCACCAGTTTGAATTTCAAATATTTCCGCGAAAATTCAAAATTAAAAACGACTACAGCGAGAGGTGCGCGCGCAGAAAACCAAGGTGGCTGCTGACACCCGGGAAGTTTAAAATTCAAATAATGGAACTTAGAAAAAAAAATCGGAAAAAATTCAAATTTCAAATATTCCCGCCAGAAATCCAAGATGGCCGCCGAAGCCCGACGCGTAATTCCAGAAGCAAATTAAAAAATCTAATGCGTAATTTAATCAGTAGCACATATGTAAATTACATATCAAACTTCATATGTGATTAATTAGATCAAACCGCGAAATTAATTAGGTCAATCCGCGAATTAAAATTAAAACCGCGAAATCCGCGAATAAATCCGCGAATTAAACCGCGAATCCAGTGGCGCACCCGCGAATCAATTAAAAGTGGAGGGGCGAACTGTCCCCTTTCTACTATCGTGGTTATAGTAACATTGTAGGGATTTTAATACTTTTGATATTACTACAAAATAATACGATTTTTTCTTGTTTAATTAATTTTCCATTCATTATATAATCGTAACGAATATCACTCGATTATCAAAATAATCGATTACTTCTGACCAACTAGACGTATTCCTTAAAATTTTTTTTTCGCAGAATACGTCTTGTTGGTCGGGAAGTAAAATAATCGACTATTTTTTACGCTCTTGTGATATTATAACTGATTATTTCCTTCATGTTCATAATAATGCGTAATCACTATGATTTCTGTCAGTTTAATGATGACAAAAATTCAAACGTCAAAATTTAACCGCAGTTAAAAATGTATGAAAATTTAATCACTAACTGAATTATATCTATTTATTCAGGAAATAATCACGCCGAACATGCGGGTGCATGAAAACTAGCCTGAATAAATTTTCACGATTTTCTGTCAGAATGTTTTGCTCATATTGTCTAATAGTAATACCAAACAATCTGTATCTGAGCATCGAATTAGAATTTGCATGTTAGAATTTAACAAACCTGCATCTATCTGCTTTGTCGACATGATCAAGGCTTTCGATCGAGTCCGCCTAACAGACATTATCAAAATAATGCGAGGAAAGGAAGTAAACCAGAGATTAATAAAGTTAATATACGAGATCAATAGTTATTGCAGAACATAAAAGTAATACATTAACTAACTGAAGAAATACAAATACGCACAGGTATAAGGCAAGGCGACTCACTTAGCCCGTTTATATTCAACATGGTTATGGACAAAATAGTTGAAAATCTACTCAAAAGAGCAGGCTACAAAATGGGAAACACCTACTTTAATGTGGTTTGCTATGCTGACGATGCAGTACTTATCGCTGATTCAGAAGACAACCTGCAGAGATTACTCGACTCTTTCAATCAAACAGCAAAACAATTAAATATGGTCATCAACACGGACAAAACCAAATGCCTAGTAACATCCAAAGAGCCGATAAGATGCAAATTAGAGATCAAACAGAAGATTATAGAACAAGTAAATCATTTCAAATGTTTGGGAGCCGAGATAACAAGTTTTGGAAATCTATACAGGGTGTTTAAAAAATACGTTTGAATATTTTACCCACTTATAGATTTCATCAATACAAACAAAAATGTCCTAATAAACATGGGTCCAGAAACGCTTCGTTTTCGAGATACAGGGTGTTAACTTTTTTTAAATCTTGTTTTTTTATGTTATCTAAAAATGCTTTGAGCGATTTTAATGACATTTTTACAGTTTGTTTATAACTTTATGAGGTATCTTTTGGACGTATTACAGTTGAGGTAATAATTCCACGGGCATGCTCACGGGGCATATCGATTAGGTTTTTTCACAAGAAAATAACGCCCACAAGATATTTTGCAATTTTTATATATTTTTTTAATAAAGCAACTAAAAACGCAACTTTTTTGTTTCGTAAGATTTTTCAGATCTCGCTTCGTTTTCAAGAAAAAAAAGCCCATATGTTTGCACATCTGAACCTGTTAAGACAAAAACTAAAATGCTTCAATACATCAAATCCCCTTAGCCGATTTTAGTGAAACTTTGAAAGTTTACTGGTGGTATTAATGATCATGTTTTGGAACACTTAGATTTCAATTACTTATACCAGGGGCAACCGGGATTTTTTTTTTTAACTTTAACACTCTGTATCTCAAAAACGAAGCATTTCCGGACCCATGTTTATTAGGACTTTCTTGTTTGTATTGATGAGATCTATAAGTGGGTTCAGTTCAGTTTGAGAAGTGGAAGAGTACGGTTGTGCGCCGATATAAGTGTTGTGAACTTTCCCAATAATATATAGTGTTTACCTTACCAATCATGAGTAAATTCGTATGTGTCATTTGCACCCACAAAGTCGTAAAAAACGAGGAAATAATATGTGATACGCGCGACAAACCTATCCACACAGTATGCACAGGTCTGTCACGTGCCGAGATAAACTGTATCAGGGATGATAGTAGGCGGATATCGTACGAATGTCCAGTGCCGGTTTTACATGGGTGCTATTGGGTGCTGTAGAACCGGGCGGTAAATTTTTCTTGGGCGGCACGCAGAGCTCGCTAGTGTAATAACTCTAGCGGTCACATACGATATTAGCGGTCACATACAACAGTTCTATTACATACACAGACTCGCACTTAATAAAGTTGGCACGACGACGAAGTAAGCATATTATCATGTCCGGCTCATCTCCCGACGTCTGGTAGACCTAAGCAGGCCGCATAATAGTATACTACTAGCTGTAGCCCAAGGCGTCTGCCGCATTTAAAATTTAGGACGAATTTAATAACTGCTAGAAGACGAAGCACCACAAAACCAAACACGAGACAGGTCACACACAAAAAGTTCTCAGTTGTCAAATACAAGTGTGATGTCAACCGAAGCATCAAAGCCTCGATTTGTAAGGGTGTGTTTAAACGGAGTCTGTGGGCCCCATTCAGCAAGGCAGTAATAAACCCTCATTATTAAATGAAATGTACTTGTGTTCGTAGTTTTAAAAAACACAATCAATAGGCATAATAAGTAATTGTGTTGTTAGATAATGTTCCTATTAAAAGCAATGGGAAGTTTGTTTAGAAAAATCCGAAAATAGTAAACAGTTGAATTAAGCCTTCTACTTTTGCCGGTTTAACACGGCATGTAGTGTTTCATTATTTAAGAGGTAAAAGTGATACTTTGTGACCGGACCGGACCGGACTGCGAGACTGGACGCGTTTGACTGCCGAGTGTAAGCGAGTCAGGCAAATCCGGGCGAGGCACATAAAATAACACAGGTTTGATGAACATGAAAACCCTCTGAGCACTTCAACAATATGAGAATATATACCTCACGATTTTTAACTACTGAAAGAATTTATAAGAAACTTGAAAAAAGAATTAACTCTGTAAAGGAATATTGGGTAAACGTATTAAAAACGATTGTTAGCGTTATAAATTGGCCCAGTACTTTCAATATCGACGAAACGAGTTCGGTCAATATGAAGCCAAAGGAATAACTTTAACAAGCAACGAAAACTGCGTGGAACGACGGAGCACTAAAAGAAATAGGCAACCAAATACAGAAGTTATATTAAGAGTAAGACCTAGAGAGAAAATGGGAACATCTTCCAATTCTTGATAATCCAGATAAACTTCAGTTTGAAATTAATCGTATATCCGAGTGTACAAAAGATGTTTAATCTCCCAAAGATTTAGTGAAATTGTTACATGAAAATAAATTAATATATTCATGTGTGCCTTCGTATTTTTTTTTTCTATAATGGTTAGGAATGCTAGTGGGGAGCGTTCATTTTCCACGCTGAAACGGGTTAAAAACTATCTTCGAAATTAAATTGCACAAGAAAAATTAAATTCTTTAGCCATATTATCAGTAAATTCAGACATTTTAAAAACCGTACTCACTAACTAGCTAACCTTTTCAAATTTAAAAGCAAGAAAGCGAATCTTGTAAAACTGAGTGAAACTCCTCTTCTGTATTTTATTACGAATGTGATTGTACTTACATGTGATCATCTTAATTTCCAAAATTCCTTCCTAATATAGTTCCTAGTATATTAGTAGTCAGACATGTCAATGTATTGCAATATTGGGCATTGGCTTTGTTGTTGTTTTGTGTTGCCTATTTATTAATTTGGACTTTTTAGTTGATTTTAAAAACCAAGTTAGTTTGTGATTTTTATTAGTTTTAAACGTAAAATATTTATTTTTATGTTTTATTTATATTTCATTTTTACTCAGTTCCTAGTATATTAGTGATATTAAGCTATTGTAGAAAACACAAATAGAAAGCCA
Organism: Agriotes lineatus; assembly: GCA_940337035.1. Taxonomy (NCBI): domain Eukaryota; kingdom Metazoa; phylum Arthropoda; class Insecta; order Coleoptera; family Elateridae; genus Agriotes; species Agriotes lineatus. Next base: position 34,369,297 of record OW679195.1, on the reverse strand, counting down.
ATGTTTAAGAATGTTATTTTGTTTTTATTTCTTTTTTCTTACCTTATTCTTATAAATAAAAAGAAAATATTGGTTTTTTATTTTTTGGATATATTTTTTTATTTATTCTAGTTTTTGTTGTTTTTGATTATTTTATTTTTCACTGATGTATATTGTAATAGTAAATTACGATACAAGTGCGTAAAGCTACTCTTTAGGCACGAGTGGGGTGGAGTTAAAACGCGAGTGAGCGAGCGTTTTAAGCCCCACGAGTGACTAAAGATGCTTTGCGCATGTGTATCGTACAATATTTTATCTACGATAAAATCTAAAAAATACGGTAAATATAAAAAATATTTTACTTGTAAATTAGAATTACTAGCAACCGGTCCTAATTTTGAGTGTTTTAAAAATTTTAAAACACGTTGCTACTAACTACGTGCCTAATTAAATTTTTTAAGCACGTTGCTATTAACGACGTAAACTAATGAAAACATCTTATTAAACAGTCGTTTTACAAACTTAAAACTGCCAACTAAAAGGCAATTCTACACACTGTCGTAGATAAAGATATTTACAATAAATAATTTCGTATTTTGGAACCCTTCTTTTTAAACATAATATAAAAATATAATTTCAGATAGTTTAAATTACTAATTTATAAAAATATAGGTAGCGGCGGCGGTTCCGATTAGCACCGGGCGCTAAAGTACCTTAAACCGGCACTGCGAATGTCCCTCATGTAAGGGCGATAAAGATATGTTTAAACAGCTAAAGTCAATTGTTACCCAACTACAAGAAGAAGTTCAAAAGCTGAAGGCCGGGATCGCTGTACAGAATAGTGATACAAATGGCGACTTCATGGAAAGTGTTATCGCAGAAATGCAAGAGCGACAATTTCGTGAATCTAACGTTGTTTTCAATATGGAGGAGTCTAAAAAATCTACTACTGACGACAGGATCGAAGAGAACTTGGGGCGAGTGAAGGAGTTGCTTATCGATACCGGGCTCAGCGGTAATATAATCGAATCTGCCAAGGTGTACAGGCTAGGCAAGTTCAAGCCAGGAGGTACGAGGCCGTTGAAAATTCTTCTTAACAACAGAAACTCGGCTATCCATGTGCTAAAGAGCAAAGCAAAAATTAGAAATAGTTTAGTGAAAGTATCGGCCGATCAAACTCTAAAACAGAGGGAGTATTTCAAACATATAAAAAATAGATTAAATAAATTGATCGAAGATGGCGTGACAAACAAGACAATAAAATTTGTAAATAAAATTCCAACGATAGTCGACAGCGTTGCTACAGGTGCTGAGGCAAAAAACCAGTCGAAGTAATATCACGGCCGCTACCTAAGGTAAACGAAAATGGTTTCGATAACATAGAGGCAGGGGGTGTGCGTTCTAAGGATATTTTATACTTGAACATACAGAGTTTGTTGGGGAATAAAACGGAATTGGAACTGTATATTCGAGAAATAGACCCATTAATAATTTGTTTAAGTGAAACTAGAATTACCTATGAAATTGAAGATGCGGAACTCAATATTATGGGTTACAAATACTTAATTTGTCACAGTAACTCTAGACATACAGGTGGTGTTATGATTTACATTCGTAATGACTTAAACTTTTCTCAATGCATCAACTACGCAGTGGACAAGGATTTCTGGGCATGTGCTATTAAAATTAAAGTTAATAATTTACAGTATAAAATTATGGTGATTTACAGCTCCCCTAGTGCACTCCCTGGTGTCTTTTTTCATGACTTTGAAAGAATATGTGAGGAATTCCTGGACAAAGATGTGTGCATCATTGTGGGCGACTTTAACATTAATTACAGTTCAAATTCGTTCTATTTGAATAAGATGAAATTATTAATTGAGAGTCTAGGTCTCTATCAATTGGTTCAGGCTCCGACAAGAATAACGGAAACGAGTGAGACAATAATAGATTACATCCTAACAAACAACAAAAATATTAAATACGCAAATTGCTCTACGCCAAAAATATCGGACCATAATAATTAGTTAATTGAAGTCAATTATACATTCGTAAATAGCAAGCAAATTATATATAAACGTTGCTACAAAAATTTCTCTGTTAAGAACTTCCACAACCTGTTAGTAAACAGCGAATGGAATAATTCAAATAGTAATGTTGATTATGCAGCGGAATCATTTACTAATACCTTATTAGGTACTCTTGATAATCTATGCCCATTAAAAAAATGTTTGTTGACAAGTAGATTCTCTCATAAACAATGGCTTACACAAAATATAATTGCTGATATGAAAATTAGAGACAATTTATTTAGTACGGCTGTTCAAACTCGAAATGCTGTAGATTGGGAAAATTACAAGACTGCATGAAATAAAGTAGTTACTAGCGTGAAGAAGGCCAAAGAAATGTATTATTTTAATGAAATAGATAAAAATAAGGCAAACAGTAAGTTGATGTGGAAAAACATTAAAAACCTTGTTGATGCTAAAGTAGATAACAATATAAAAGAAATTATGTTCGGTGACCTCCTTGTAAACGACCAAATGGAAATTGCAAGTAAATTCAATCAATACTTTATAAGTAGCATTAGTGAAATTGAAAAAAGCATACCGATAATAAACAATTTTTCAGATATATTACGCAAAATTTGCACCCCTATCAACACTTTCGATTCATTTACAGAAATATCTATGAGTTGCTTAAATAAAATTGTTAAAAATCTCCCAAACAAATCCGGGTCGGAAGGTATTTCTGTAAGAAATCTAAAATTGGCTAATGAAGAGATTGGAAATCATCTACTAGATATAATAAACTTATCTTTAAGAAATGGAGTTTTTCCGTCAACATGGAAAAAGTCAACAGTTATACCGATTGCAAAAATAAGAAATAGCGTAAACTGCTCAGATTTTAGACCCATAAACATACTTCCACCATATGAAAAAGTATTAGAAATTGTAGTAAAAGAACAGCTCCTAGAATATTGCAATAAAAACAAAATAATCGCTGAAACACAGTCTGGTTTTAAGTCACAGCATTCATGTGAAACAGCCTTGCAGGCCACTATCTTAGACTGGAAACAGCAAATCGCGGATGAAAATGTTGTTATTGTTGTGTTTTTGGACTTGAGGCGGGCGTTTGAAACAGTAAACCGAGATCTTCTACTGGCCAAGTTATAAAAAATGGGTTTTACTAATAGAGTATTATCATGGTTCCAATCGTATCTATGTAATAGATCACAAACTGTAAAAATAAATAGTTCATGTTCTAAGCCACTTACAAATAAACACGGTGTCCCGCAGGGAAGTGTACTTGGGGTTTATTTATTCTTATTATTTATAAATGATACTGTTTTTCATGTTAAAAAATCCAAGATACACTTGTTTGCGGATGACACAGTTATATATACCTATGGCAAAGATTTTGACTCAGTTGTGAAGACTTTAAACGAAATATATGATCCTAGCAAATAAGCACATGCATCAACAACTTGTACCAACTAAAATAATCAAATTCTTATAAATAATCAGGAAATTCAACGGGTTGATGAAATAAAATATCTGGGTGTCGTAATTGATGAAAAATTAAATTTCAAAAGCCACCTTCGATTTTTGATGAATAAAAACTCAAAAAATCTGGTGTGATACACTCACACAACTTCCTTTTACAGTGTTCTTATAATTGGTCAAAAATTTCATTTTTAATTTTTAGCCATTTGTAAAAAATTTTCAAAAATTACAAATACTACAAAAACGGTACAAAATAGAGCGTTAGTTGAAGAGACAAATTTTCTCTAGAATTTTAAGGTGAATTCAAAAATGTAATAATATACCGGGTGTTCTATTTAAAATAGGAGTTAATAAAAAAAATAGAAAAAAAAACAAAAGAAACCCACGTTAGAAGTATTCAACTGGAAAATCACCTATTTCGCATCAATACACATTAAAAATGTAGTAAAAATGTAAAGTTTAAAAAAAATCGTTAGAGCCGTTTTTGAAAAAATCGAAAAAAACTGAAAAATTACAAGAGTAAACACCTACTTCCGGTTATGCGATTTTCTTCAAAAGCTTGCTGTCTCATCTACGTAGTACACAAAATTTATATATGAAGTTTCAACGCTATACCTCTTTTCGTTTTTCAGATATTCTGTTCACAGACAGACACACACACACACAGACAGACAGACAGACAGACAGACAGACAGACCAATGAAAAAAAATATGTTTTTTGGGATCAGGGGACTCTAAAACGTGAAGATCTGTTGAAAACTCAATTTCGAATTTTTGGGGTGAATCCAATACTTCCTTTATAGTAAAAGGAAGTAAAAAAGTTAATTACAAATTCAGACTAACAAGATATCTCAGTAGTTATAGCAAGTTCATCATATATAAATCGCTAATAGCACCGACACTGGAATATTGCTCTTCAGTTCTGTTTATGCTATATGCTTGTGATATTAAACTTATGCAAAAAATCCAAAACCGAGCGATGAGTGCAATAATAAATTGTAACAGGTTTACACCTGTGAAATATATGTTAAGTAGCTTAAGCATCATGAGCGTAAAACAAAGATTAACATTTAATACGCTGGTATTTATATACAAAATGTCAAATTGCCTCAATATCTAAATCACCATGTAAATTTTGTAAATGAGGTCCACAGTCATGATACACGTTCCCGAGATCACTTGTTTGTAAGAACATTTAATACTAATGCCTTAGAACGGACGGTCATCGGACATGGCTTTAAACTGTATAATATGATTCCAGGGTGTATAAAAAATGAAGCGGAGCTAAGAAAATTTAAATCAAGCTGTGCAGAGTATGTCCTCGAAAACGTACCTTTCCAATAAATTGATAATAAATAGCTACTCGAGTATAATAAATTTAATATATTTAAAATTAGATTAGAAGTATATTTAGATTATTATATTTTACTGTAGAAATAGTCTTTTATTTTATTCCTTTAAGAACTGAATGTAAATAGCTAAATGCTAAATAAAGAATTTATTTAAAATATCCGAACGTATTTTTAAACACCCTGTATAATGAAGTTAAAGAACACACGATGAAAGCATCTCAAATTTCGGGTTGCTTAAGAGACATCGTATGGAGAAACAAGGTTTGCAGGTTACATTTTGACACAGACTGGCGCAAAACCTAACCTGCTAACCTCGAATTTGACATAGCTTACAGTGCCACTAACACAAACAAATATTTCAACGCCCAGCTTGATTTCATTTTCGTTTGCTCACATGTTAAATTATGAAATTTTGGTTAGGTATTAGGGATATTGGGGGACATGTTTAAACATATTTTTTGCATTTTACCCCTCTCTTTGTTTTGAGGGGTGGGGGGTAACTTTCGAATTTTAAATGAGATGTGTTTTTGTTTCTAAACTTCTAATCTACGTGAGAAACTACATATGTGTACAAAACATTTTTAGATTTGCTGTTTTGGTTACGGAATTATGAATAACTGAATTTTGATTGAATTAAAAAATAAATAAATTTTACGAATAAATCAAGTTCACTTACTTCAGAATTATTATTAGTTTCCATGGAAATGAGTTATTTTTACTTAAGTCAGTTGAGAATGTTGACGTTTTAATGACTATTCAACTCACCCCCTTCATGTTAACTATTAACCAATCATAATTTAGTATTTTTGTCATTTGCATCAATTAGCGTGAACTATATTGACAATTTTCACTAGTGAAAATAATCAACAATTTTCACTAGTGGTATTGTGAATATTTTAAACAAATGTGGTTTTTATTAGAAAAAGTTAATATTAGTGTTCTGTTACTATAGAAATTGCGTAGTTTGTTGCTAGATTTACTGAAAACTAATTTGAAAAAGAAGTTTGGTTCATTGAATAGTCCCTCGAATACCATTCTTAGTCAAAGTTAAGTAGATTATTTTTGCTGTGGTATCACGAATGTCCATTGCCCTTTGGATTAGGACTCGTGCTATCGCACTCGTCCTAATCGTAATGGACACTCGTGATACCACAGCAAAAATATTCGACATAACTTTGACTACTCATGGTATTATAAGTGATTATTCTTTTCTATTGTATAACCTAATAAATCATAATTCCCTAATCGACAAAGCAAATCAAAAAATTGTATACATACATATGTAGTTTTTCACATAAGATTCGAATTTTAGAAACAAAAACACATCATCTCACTTAAAATTCCAAAGTTACCCCCCACCCGTCAAAAGAAATAGGGGTGAAATGTAAAAAATATGTCTCCCCATATCCCTATTATCTTACCAAAATTTCATGAAAATATTTTAAACCGTTCTCGAGATATTGCCTTGTAACACTTTAAAAACTCACCCGGTTTACAATACTAGGTAAGAAGCAAAAATCAAAGAACCAGTATCTAAAAATTAAACAGGGGGAGCATAAGACAATAAAACTAAAACTTAATAACGTTACCTACCTAGGCTTTGATTTTATAGAAGTGAAGATGAGAACAAAATAAAAAACGAATTTAAGCAGGATCTAAAAGTATAAAATCCTTTAGAGGAGTTAAACACAATAAAGTTATCTCAAGAAAAACAAAATTAAGAGTGTAAAGAACAATAATCTGACCCACAGCAACCTTCGCAAGTGAAGTATGAGCCACAACATCGGAAAGCTGCACGCTGAATTTGACTAAAAATTGTGAGACTTATTTAAAATATTTTTAATAATAAATACAGGCAAATGTTCAGGAATAATTATATTTCCAAAATGATTTTACAAAAAATACCAATACGAACATTTTCCTAACTCTAAGAAGATCAAGAATTAAAAAAACAGAAATTATAATGAAATACACTCACATATTTATTAAAATATGCCTAATCTTACTATTAATCAGACGCATGGTTAAGACTATCATATATTATATTATATAAACATTATATTTACGAAACTATATCAGATACCTGTGATATTGACGTGCCGTCCTACCTACATTACTGCAGAAAATGAAGCTTGCTAACAATGTGTTACAGGCTACTATTGTAATACAAAAATACACAAGGGGCCATAATGCACAACTCTCATGCCATAATTGGAAAGTGCCAAAAAGAATAGATCTAATAAATACATAGTCAAATAAAATCCTTCAAATGTGAAAATTCACAGCAGCATTCAAAAAGTTTCTAACTAATTTTACAAATGCTTAAATCAATAATTTACTAACTGTAATAAGTCAATATTTACAAAATATACTCTCGATAATATCAAAAAAGTTACCGACAGCTTTCTGAATCATATATACGCTTTTATTGTTATTACATAATCAATTTGATTAAAACGCGGTCATTTTTTCTCACTTGAAATAAAACTTACAACTTTTTGATTCCGCCTCGAACGAACCAAGTTTAATTTGTTCAAACTTCCAATATGAAAGGAACAAATTATTTGCAAGTTCTGCACTCAACCTCTTGTGTAATAACAAAAAAATAATTTATTACTAAAAGCTGATTGGCCATAGAACGAACAATATGACATGCAGTTATATAAACAGCTCATCATATTAGAATACTCGAGAGTTATGGCGCTTAATCCTTAGCAGGTACCTCGATGACTCGAGGTTTATCGATTATGCGAGCGGTGCGGCTGCCCTTTTCTACAATTCCGATAATCCAGGCCTGGTAGCCCTCCTGTTTTTCAATATCTTTACAGTATGCCGCAGCCTGTTCCCGTGGTAAGCAGATCAGGAGCCCCCCAGAGGTCTCTGCCGAGTGTCCTTGCAGCAATTGGAACATGTTCCCGCATGCCTTAGCAACAGCCGCCATTTTGGCAATAACAGGCAGATTGTGAATTACAAACGATACCTCGTTCTTCTGATGCGAAGCCAAGGTCTGAGCGTGACCCAACAGGCCAAAGCCCGTCACGTCAGTGGCACCATGAGCGTTGTATTTGTGCATCAAGCGGCTGGCAACGCGGTTCAGGCGGGCCATAGAGTCCATTGCACGGTGGTATGCTTTGCGCACATCTTCTTCACTTACTACCAGCTTGATACGGTTCCAACGTTCTGGCTGGTCTAGCCACTGGTGAGCATTTACTGCTACCTGCAAGAAGTCATTAGCATTAAAAGATAGTTGTTTTAAGTTACGAAGTTAAGATGAAGTTGCAGTTTTTTTATAATTTTTACAAACATGTAAATACAGGGTGTTTCATAAATATACCGACAAACTTTTAGGGATGGTAGGGGACATCAAAACAAAAATTTTTTGCTTTATAAACATACGTTCAAAAACGCTTAGTTTTCGAGATACAGGGTGTTAACATTTGTAAAAAACATGGTGCAATTTTTTTTCCTCGAAAACGAAGCAAGATACGCAAAACCCTCACGTGTAAAAAAAGATGTTTTTAGTTGCTTCATCTTAAACAAGTATAAAAATTGCAAAAAAACCCCTGGGTGTTATTTTTTTATGCAAAAACACTACTTGCTTACTTTGGAAAGAATTATTAAAAATATAAAGTGTTAAAAATATTCTGATAATCTTTGGTTACAGTGTTTTTTTTCCAGGAGTAAGTACTTAATAATAGCAACAAGATATTTTTATGTAATTAGTGCTTTTTACGCAGAAGGAATAGTTTTCAAGTTTAAAAACAAACCAATTTAATATTAGAAGACGCCAATATAGAGCTCTATAGTGAAGTCTTTTTCATTTAAAACTATGTATTTCGTATAAAATAAGTTCTTCCATAAATTTTACAATTCGACTTTCAGTACGAAATTCTAAAATATTTATTACTAAAACAAATCTACTTTCCCATACTTTATTTGGTTTCTTGGCATTTTTAATCCTCATACTCAATACAAGTTTTCTTTTAATTCTATGCAGACACAGTTGTGAATTATTTTTTTAAATATGAAAAAGTTCATCCTTTGTTACATGGTTTGTTATAAAATTACAATGAGCTATTATTTGCAGAGCACATTTAATTATTGCACAAACTAACTTTGATGAAAAACAAAAATAAAATTCCTACCTGTGTTCCTAAGGGCTTGGTAAGAACTAATACATCTCCAACAACGGCATTATCAGGAACGATGTATTCATTAGGCTGACAAACAGTGGAAGCAACTCCGCCAATAGTGCACCAGGGGTTCACGACGGTCTGCCCGCCAGTGACAGTTGTGCCGGCTTCGAGGGCAGCGTCTTTGAATCCCCGCATAATTAAAGGTATAACGACGTCCCGCTCCTTCTCCGTCATTTTCGTACTGACACCCAGAAGCATGAGCATGTTGTCGCATTCCGTAACTCCCATGGCGTACAGGTCACTAAGCACGTTGGCACAAGCGATCTTGCCCATCATGTAGGGGTCGTCGACGAGAGGGTAGAAGAAGTCGGTGGTCTGCACGAGGCACAGTCCCCCGTGTCGCAGGGGGGTCACCGAGCAATCGAGGCCAATTCCGATGCGCGGAATGGCCATGTGCATGAAATGAGCGTGCTCCTGCTCGGTGGCATTCTGGTAATCCTGCTGTAGGCCCTCCACCAGCTTGTTGAGCACCTCCTGGGGCACCTTGCACCCGCGTCCCTTCAGGTCCGCGAACCGAGTCAGTCGAAAACTCGCCTCTAAGTCGTGCGCCAAGGGGTCAAAAGGCCGGCGGAGCGCCAGGGCGTTCGGATTTGCCCCCAGCTCCAGCTGCACCGCCCCCAATGCATCCTGCTGCACTGCCGCTACTTGGTGATAATCTCCCATGCCGGTTTTCAAATTTTGTAATGAAAATACACCGGTACTACCGTGTTAAAAACACTCGCTCGACGAAAGCGTTTCTCAAACAATCGCTCGACGCTTGCAATATGGCGTTCGTTTCGTCTGCAGTCCTAAACAAACGCGCATGACCATCCACCGACGATGCTCCCATTGGCCCGGGAAAGATGCGCATTCATGCCTGTAGTAGTCAAACGTTTTAGTACAACAGCCTAAATTCATTTATTAACTCGCCGTGTTGTTATTTTGGCCACATTTTTGGCACAAAGCTCCATACCATTGCTATATCTGAGCGCTAGGTCGTTACGGGCACCAAAAACATACACAATTTCAATTTCCAAACTAATCGATTACTGGAACTTTTTAAATTCTGGCGGGAATTCTTTGTACAGTGCTACCAGCAACCAAACAAGACGGGCCAATATCAACCAAGGCCATCCATATCCGGCGTTGGTTACTGAATAAAAATAAATAACACGATAAGCTGCGCACAATCGTTGGTGCACGATTTAGCTCGGCTGTAGCTTCATCCTTTACCATCAACAGCCATGTGGATATTACTCTCTTCTTCTATTGAACGTCGAACAGCTCCCTAACATTCCGATCTGCTCAACAACCAACAGTTACCAAGCGTTGGGTGTTGAGGTTATGGTGTTCACTTCAAAATTAGTTTCTACTCCAGACTTGTGTTCTAAACTGTATTCTAATCTGTATTACACGTTTTTAGAAGTTGGGCTAGTTTAGCGTGATTGCCTAAACATGTCGAACGAAGAAAAAAACGTTGATGATACGCTGCTTAACATGATAACGAATTTAAAGCCGAAAATGAAATCGGATACGAAGGGTTCGGACTACGAATCGCCCCATAAGAGATCCTTCAGTTCCAGCGGGATTTTTGATTATGTTACTCCTGCTAAGAAAGTCAAGAAAGACACAAGTGTGGACTACATTTCCTCTCCACGGGAAACCCGGCGCATGAGGGCCGACTTGTTGGAAGCCAGGAATACAATCCTTAGTCTCGAAAACAGAATACAGCATATGCACAGTGTACGTAAGGAAACACAAATAATGTTCGATAATGAGCTGCAGAGCTTAGAAAAGCAACATAATAGTGCTCGAAAATCCATTGAAGAACTCGAGCAGCAACTACAAACAATTCGAAAGCGAGAATCCGAAGTTAGAAGTGAACTCGCAGAGGTATTAGCGTTTACTAAATTTACTTGCTCAAATATGGCAGTGTTTAATGTTTCCAGGTGCAAAACAAATATGATACTTTAAAATTATCCACCGATCAGCGCATAGAGGAGTTGGAGAAGGAATTGGCAGACTTCAAAGCAGATACCGCTGTTGACGCCGATCTAAAACATGAGGAAATAGTGAATCTTAATAGAAAGGTTGAAGAACTGGAGGTTGTGTTAGAAGCTGCCCAGGAAGATGCAGAAGCACATAAGAAGTTGTGTGCAGAAATAGGTTGGCTTTTTATTATTAGTTTATGTGTTGGTTGTATAAATTGTTTTTTTAGAGAAACGTTTGTCAGAAAAGAATGCAATTGAACGGAATTTGGAAATTAAAGAGCAAGCACTGCAGAAGGCGCGTCTAGAACTCAAAGAATTAGAATATGTGAGGGAAAATTATCTGGAATATCAACAGCAAGTAAAGGTATGTACGATTAAATTGATTACTGTAAAGTGGGTGAATAGGAATACTTTTATCAATTCGATGTAATTAAAAAACTGGAATTGCTTTTTGTATTTTGATTTCATAGAAAGGTCTATCTTAATAGATGAATTATGTGAATGAAGTAGCATTTTCCCAAAAATTTGCAAATAGTATTTTAGTTGAGTTTGCTTAACCCTCCTAATCTATGCGTGTTAATGGAATATACTTCACAGACTGTGCGGGGTAACTCTTGCTTTTTCTTAATTTTTGGTACCCGTTTTATATTTATTTTGAAAATACAAGTCAAATCGAATACAATAAAAAATTTAAGGGGAAAACTTCAGTATAACGTCCCCACGGGGTTTAATGTTTGCCGTGCAAGGGCAGAAAACCCCCGAAAACCAGTGGTTTCCACACAAATGATAGAACATTGTGCACTGTACACACAAATGTTAAACTGCAGCTAACCTAAAATTATAGCTCCCAGACCAAAAGATTCACATATATGTGTGAAGACTGGGGACGCTATATTGAAGTTTAGCCAATTTAAATACCTCTTTCATTTACTGATAATATAATTCCTTATATTTTGAGCCAGTGTAAGTGTAAGACATTGACCAGTAGGACCTTTGACCATACTGACAATATACCGACTCACGATTTTCGCTTTGGTACGAGCAAGAAGACTGTACTAAGGAGACGTAACTTGCTATGATGGCTGTGCATAAAAGAGGCCCCAATGTCAGGAAGAGCCGTCGCAGCGTTGTCGACAGCGTGTACTATCTTCGGTCATTTTCGTTCGTTTTCGCTGGCGTTCGAGAGTTGGAAGCGAGCTAAATTAACCTGTAATTGCGGTTAAAAGTCAGTTTACGGTTGTTAATCAAATGGAGTGTATTTCAAGTGTGTTATTAATTGTTAAAACATGGTCCGACTGTGTTGCGTCAATATATGCGGCCAGTTACACTCTGCAAATATTTGACATTGACAGTTCACGAGTTTTGTGAATGGATAATATTACACGACAACTGCCATATTAGTCAACTTTTAGCGGTTTGCTTCGGCACGCCAGTTATTTCTCCTTAGTACAGTCTTTTTGGGTACGAGCTAATTTGGTTTTGTATCAAATGAACTAATTTAGAAATGTCAGCTGATTGTTCGAGGTTAGGTCATGTGTTTTAAGCATAAAAAGCTACAAAATAGTATATTAAAGTATGAGTGGATAACAAGGTCTTTAAAACACGCGCGGGTTTTCGAACACGACGGCGTAGCCGGAGTGCTCGAAACAGAGCAAGTGTTTTAAAGACCAGTTATCCACGAATACTTTACGCTATTTTTTATTATACCTCCAATACTGGAAATAAATTACGCACTAAAAACTTAGAAATAATTTTTGTCGTGATAAATCGAGAGGGCATAATAATATTGCTACTATAGTTACGAGAATTATTTACGTTTTTGTCGCGTCCATGTCCGTTGTTGCATTCAGTCGTTTCCTTGACAACCTTTAAAGCTCGGCGAGCTTTAATCGCCTGTATTCGCACGCTCAGGCGTGCTTTAAACGGCGATTCTGATGCAGGTATAATAAAAAATGTATTTCAAGCATACATTGATTGTTAGCATTGATACTTGGGTAGTAAAATAGCATTACGCTCTCTCTCTCTGGTATATATTTTAAATCATTACATTCTCTTCCTAAATATAATTCGTAATATGCCTAATAAGCTATAATTTTTTAAGAATATCATTTCGTTATAATCCCGATGCAGGAAAATACAACTCGTCCTACGGACTCGTATTTTCAGCTTTGGGATTATAACTCATAATATTCATCAAAAAATTATCGATAATAGGCATACTACTTATTATATTATCCCTGACAATATTAATAACAAAAATGTATATGAATTCTGAGTAAAATGGTAAAATAATTATAAAGTAATTCAACCTGGATATTGCAGATTGTTTTTTCGCATGTCTGACATGGAATTCTAGACTTATGGTCATACTTTTAGGGCAAAATGGGCATGTTGAACTTGCAGAATTTTTAAGAACGTTTACAGGGGTGGATGTTATTTTGGTTGTTCGTCATTTTGCTCCAAAAATGTTGACAATTTCATCTTTGCGGTACAGGATGCTGCATACTCAATGGGATTAAATGAAAATCTCCATTATTATTAAAGCTAAAGGTACTCCATCAAATAGAATATGTTTTTACCTTTTCAAATATACAGGGTGTCTCATAACGCACGGAGGAGACTCAAAGTATAGCTAGAGGGGACCAAAATATACATAGTTATTTTCTTAATAAACTTCTAACTAAAACCCAATGACAGAAATAACGGTGCTCAAAGCTACTTTGGCAAATCGCGTGCGGATTTTGATCAGCTCGTATGTGAGAATTGTGGAAGTTGAGAACACTATTCCTAGTAAAACAGCATTCATTCGTCACCAGTATGTGTTTGGAAATTCTGCTTTAGTGCGATTTAGCAGCCATTTGTAAAACTGCTACCGCAGCAGATAATCCTCAAGAGTCAGTCCTTGCACCTTTTGCAGAACTTAGGGGTATAAACCGTTGCTGCCCAATGTGCGCCAAAGGATGGAGAAACTCCAACTTGGTGGGAAATTAGGCGTGTACTATAGTTGGATCAGTATCAATCATTTTTCTTGCTCTATATAATAATAGCTTTATTTCCACTAAAGTATACAGGTATAACTTAATATAAAATTAAAAAAAGAAACAGGCAAGTTTTTGTAGGAATCCTAAGGTGAAGTCCCAGTATAGGAGTTGAACTTCGTACTGATCCAAACTTGACCTTAAGTGACAAGAGTTCAAAACCTAATGCCTAAGCCTAAACTAACCTAAATTCTGTGTTGGCAGTACCAAATTAGCAGAGCTTGCATCCGGAACACTCGTACAAAAAAAAAACGATTACTTAATTAACTATTCAGCGAATATGTGATTGCAAATATGTTTTTTAAAACTATGAATTGACAGGATTTTGAGGGGGAACGGATAGAATTATAGATTTTGCCGATAGTGTACGAAAAGGACCGTTCAAAAAGAGCAGTACTATGCCGTGGAATGGTAATGAGCTCGCGATGTCTTAAATTAATGTTAACTATATCAATAGAAAACGAATTTTTTGATGTAAAGGTTTCTTCGATAATATTATTAGCCGACTGAAATTTATCTCGAACATTAATATTTAGCCATCGTACTTCAGTGAGTTTGTGTGATATATGCGGAAACCTATGAATACCAAAAATGAATCAAAGAAAAGAATTCTGAAGTGTTTGTTAACTTTTTTTATCGGTAGAATCTATATTAGCACCATATGTTCGAAGGTAATAGTTTATCTGTAATAAAATTATAGCATTACAGAGTATGGTTTTAATTTTCTTTGACAAATAACGCCTGTGTGGATATAAGAGCTTAAGTCCCATATAGCCTTTTTTTGATACAAACCCTAACGTGATCTTTATAATGAAAAGAATTGTCAATCACTAAACCGAGATCTATAGCTGTATCAACAACCGGCAGTGCCTTTCCATTAATATGTAATTTAATCTCAGAAATAATTTGCTGGAAGGAACTATCAGGTTTCAGCAAATCGCCTAAGCACACCATTTTATCCGACTTTATTATGCAATTGTTTAAAGACACTTCGAGGTCACCTATAAAAAACTTATAGTTTTCTTTTGGTGGTTTATATACTACACCAAATATGTAAACACACGACCTAATTTTTACTGATATTCATAACTGTTCAATTGTATTCGATTGTACAATACTAGAAAATTGATAAACATAAAGTATAGCCCTACCCCACCCCCTCTGCCTGCACGGTCTGCTCTAATAAAATTATAGCCTTCAATACGCACATGATCGTTATTAATATCAGAAGTGAGCCACGTTTCAATAACTGCAATAACGTCATAATTACTATCCACCACTGCACTTTTAAAACTGTTTGCTAACATGCGCTACATTAAAATTATGAATCATATAGTGGAAGAGGAAGTATGATGTAACTACTAAATACTAAAAATCGCTGAACAGGTTCAAAAATAGATAAATCAAATTATTACTTAAAAGATGAGCAACGACAAAAATATTAAATTAAATAAATTATTTTGATATAAGTTTGAATAAAACATTTCTAGATGCGAGTTTAATTGTACGATGTAACTACTAAATAAATGTAAATGCTCATTTAAATTGAAATCTTAAAGAAATAAATATTAATCGCAACATATCAGTGAAACAAAAACCAGAACAGTTTTGTGGTTACAAATAAGGTAAATAAAACTTTGTATATTTTTACCAGGGATAAGACCAAGTAAATGGCCTCCTTTTATGTATTTATTTATTAAACTAGGAATTAGATAAGTCATCCAAGGATTTAATTATCTTAACGACGCCTTTGTTTTTAACTAGTACCTTGCCTTTGTTGGTCCATACTGCTTTTCCGTATTTTGTGGATGCTTCTTTCATATTCACCCCATGTTGATTTGGTCTGCCGCCACCATGACCTTTCTTAGATTGAAAATTTCCAGTCGCTATTCCACGTTGGACTAGTCGAAGAAAAATATTTTCGGAAGGCATTTGATGATCTGGAATTATTTCCAAATTCATACGTCTTGCACGTGCAGCATTTTCTTCAGCAGCTCCATACGTAATAATCATATCTACATATTCTTCGTTACTATAGTCAGCCATTTAAGTCGAATTAAACACTTAACCCTCCGGTTGACGAGTGAATTCAGAATCACACTATTGACGTGTTGGGTCTCTCAGACCCAAACTGTGTTTTATTTTTTTCCCCTAATAACACATTAATTTGTTAACCTGGTCTATTTTGCACTGCTAAGAGTAAAAATAGTTGTGAAAAAAAACATTAACTTGGGAGTTCCCATTTATTAAAAAAAAGTTACATGTAATGCAAGTTTTCAAAAGAAATTATAAATTGAAAAACGGAAAAGACAATTACAATAACATACAATTATTTGTAAAGTATATGGCTGAATAAGTGTAAAAAAAATATAAAATGAGTGTACATAAATTTGACACACAAATATTAATTGGAAAATTTCGTTAATCAAATTTTGCCGCACAGTTGGCGCAGCATGGTTTTGTGTGTTCCAAACAAATACAGGAACCGCAAAACTTGCACGAATATCTTGATTTTCGGTCCTTGCAGAATTTGCACCTTCTTCGAGCAGTTGCAGTCGTCGGTCGTGGCTCTTAATGTGACTGAGACACCTGAGAATTTAGCCGCTGATAGCCTTACATTCCGTGGTAGATTTGGCATATTTGCTCGTAGTTTCATGTTTTCTATCACTAAGTCTTTGCCCAAATTTTCCAAAAATAGTTGTCTGCTTTTTGAAAATTCTCCATCTGGATTGTTCGTTTTATTTATTATGAATGCGTTGATTGCTCCTACGTTGAGCATGCCGAAAAATACCACCACTGGCCATCTTGTGTTTCGAGCTACATTATAAGATGTAACCATCCTGTCGACTACATCAACACCGCTTTTTGTGGAATTGTAGAATGTTACTATCTCTGGTTTTTTATTATCACCAGTATTTTCGTCTATTTTGTCATCGTAGTGCATTGACGATACAAGTAATACATTCTTTGACTTTTTTGGGACATATGAAGTGTCATATCGGAAATGAAGACTTTACAGGTCTATCTTTAACACTTTTAACTTCTTTTGGCAAAGACTTTCGACTGGATCGTATTGTACCAACTACAGTTAGGCAGTGATCATGCAACAAACGACTTACAGCTTCCACGCTAGTAAACCATCGATCCATGGTAACATTTCTTCCAGTTCCTGAGATGTGGTTCGTCATTCTTAGAATGACAGCTGTTACAGAATTGTCTATCTGAAAGGGACCTTCAGGTTGGCTTCCAGCATAGATCTCCAAATGCGACGTGTAAAATGTTTTTGCATCTACTGTAGAAAACACTTTGATCCCGTATTTGTTGGGTTTATTTGGAATGTAGATACGGAAGCCACATCTTCCACGAAATCCTAACAACATTTCATCTAGAGTCACATATTTACCCACACTATAATGTTTTTTACACTGTTCATTGAATTTTTCAAATATGTCTCTAACGGCAACAAGTTTATCCAACTTCTTTCGATCATCCCTTGTATCGGTATTATCGAAACTAGGGTTTCCAGTCCCGGGATCCGGTCCCGGGACAGTCCCGGGATACTACCACAGAAACCGAGTCCCGGGACCACAGCCAGCCCAGGCGAAGTCCCAGGACCATGTCAACATGCGTGCGTATACTCGATATCAGAGAATTAGGACGGGTATTCACCGGCGTCCGGCGTATTACTCATGCTTTTTGCACATTCTGCATTATTTGCCTTTTGGGAGGGGTATTATTTTCGGTAGGTTAGAATTAAACCTGTGTGTTGTTTCAGCCACATTTGCATATCTTCTTCTATTTATGTATTTGTCTGGTTCTTTTGTTGGATTTAATTATATTTTACGCTTAGTCGTGTGTGTACGTAGTAACAGTAAGGTAACCAAATTTGTAGACTTTTAAAATAATGAGCGAAGAAGCTGAATAATTTATATTTTTGGGTTTTAAATGTGTTCCTTATTTGTCTGCTAAAGCGTTACAATTAGAAAGAATTCCGATTCGCAACCTACCTTCATTCGACATTAAAAAAAGAATAACGATTTGAAGTCAATATGGCAACAATTTTATATATTGAAGATAAACAATTGGCGAAATGTAAAGTTTGTTCCTATAAAATTATCATAATCCGAGGCAGCTTGACGAAAGGATTACACAATCACTTTGCAGTTCAAACAAAATCAAAAGATGAAGAGCGACATTTTTAGTACCAGAAGAAAGCAATGAAGTTATAGACGAGCCCCAACGCAGATTATCAGCCCAGAAATACTTTATTTAATTTAAAACACTTGCTTTTCTGTGGAAATTGAATTCTGAAATTTCACCTGAACACTATTCTCCTTTCGGGACCATTTTCGGGATCTTCAGGACTAGTCCCGGGACTTGAAATTTAGCCCGTAAGTCCCGAAAACACTTTTGGTCCCGGGACTTGGAAACTCTAATCGAAACGTACACACTTCATCAGAAACATAAATCTTCGGTGAGACAAGCTAGCAGGAAATAATTGGAGCCCTAAGCCCTCCTCGGAAAAAAATTTGTATATTTTTTTTCGCCCTCCATGCTGAGAGCCGGCCAAATACAGCAAACCGATAAACGCCTTCATTTCCACTTCATTAGTAAGTACAACGTCGTATTTATTCTTGTATCTTGGTGCAATTTTTTGCTTATACAAATTGGTATTTCTGATAACTGTGTCCAAAATTTCTTCAAAAAAGAGCATCCAACTCTGAATTGGCGTGTTTGCGTTTCTTGCATCTGCACGAACACCAGGCAATTGGGTAACGATATTTTATTGCCTTGTTTGAACTCGTTGGCCTGGGGCATGCTTTTTCCACTTGGTTCCATCTCCTCCATAAAAATACAGAGATCTGGAGGTTGTACTAGAAGTATCTGATTGGTTGTCATCTTCATCTGGTTCTTCTTGCTCCGTATCTGTATCGTGTTCACTAATTATGTCTTGTGCACCTTCGTCTTCTGACTCAGATGCTATTTAAACGTCCGGGGTTGGTACTTCATCGTAAAGTGCCTGTAGTCTAATCATTTCCCCTTCATAAACATCCATCTCGCCAAACAAAAGTAATAAAGTCACAAGTGGAAAATGCCACAAATGGAAAACACGGCTAACTTTCAGTTGCACTTCCAATAGAGACTAAACCAAAAAAATCTCTTGTCTTGCTTTATATAGTACGAACCAAGTGCATAAAGAAATGGGATTCCCTCCAGAAGATAAACTATTTAGAGTAAGAAAGGTAAATCCCCTAAACTCGAGATAAAAGTTTGCTAACATGCAAAACACGCAGAAACGATAAACAATTGAAATTTAGAGACTTGCCTGTATGTAAAAGATTCTACGTGAATACTTAGAAACTAGGGGAAAGAATGTTTTATGCCTAAAAACGGCACAAAATTAGTCCCTTTACGAAATACGAAAAAATAAATTGTAGGAAAAAACTTACACGAATACACGTGTTGGGTCTGATAGGCCCAAAGCCCTTCTGGCTGCCAAATGACAGATGGTAAAATTAAGACAAATTAAGGAAAACATATCTTTATTAAAGTTAGGATGGTACCAAAAAGCTAAAGAAATTAAAAAAATTATTTTAAAAAATACAACAAAAAATATATTTGCCTGGGCCTCACAGACCCAGCCCATCAACCGGAGGGTTAATAGCTGATGTATCTTTATTTTGACGTTGAAATGAATTAACGCTCAAACAAATTTCTACTGCTAGTTGTTTTTTAGTTATTATTAAATAGTCAGTGGTTCTCCATCAGTGAACACTAATTTTTAAGCATTTAAAAGAAAACTTTAAATAGCCATAATTCATGTTATTTTTTTTTAATTTAATTTTTCTAACTCAACATTGTAAAGAATGCTCGTTAATTTATTCAACTTTAACTTGCTGTAACTTTCTTGGTGTTGGGTTCTGGTCAGAAGTATATTAAGAAAATAACTTTATATTGGTCCCCTTTAGCTACCCTTTCAGTTTCTTCCGTACGTCATGAAACATCCTGTATGTAGCTTATGAATGGTCACCAACATGGAAAGGTAAAAGAAGCTAGAGATAATTAGTCATAATTCACTTTAATATGGAAATTATGCCAATTTTCCTTTGCATATGCAGTAGGTGGTTAAGATTTCAATTCAGACCCAGACCTTCATTTATAATAAGCAATTTCAGATATGTCAGGTAGCTCTACACACTCCTCGTATTAAGCTTCAACTTTATCATGACTATGATTTTCTCTTCTACATGATTCTATATGGCTATACAATTTGAACAGTAATCTATTATGATTCACCCTATAAAAGGTGTTGGAGAAATCAATGTAGATTGAATCTATTTAATAACAATCCTCCAAGGTCATCAATATTTCAGTCGTATAAATTAACAAATTTGTAACTGTAGACCTAGCCCGCGTTCTTTTTTACTGGAGGTGCTAGTGCAATCACATCTATATAAAGTATGTTTTTTTCGTATAAAAATTTTCAATGTCAAGATAAAATTGGCAAAACTGTTTTTTTATTTTATTAATTTATTTTCGTCAGGTTTTTCTGTAAACTTGTGTCATTTTGAAATTTAAAAATAAATTGTCAGTTTTTCTTTTTTGAAACTGAATACGCGTAAAAAACGGAATCTTTTAAAATTAAATGTAAAAACAGCAATTCTGAAGTGTGCAGAGGAACTGATGGATCTGCAGCCTAACATGCCAGAAGAAGTTTACGAAAAATTACCTAAAAAACAAAACTCCTTTAATGACAGATTTTAAATTTCCCACCAATTTTTAGTTCTAAAACGTTACTAAAACCAATTCTGCCAACATATTTCTTTTAAAGGAATCCAAGTAATGCCAATATAAACTCTAAATGTTTTCACTATAGCCCCTATATTTACATATAGTAGCGACAACGATTGATGTTGCCGCTGGGGCAAAATCACGTTGGTATCCCTTAAGTCCCTAGCATATTTAAAAATCGCCTAGGAAGTTGCACAATTAAATTAAAATGTGACATTTGCAGTTGTCGTGTTTTTATTCATTTTTCTCTTCGGGGGCTAATTTGAAGTCGAGGACGTGGAAATGCTAGGGTGTTGTGTCAATAAGTGTAAAAATAGTGGTAGAAAAGGATTTCAGGTATTCAGATCTGTTATTTTTTCACTGTTTACACTGAAATTTACCGTTTAGTAACTTTTTGTATTTTCATGTTTGCATCAGGTTTGTCCCATGATGTCGCTACTATTTGTAATAGAGGGGCTATAGTTTTGACTAGGGATGGTTGTCAATTCTCGGACCTACTCTTTTGAACCTAGTTCGTTTGCCGGAGTAGGTGCACCTGATTCGGCGTTCGTTAAAGAGTAGGTCGCCTGATCCGGCGTTCCTTCAACGAATCGAACCGCTGTGCACCTAATTCGAACCGTGCCAGCGCGCGGAGCGGCGGATCTGTAAATGGAATGCCGGACTCTCGCACCTAGGAGTGATCCGTCGTTCCTTCAATGAATCGAACCGTTTTGCACCTAAGCCAAACCGCCCCAGCGCTAAGGAGCGCGGAGCGGCGGAACTGTGGAACGGAATGCCGGACTCTCGCACCTACGAAGTGGATCGGATCGCTCCTCTTTCTCGGACTGCAAGGACGTCGAATTTGTAATCGGAATGGAAATGAATCGACGCGTTTTGCGTTTTGCAATCGTTTGTAACTAACTAGGAACTGCATAATCTACGCAAGGAATTTCAGATTCGGATTCGGAATTGCGGGATTGTTATGGCAATGTCTCGTGTGTTGTGCCAAAATCATAGACATTTACTGTAAGGTATAAATATAAAAAAGGGAAAACATCTCATATTTTTAAATTGTAATAGACATATTTAATTGTCATAGTTGCCCTGCTAATGCAACCAAAGAAATCTTCTACAATTGAAATAGACGTGCCAGCAATAACTTTCGACCGGAGTGGTCGGATTCAAATCAAAAGCACGTCCTCTACATTAACATTTGGGTCATAACATGCGACTGTAGGTGCAGGACCGTCCGAGATCCGACTCCGACCGCTCCAGCATTTGGCGAGACCTGCAATTTCTCGGTGACCGCGAGCGGAACTGAACCTAGTTTCTTGCACCTAGTTCGGAGACGGAGTCGGATCAAGTGCACCTGATTCTTTAGCGGAACAGGTTTTACCATCCCTAGTTTTGACCTTCAAAATTTATATAGGAAAAAATAGTAGATTATGCAATGAGGGAGAGAAATTGCACTGAAGCAAAATAGCATTCTCTCCGAGTTGCATATACTATTTTTTTCACGTTGCAAGAAGATTTATAACGAAAATCTGTATTTTTTAAACGTCATTTATGACATTTTAGTTACAATTATTTAAAAATTAGTAGCCTATGGTAAATTTTAAAGTTGGTGGCACTGTAAGTCATTATGACAAGAGCTCACAATTATGTCAAATTCGAGGTTAGCAGGTTAGGTTTTGCGTCAGTTTGTGTCAAAACTGACGCAAAACCTAACCTGATAACCTCGAATGGTGGAGAGCTTGGACAATAAACTTAATCTTCCAAATTATATCATAAAGTACGTTTTTCCACGACCGGGAGTAGAAATCGGTTTCTAGAGCATCAAAATTGTGACAGAAGTAAAACATTTACTCCCTAGACACTAAATAAGACAAAAATTTCCCTAGGGAGTATTCATTATGACTGACACAACAATTATGTCAAATTCGAGGTTATCAGGTTAGGTTTTGCGTCAGTTTTGACACAAACTGACGCAAAACCTAACCTGCTAACCTCGAATTTGACATAATTGTTGTGTCAGTCATAATGAATACTCCCTAGGGAAATTTTTGTCTTATTTAGTGTCTAGGGAGTAAATGTTTTACTTCTGTCACAATTTTGATGCTCTAGAAACCGATTTCTACTCCCGGTCGTGGAAAAACGTACTTTATGATATAATTTGGAAGATTAAGTTTATTGTCCAAGCTCTCCACCAATTCATACAATGATATCATAATTAGAACATGGTACAGCTGCAGACCGTTCCTCTAACTTAGTTCTTAATCTACCCAGATTTTGACAGTAAACTAGTAGTGGGGTAGAATGTAGTTTTTTCTACCCTCATTTCTAAAAAAAACAATCTTTGGTACTCCATTGATATATTTCACCACTGTTAGATCTGTCCTCAAATTCTTTTCTTATTCTTATGTGAACTTCAAACTGTAACTTTGTTTTATCTCCATAACTCATTCCTTTCAGTTTAAAGCCATTTTTCACCACCAATTTTGGCATTTCTGAGTTATTGAAAATCACTAACTATCTTCACTCCTACCATTGAACTTCGGTTTTTTTAATTATATCAATTACTTTGTCTGTATCTCCTCATATGATTCTTCTACATACGAGGGTAAGGTGAATAGTTCTCGGCCTTGACATAAGATGGCGATCCAATCTGCAAAAATTTATTTTTTCTGCCTGCGTGCAAATGTAATTAGTTCGTATGACAAGTTTCAACTTGTTCTCTCAAGTAGTTTGTTTACACGAATTTTTGCTGTAGACGTCTTGCGTGTTTTTCGTTAAAATGGATAAATTTGAATATCGTGCAGTCATAAAATTCTTCGTTTTGGATGGATTAACCCCTAAGGAAATTCATCTGAGGTTAGCAGGTTAGGTTTTGCGTCAGTCTATGTCAAAACTGACGGAAAACCTAACCTGCTAACGTCGAATTTGACATAGACTTACAGTGCCACCAACATAAAAAAAATACTTCAAAGCCAAGCTTGATTTCATTTTCGTTTGCTTACATGTTATAATAAGTATAGAAAGTAGAATTTGCTGCACCGAGTGCAACATTTGCAACCCGACCATAGGAAAGGTTGCAAGGGCACAAGGTCAGCAAATAACTTTGTATGCACATTATACATATGATTTTTTCTACGAGTTTAATTAAATAAATACAAAAATATTTAATAGCGCCATCGGGAACATAGAAAAATGAACACTACGATTTTCTATTGTACACTTAACTTTTAGTTAGTTAGTTACTGCAGTAACAAATATACAGGGTGTCCAAAAAATGGCGGATTAACTCTACAGTGCGTTACTTGGGGATGCCTAATGAACCATGGAAAAATATGAAAAAAATTCCCTGGGCCGTATTTTTCGAAATATTTCTGGTCAAAGGTGGGTAATGAAATCCATTTATTTAAATAACTAGTGTATAATTATAGTGTCAAATATATCTGGGACTTATTAAAATATCTGTTTTTTTAATATTCTTGGGATTTAACTAAATTGTTTTCAATATTTAAGTATTTTAAAAAACTGATTTCCTGTTGAGTTTGTCAATTACTAAATATGGCAAACAGGCTTTGTACAATAATAATATACGAAATCAAGCTTGGCATTGAAATATTTGTTGTATGAATAATATGTTGGTGGCACTGTAAGTCTATGTCAAATTCGATGTTAGCAGGTTAGGTTTTGCGACAGTTTGTGTCAAAACTGACGCAAAACCTAACCTACTAACCTCGAATTTGACATAGACTTACAGTGTCACCAACATATTAACAACTTACTATGGATACATTTTTGATTGAGAAATTGTTGCAGTATCAATGTTGCCAGATTTATTTTTATTAATTTCGAAATATTTCGAAAAATACGGCTCAGGGATTTTTTTTCATATTTTCCCGGCTCAGGGATTTTTTTTCATATTTTTCCAAGGTTCATAAGGCATCCCTCAGTAACGCACCGTAGAGTTAATCCGCCATTTTTTGGACACCCTGTATACCATTTGTAAACTGTCATACCCTTCTTAAACTTACGATTTAAAAAATATCATAGTAACCATAACTAAAAGTTTAATGTTGATTGTTTTTAGCTGGAACTTCTATTTTCATGGGTAGGAGATGTAGCAGCTACTTTCTTTTTCCTTTGTTAGATTAGTAAAAATATATTTCGACTATTATTAGTCTTCTTCAGTTTACATTATAAGAAAGGCTTAAGAGTTCTGTGAAACAAAAATACAAGTGAATCGAAATTAATTGTCTCAATTAATCTTTAACAATTTATTAATTACTAAAAATAATCACACTTCCAACATTGAATTGGCATAGTTATGTCTTAAATGTGAAAATTGTATAATATAATATATTGAATAAGTGTGAAAAGAATATATTAAAAGATCTTTTTAATCCTTGTTACTCGATTCATGTTCAGTCATTTAGTTAATGTTTATCTCCTTTTTGTTTAGATGTGATAGGAGCACACATTATTCTGTAATATATTATATGATGTTACATTTACCATTTCATTTTTATGAAGAATGATTTTACATTATTTAAATGGTTTCTGTAATTATAGCTATTTAAGTAACAAGGAATATAAGAACATTTGAGGTAGGCAAGTACAAGTCAAGGCGAAGTTGAGGCTTGTTGCTTGCCGAAAATGTTAATAGACGTTACATTCCGAGTTATCGTATTACATATATTTTTCCCGCTTATCATAAAAATTTTCCTGAATTTTTTAGGATATCGTTTGGTTTGTGACATGTTTTATCAGACTTTTTCCACTGTCTAGGGTGTATATCACACGACGTTTCGGGAGTTTTGATCTACTCCCGTCTTCAGATGTTCTTGGTTAGTTCTGAGAAGGACTGATATTGCACGTTTGGTTTGTCACCTGTCACCAGGATTAATGTGGATTTCAATCCCTTTCGTGAGTTGTTTTACCTGTGCCTTTTAAACATAACCATACTAATTCAATGTTGGAAGTCTGATTATTTTAATGATTAGTAAATTGTCAAAGTAAATGGAGGGAATTGATTTCGATTCATATATTTATATGTATAAAAATTAATTTGCATTTTTGTTTTACAGAACTTTTAAATTTGTGTATAATGTAGTAGTAAACTGAAGAAAACTAATAATAGTCACAAAATATTTTTATTAATTTAACAATGGAAAAAAGTAATTGCTATATTCCCTAAACCATACCCGAAATAAAAATTGAATATACAAAAGGGAATCGTTCACTTTTCTATACTCCCGATGGTGCATAATTTAGTACTGTAGAAATGATCAAAAGCAAGTAATGCACAATCTAGTTGCTATTAATAAGCTTGTTTTGTCAAAAAGTATTAACTGCCAGTTTAACAATAGTATATTACGCAACAAGTTTAGAAAAGTGTTGTTTTACTGAACAAGTACGGCTGGTTTGGGTACGAGCATTAGCGAGTATTTATTATTTCTAACGTGTTGCGTATACTATTTTATCGCGTTTCATAAGAAATGTAAAATATTAAATTTTTACATAAAAGTGACACCAAATGTCAAAACTTGACAAAACTAAAATTTAACCTGAGCAGAACTCGTTTCTATGTACTAAAGCACAATAAAGCAGCTCCAGTTGATGTTATGCGTTTGGCAGTACTGAAGTGTGTTGTTGGTGACACTGTAAGTCTATGTCAAATTCGAGGTTAGCAAAACTGCGTCAAAACTGACGCAAAACCTAACCTGCTACGCTCAAATTTGACATAGACCTACAGTGTCACCAACAATACACTTCAGTACTGCCAAACGTAAAACGAGTCGCCGTTGCTCTGCAGAAAAGTGTTGCTAATGCAGAAAAGTACCACATTGCGATAAAACATTTTAAGGTGGAGCAGAATGTGTTTACAGTAGCATTTCCATGACAGCGATTATTACATAAATGAAATGTAACATTTTCTTAGTGTCCAAATGTTATAAAAATCCAACTTTCTTAGCGAGTAGGAAACGTATATATTTACACACATTTTGCCAATTTTGGGGATCACTAATCTAATAGTAACAGTAATTTTATAAACAACTTTTGTTCCTATTTACGCTTTAGTTCCTATTCGTCTCATTTGACTATATCCTATATTTGACAAAAAAATGTTAAACCTGTAATAGTCTTAAAACATTCTGAAAAGCAATATAGTGTAAATCTTCTTTTTACTATAGACTAGGTTTGCAAGTTACTGCTTTAAATAACTGGTCATGACATTCCAGCGCCCCTGTCGTCCAAAATGGCTGATATGGTCGAAAGTCTATTCTTTCATTATTACAGTATGAAAAAATTGCATGCCTACAATGTTTGTTTTATTTATTAATCTTTTATTTACCTGGGCTAGTTAATCCCGATAAAGTTATTTATTTAAATTTAAACTTATTACAATGGTATAGCCAGGTATATTATTTCTTTATAAAATTTTTAAATTAGTGTATTAGGGATAGTGTTCTTCAATGAAAATAATTTTGGAAGAGTACAGGAACCCGTACCTCAAATTAGCAAAAAAATTATATAGTAGTTGTTTTT
The DNA here is from genome assembly GCA_940337035.1 of Agriotes lineatus. Classification (NCBI taxonomy): domain Eukaryota; kingdom Metazoa; phylum Arthropoda; class Insecta; order Coleoptera; family Elateridae; genus Agriotes; species Agriotes lineatus. The sequence continues at coordinate 34,341,930 of OW679195.1, read as the reverse complement.
ATTTGTAAAAAATTTGCAAACCTTACAAAACTAAGTAAAAACAATAACAGATTTGCAAACGTGTGCATTCGGTTTTCTTGCGCACATTGAAGAAAGCGTTAGTAAAGGTGTTGTAAAGTTGCTCAATTTTTTTTAATTAAATATTTTTTCAGGTGGCTATTTATAGTACACCATAAGAGTTAAATTAAATTCTGCGATTACTAATTTTCAGCTAGAAAAGAAAAATTTAAACGCTAAAGTTAATGAAATTTAATTCTTGAAAAGAAAGTGAAAATCATAAACCTAAATTACAAATATTGCAGTCACACCAACATAAGCTGTCAGTATATGGAGACCTCGAAAGAGAGAATCAGCAGCTCAAGGATGAAGCCAAGCGGTTGAGAGATGCTGTGCACAACAAGTTACTTCTGGAAGAAGAAGTTTATGACCTAAAGAATCGTCTGGTTAACTATAAAGAGCAAGAAAAGAAGCTGGCTGCATTACAGGTTTGTATAAATGTAGTGTAACCAATGCACAATTAAATTCTTTTATTTTCAGGTAGCACAAGTTCAGTCTGAAGTGTATTTGAATGAATGGCGTGCAGTGGCACGTGGGGTATGTGAATCAACAGGTGCTGATTCCACCCTTCCCCATTTACTTCGGGGAGTTGTTGAACGGCTGCAGCAGCAGGAAATAAACCTCACTTCAGATAAAGTTCAGCTCGAGTCACAACTTAATGCTGCACTACATGTAAGTAATTTTAAGTTTTAACTCTTGTATAGGGGTAACTACATTCTCACAAAATATTTCTTTATAGCACAAAAATAAAAAACTGTTCCTATTTAATGAAATGCAGTAGTTTATTTATACTGTCTTTGCACAAACAACTTTTACAGGTAAACTGTTCCATTGTAAAGAAAAATGTTCTTCATTCCCATACTGTTCTTTCTTTAGTCTACTTAAATTAACATTGTGACTTAATTGAAACATCTTAAATACTTCAATCGGATCTCATCTTTCCCTCAGTGTTGGCATTTTTGGGTTCTTCATACGGAAGCATTCTTAGATTCCTTAGGATTTTAGTTGCCCTTTGTTGCACCCTTTTGAGTAGATTGATGTTCTTTGCAAAATACGGGGACCAAACTAGAAATCTATATTCAAGTATTGAGCGTAACTGTATCTATTGTTACAAATGCTGTTCTTATCAGATATATTATTATGTTTACCCTTTTTGTGATTGCTACAATATGATTCTCCCATTTTAAGTTGTTGGTTACACACACGCTTAGATCTCACTGTGAATCCATTGCTGTAATTTCGTGGTTAACTTCTATATATACAGTTTATTATACGTAGCACCGATATGGTAAATCTAGTGGGTTATATCGTTTTAACCTCTGCACTGTAATTGCATAACAGTTGTATAATTAATTTCAGGAAGCAAAGGTAGCCCGTAGTGAGCTAGAAAAGAATCAGAAGCACCTTAGTGAACTGCAAACCAATGTCCAGCAACGTCAAAATTTAATCCATCGCATGCAGAAAAAGCTCCTGCTTGTCAGTCGCGAGCGTGACAGCTATCGTTTGCAGCTGGATTCATATGAGCGTGACTTAACCATGTGCGTGAATGCGGGCAATTCAGCTCAAGCTAATGCCCAGCAGACTCAACGGGAGCGCATAGAAAATCTAGAACGCATTGTTGAAGGCTACAGGGATATGGTAACCAAGCTGGAAAATGATATACAGAATGCCGAACCAAATGCTAATTCAGGTATGTTGTATTGTTTAGCATGTACCTATTATGTGTATCTCCCGTATTGTTTAAATTTCATATTGCAGTTTTCATTGTTTCAAACAAGATCACATTTTATAAAATTAAATATATTTGTAGTATAAATTTGGTCTTTATTAATCTCATATGAATTTAACAGACCATGTTCCCATTCGTGCTGAACAAATATCGCGTCTACAAGAAGAGGTGAATCGTATAAAAATGGACAACGATCATCTCCGTGAACAGAGGGATAACCTTGAAATTCAGTTGGAGCAACTGCTAGTGGGCAGCGATGTTAATTCGGGTCGCATAGTTCACCTTGCAAAGAATCCCTTGACAGAGTGCATCACAGAGCGTGATAACAATGTTGAAAAACTACAGGAGGAGGTATGTTGCCACACAGATACAGTGAATCAAACTTGATGTTTCATTTGTTGCAGGTTGAGCGCTTAAAGCGTAAAATTCGCAAGATGGAAGAAGGTTTTGAAAGCAGTAAATTGGCCGACATTACGATGAATAATCCCAAAGAGCTGCAAGCATTGAAAGAACAATTAAAATCGTCTGAAAACCAAGTGCAGCGACTGAAAGATTACTTCAAGTCATCAATGCAAGAATTCCGAAATGTGATCTATATGCTGCTTGGTTACAAAATCGATAAGAACTCGAATTCCCAATATAAGCTGACCAGCATGTATGCTGAGCACCAAGAAGACCAAATCTGCTTCCAGTTGAACTCGGAGGGTGCTTTGAATTTACTGGAGAACGAGTTTAGTTCCACTCTTGAAGATATGGTCGATTTGCATTTGAGACATCAAAAATCAATTCCCGTATTTCTGAGTGCAATTACGATGGATTTGTTTAATAATCGAACGATGGCTACTAAAACATTTGAAATTGACGATGATTAGTAAATAGTTTTAGTTCAAGATTCATGTGGTATACTTTTAAGTTGGAATTGTATATCTGAAGTAATAGTGTGTCTGTATCTCTCTGTATGTAGTAAAATTCTGAACTGTACTGGTAACTATAGTTTAGTGGCTATTGCATTTATTCTAAGGTTTCACATATTATCTTTTACAAATAAAATTAAGTTGTAAAGTTTTTTTTAGTCTTTCAAGTTTTAACTATTTGTAACAGACACATAGACAAATATGTAGATGGTCATATCCAGAACAAAAATGTGAGAACTTTTATACTTATGTATGAAATTTGGATTTTTTGAAAAGCTGGAAAATTATAACTTCTCTGCACAACTGTTAAAAATTGAATACCCAGAAAATAAACACTTCTTAAGTTGAAAAATATGTTTTGATATATAGCATATTGTTACAGCCTAAACTGGTATTTTGATAAAGAAGCAATTTGTTACAACCAAGAAGACTGTACTAAGGAAATGTAACTTGCTATGACGGCTGTATATAAAAGCGGCCCCAATGCCGGGGATTTTCGTTCGTTTTCGCTGTCGTTCGAGAGTTGGAAGCGAGCTAAATAAACCTATAATCGCGGTTAAAAGTCAGTTTACGGTTGTTAATCAAATGGAGTGTATTTCAAGTGTGTTATTAATTGTTAAAACATGGTCTGAATTTCCAGTTACACTCAGCAAATATTTGACATTGACAGTTCAAGAGTTTTGTGAATGGATAATAGTACACGACGACCGCCATATTTGTCAACTTTTAGCGGTCCGCTTCGAAACGCAAGTTATTTCTCCTTAGTACAGTCTTCTTGGTTGCAACGTAAATACTCTTTAAAAGCAAAACCGTCAGTTTGTTACCTCGTAACCCTCCGATCGGCGACAGTCCCGCGAGCGGTAAACAGCGGTACAAAGTCCTTAAGGACCTTAAAAAAATAATGAGGTGAATGGCTTATAAGTATGCAGGTATGTTCAATATATTTTGTAATGTCATTTTGGTTTCTTTCGCTGTGCAAATTTTTTAGTACGGCCCTGTGCCTCGAACGAATATTAAGATGCTTGCGACCTGCAAATTCCTTTCTAAGCGCTTTCTTGAGACCGCTCAGTTCATTATAAATATTGTAGTTCAGTTATATCCGCCGAATTGTGTTTATGAAGTCACTCTTTGTTTCGTTTTGCGGATAGTGCAGTTTAGGTTTCCGGTTTCTTAGTATGCATTCTTGCTTCTCGATAAATTCAGCTCTTTGGAAGTAACTTTTGATGAATCCTTTGTTGCCGCATAATGATGGGCGTGGTACCAGAACTCAATTTTGTTTTCCCGACAGCTTTAGCTTTTGAATTTCTCAGTATTATTATTGCTCAATACATTTAAGCCCCCTGGAATTTTCCCATATGCTGCGGTTGCGGTGACGTAATCCGTGGCCGTTTCTTGATTTTTGGTCCGGGGCTTCCCCCGAGTTGGCTAGCAAGATTTCTTTTCGTGGCGCAATAATGCAATAGAAGATTTAGCCTGTTGTGGCAAGAAAGAGATGCATTTTTCCAATACGAGGGGTGATCATCGTTTCGCCCGTGAGTTTCGAAATTAATTAGTAGCCAGCCCTCGAGTACGACAGACGTGTATGAATCTTGTCCCCCCTGCCGTCCTTTGCGGACGGCGGCAGGCTCGTTTAAGAACTTTGAGCTGTCGGCTTAAAATGAGTTGCTAGCTAATTTCGTACGCTGTGATTATTTGTGCTTTTTCAGCGAGTTTGTTGGAATTTGATTGCCGAGGGGCGATGTGTTGGTACAACGTATTTGTGGAGCGACGAGGTGTCCTTTCGTTTTGGAATTCTTGCTCATTGGATTATGAGTAGAACAATTTTGTACTGTTGCACATCAAGATAAGACGCCACTTCTTCAAGCCTCGAAATCCGTTCTCGTGTTGGGAAGTTTTGCATCTGCAAATTCGGTTTACGTCGTGCCATCTACATTGCCGCCTTTGATTTGGTTATCACACCTTTTGGCCACTGGCCCCCTGTTCTGGTCAAGTCTTCGACAACCCCCCTTTCTACGTCGTGGAGGTCCAGCTGCCGCCCCAAGCCTCGCCGTGAAGCAATCACCAGGTCCGGCCCTGTCATCTCCTGTGCTAAAGCAACCATGATTTTGCTAATAAGGTAAATGTAAAACCTGTACTTATATTGCGTTATTAAGTGCCTCGTGGAAGTGCCGTAAATGCTTTGTGTACGCCGATTCACTTTGTTAAAGGACCTTGCATGTATTAATTTTTTTTTCAATGGTAACTATGGGAAAATATCCCTGTTATTTCTTTCTTTTTGTATGCGAAATTTCTGCATTATCAATTAGTGATTAAGGTAATTTCTTTTTGCTGGGATCCCCTTTAAACTCAGTTAGGGTGTACCGTTTGTGCAACCAATTTGGAAATTCCTTGTGTGTTTGAATCATTAAATACCAATTTTGTTAAAGTCAGCCTATTTATTTGTTCTAGTTTTTTTTTGAAACCTTTGGTCTTCAACCAGTACTGGCAACTGCCAATTATATTTAAGTATGAAGCCAAAACATGTCTCTTTGCTGATCAAGCCTTAAGAATATCGGCTTGAATTAGAGTTTTAAACCTTTCAGAAGGGTGGCCATCGCAGGTGAGTAATTTGATTATACGGCCGCCCTATGTTTGTACCTGCCGACCTGGAGCGAGCTAAGCGGAAATCTGTGGAGGCGACTTGCAGCTACCCGGTGAATTTTTGGTATAGCTTTCGTGACTTTTCTCACTTCTGTCATGAAAGCTTTTCATTCTCCAAATTATTTTTGAGCAAGAGTATAGGGTAAGTTTTGCCGTCGGTTTCTTTGAGCTTTCGAACCACCCCTTCTCGATTAAGCTAGACTGAGGGTAACAGAAACACTTCCATCTGTTTCGAGACATTTTAAGATCTGTGTCATTATGAAAACTGGCAAACCCTTCACTCTTTTCTCCCGATTTTGTATTTAGTGAGATCAATGTCGATTGAATTAAATTATCATGTAACAATTTCTGGCAAAAAATAAGAAATATGTTTTTATTGGGAAATAGTAAAAAATATTACAAATATTGTATTGGTATTCTATATTATGTTGATGATGTAGATGCTACAGTTGCCGCTTGGCAGGTAGCGTAGCGAGATAATCGATGTGATTGTTCAGCACAGATTGTAAATGACAGGTAAAACATTTTAATCTGGTTTTGCGTTGACGATGGTATTATGTATATAATATCAGTTTATATATTTCAATGAAATACATAAATGTACAGTATAAGCCTATTGTTGAACATTACTGAGGTATTCCTTTAACATTCTTTTAAAACTATTTATATTATTAGCCTGTTTTATACTGATCGGTAGTGTATTGTAATCGTTAAATCCCTTATAAAATAGCGAATTCATAGTTTGTGTTAAATTCTGTGATGTTATGTACTATCCATTCACAAACTCGTGAACTGTCAAAATGCTGTCAAGTTGGTACCTTGTTTAAATTCTGTTTTGGAACTTCTGCTTGCTGATTTTGGCAGCACTGAAATGTTTGAAATTTAGAAACTTGGCTTCTGTCACGAATTTCTTGTAAAAAAAACAATCTCCCAAAATCTTTAATTTTTGTGCATACACTTCAATTGCACTGGAACAGAAACTAAAGTTTTTATATTCATGGAAAGGGAAAAAAGCTATAGTTGATTATTATAAGAAAAAACTAGAAGAAAATAGTTTTGACTTTTGACACATGTAACATAACCTTAACTTTAAGTATTACTAGAAGTCACTAGATCCGAAGTATATTAAAAAAAACAACTGTAATTTCCAGGTACACTCAGAAAATATTTAAAAAATTTGACTTTGACAGTTCATGAGTTTTGTGAATGGATAATAACGGGTGTTTAAAGACTCTTTACGTCCTGGGCGGTGCTAAAGAGTTCATTGTGAACATATCACCAAACGTACCTAACCCTATTTTTATAAACATAATTAGTGATGGGCACTATCGAATGATTTCTACTATCGAATACTTACTAAATCACTAGTATCAACTATCGAATGAATTTATTCGAATATTTTTATTCGTTTTTCCTATAGCCTATGCGCCTTTTGCTTAAGAATATTAAATAAATGCTTTTAACTATTGAATGCATTTATTCGAATATCATATTTGCTGTAGAATTCAAAATACCTTTAAATGTGTATAACAATAAAATAATAAGATAATTGATAATACTTGCTGCGATATGTGAAATTGTAGATCCAATGTCTAAGTTGCTTTCGAGTTCATATATAATAGTGTAAATGATATCTAATTCGATTTAGTGGTGCGCTCTATGTGTTTCCAGAATAAACAATGTATGGGTGGTATGGGTGGTCGTCGATTCATTTAACGTTTTGGGTTTTCGTTTTGGCAATCAAATAACCTGTAGTTTACTGCAAAAGTGATGTACATCGCAATTTTATAGGTAGCAACCGGCGAAAACCGAATGAATAATATTCATTTGTTCCGTTCGGCTTTGTGCTACCGCGCCACCTCTCGCCTTACCAATTCGCTCATTTGCCATTTCGATTGTTTCTCGATAGCGTAAATGATGAATTAATAAATCCATTCATTCGTTTTACCTATCGAATAATTTGAATAATCGGTGACTATCGAACTATTCGATAGCTTTGATTCATTCGTTCCCATCACTAAACATAATCAAATGCAAAAGTTTAAAACTAACTTTAAAACAACACATTTTTATCAAATGGTAATAACTTAACTGTAATTTATTGCAATACAAAAAAAGATTCATAACAAATGATCAAAATGTTCACTGCCTTCACCCAGGCACACTCTGCACGGAATGGGATGTTTCGGTGCGGCCGATTTGGCGCAGCCCTTTCGGTGCGAAGACGGTTCGCCGCGAGACGTTTCGGCGAAATGACGTTTCGATGCGAAAACGTATCCACTCCCACCAAATTATGTGTGCGGAGCATTTCACATGCTACAAATTATTAAAGGCACGCCAGGTAGCAAATTAGCAAGTAGAGAAGTTTCAAGTTTCAATCACGCACTTGCTTGTACTACGAGTTTTAGAAGTTCGACCAATAGAAAAATTCTATTCAAATGTTGCTAGGTAGTGGCTTAACTATTTCTGTTCGGTGAACAACGTATAGTGATTGGCCAGTTAGGTTAATCCTAATTTTAAACAAGGCTACTTACATCTAATAACCTTTGACATTTTTTATATTATCCGATGGCTGTTTGAATTTCTGATTGAACTGTTGATAAACATACATCTCCTGGCATGCCATTACAATTAGCATAAGTGAGCCACGACACTAATTGTGCTTTGAAGATTCACAGCTACATATTCATTAAATTACTGAAGCAACGAATTGTGTTTTTGTTTTCAATGTCGACCGAGTCTATATTTACAAGATTCAACTTCAAACAGAAATGGGAATGGACATCCAATTGTATGGAAATTTATAGATGGATTAAGAAGCATTCAAAAAGGCCGTGTTCTGTTTTACCTGCACCAAAAAAGTTAAAAGATATATACGGATGCTGACAGGCGCATAAAGACAATAGTGGGTGATTACGCAGAGACATAATAGACTATCTGTCGGGATTATCTTATAATTATCAAATGAATGCATAATTGTAGGATTCTTTATGTTATTAATAAGTATGTATGTATGTATGTATGTATGTATTATCATTAACCTCGTTTTACCTTTCGGTGTAGAGGCTGGTGCTTTATGTGCTTGCATCTGGCGGTACAATGCTCAACTTGCCCCGGATTCGGGATACAAAGTTGGAGCGCGCCTTTTGTGCTTGCACAGCAACCATTGTGTGAAGTGTGTGTCCTGTTTGTGTTGACCTTGTTACTCTATCTCTTAGGTCTGTGGATCTGAGTAGAGCGCAGTTAATTTGGTGCCCAACTGCGAATGGTCTCACCGAGCCCGATTCCAATCGCCAAGGCTGCGGAAAAATTCCGGCCCCCGCGGGATTCGAACCGAGGACTTGCTTACTAGCAAGCCTAGCGCTACCCAACTGCGCTACCCGGCTTCTTCATGTTATTAATAAGTACGTATATTTAATATATTAATTTAAATTTATTATTAGTAAATTAATATATAAGTATTACATTAATAAGTAAATGTAACAGTTTTATTTATACTTTTAGTTTATTTCTTATTATTATTTTTTAGTTGATTTAAGCCGGCTGTATTTACTGAATAATTACATTGCTTCCTATAATTTTATATAAGTATTTGAAAAATCTGTATGTAAATTTTTATATTTGCAATAAATGTAAACAATTTTGTGGAATTATTTTTTGTGTCGTGTAATATACTTCTGCACTAAATTAAGGAACCGCCAATAAAATTCTAAATAATATTATAAAAACATAACCCGTTTTAATAAAATTAGCAAATGCAGAGCTCTTGTATTGAAGCTATGCTTTACGACAGTTCTCTGTACCACAAATTTGTTGGTGTTCAAAGCCCTAGCCTCTTTGAGAATGACTCTTGCGAAGGAGAATAATTATTTGTGATACTTTCTCGGTGATCAAATGACGTTTAGCCATAGTTTATATAAGGAACATTAAAAAATCATTAATTTTTTGAAAATTCTGTAGTGAAAGCTATAAGTTTTATAAAATTACAATGACATTTTATAACCCGTTCACTTCATTTGTTACGAATGAGCAGGCTTTGCATGTGCTCTTTTGACGATGTAAGAAACAGTTGCTAACAAAAAAATACCAAAATAAAAGTAAAATTCTCCATTCGTGAAGTAACTTAAAGTTATTAAAAATAACGTAACTGATTCCTGCAGTTCAGCAAGATGCCAAGAATGAGCAGTTTTCTATTACTGTCGTACTTTTAAGAAGTTACAGAACGTAAATGTCATTTTGACATTAGTAATTTTTTGTAACTAAATATTTGATAAATTAGTAAAAATATTCACATTCAAGGCCAGCCCAGAATCAAAAATAGAGTAAATGGGGTATATGTAAATTAATTTCAATGGAAACGCGTTCATTGCTCGTCATGTATTTTTTATGACATACTAATTAAGTAACGTAGAAAACATTAAAAAATACAATTGTAATTTAATTTACTAATTATACTACGTCTTCGTAAAGTTATTTCAAATTCTATTGGTGGTTTCTTACTTTCGTTCAAAAATAACTAGCATATTACACATTTAAACGATCAGCAAAATATTTGATTTTTGGTAGATTTTAAAATAAATATCTTCAAGAGCACAAATCAAAAAACTAAGAGTTTGTATACACATTTGGGAAGAAGTCAATGTTAGATCCACATTAATTTGTGCTTACTTTTATTTAAATATGTTAACTAGGGCAGGTACGTACATATTGAACAAACGCTTTTTAAGTATTATTTAACCTTCTGATATTTTTAGAAGTATGCTTTCAAAACTTTTATTTACATACATCATAAATATATACCAAATTGTAGCGTTGTGTTCTGACGCAAAAGCTAATATTTTCTAGTAATTTTTATTTATATAGAATTTTAATTATCCTCTACTATCCTCTAACTAAAATATATTCCCGAGTGGTGTAGCTTGAACAAGCGTCCACGTTCGATTAGCAGAGTTAAGCAACGCTGTCTCTGGTCAGAACTTGGATGGGAGTTCCACGGCTGCATCTCTCGGCGCCTCGTCGTACGGCTATCGCGGAAAAAAGTTGGTCCGGGCGGTCATACAACATCATGGCAGTAGTTAGTGAGGTTGGAAGTCCTCATAACTGCACAGCGACGCCTGTAATTGGCCTAACGGCTGTTGGCTGAGTGCAAATTAAATAAATAAATAAATAAATATTCGAAAGAGCCTCATACGGAAATTTACAAAATATAACATTTTATTAGTTTGTGATTTAAATGTAAAAGTGAACCCACAAAATAGGTATACTCGCGCCGAAACGGCCTCGCGCCGAAACGGCCTCGCGCCGAAACGTCTTTGCGCCGAAAAGCCTTAGCGCCGAAATGTCTTAGCTGCGAAAGGGCTGCGCCGAAACGTCGTAGACCGCACTCTGCATTTGGCATTTATTAACATATTTGGATTGTAATTAATTACATTAAGTTTCTCCTATGCTCTGTGCCACAGTTCGTTTAGGTCATGTATTCGTTGCTGGAAAATCAAATTCTTTAAATACGGCCATAGAAAGAAATCCCATGGCGTCAGGTCTGGCAGGACAAGGTATTGGCATGTTTCGACTAATCGTCTAGAAAAATTCTCATATCATGTGTAGTGTGTGCAGCCTTGTTAGAAAAAACCAAACCTGAGTTTTTCATGAAGATCCTCGAAAGAAGGCCGTAAAAGCTCTTCTCGTCGTACTTTTACCTTCAAAGAAATATGGCCCAATTATTCTATGCCTTGAAATAGCCTCCACACTCTTAATTTTTGAGGATGAAGAGTTGTCTCTAGCATAAAATTAGGTTTCTCTGAACGCCACCAACGCATATTTTGAGAATTAATGTATCCGTGTAACTAAAACCAAGCCTCGTTCATGAAAAAAGTGTTCTCCAATAAGTCGTCATTGAGAGTATTTAGGAACCACTTGATAATATTTGACACGCTGAGGATAATCAGCTTCGTGTAATAGTTGTACAAACTGGGGTAGACGTGAATGTCTTTCTTCAATATTTTGTGGCAGGTGCCAACTAAACTTGTTGAGACAAAAGGCACACAGAAGTTTGAGGGGCATCTTCCATAATCTGTCTTACATTTTCAATTACTTCTGTCGTTCTTCCAGGAGGATGACCGCTGCCTTCTTTGTGTGAAACGGATACAGTCCAACGAAAAACTTCAAAACAGTGATTCAAAGAATAACAAAATGTGTTATAATGCAACGCAAGGTTTGAAAATTCGTGCAGTATTAATATTCAGTAAAAGAACTGACCAATTAAAAATTAAAAATTTTGTAAATATTAAGATCAATAATCAAACTTTACCTGTAGTTGAATCCGCAAAGAATTTGGGTGTAACGCTTGATAGCAGGTTACGGTTTAAACAGCACGTATCAAAATGTTTGCAAAGTGCATATTGTAACCTTCGACTGGTTTTTCAAAATCGTCAAGTGCTCAATCGAAAAATCAAGATTATGCTGTGTAACAGTCTTGTCTTATCAAAATTTGATTTTTGTGATTCAGTATATGGTCCTTGCTTAGATGCACGGGACAAATCTAGGATTCAGAAAGTTCAAAATTCATGTTTACGCTTAATATTTGGCATTAAAAGGTTTGAAAGAGTTTCGCATAAATTAAAAGAAATTAATTGGCTTAATATGAGCAACAGACGTTACTTTCACGCTGCCTCCCTCTATCACAAAATAGTTGCTACTGAATGTCCACCATATCTGTATAACACTATTACATATCGCACCGATGTCCATAACATAAATTTAAGATTCAGGGGTAAAATGAATATACCTTTACTTTCTAGCGAGCAAGGTAAAAGATGTTTTTTATACTGTATTGCAAAACTTTACAATGGTTTGCCCCTGGATATTAAAATGCTACCACCTTCTAGGTTTCGGTGCCGGCTTAAACAACTACTTCTTTGTCCAGTTACACCTGCTGCAATTAAATGAGTGTTTTTTTTTCATCTTTTGAACTTTTGATTCTTAGACTTACCTATACATATATTTTGTGGTTAATTAATACGAAAAAAATTTCAAAATAACCTGTGGTGCTGTTTCGATGCGCATTCTCATTTTTATTCAATATTGAACTTGTTTCTTTACTTAGTTTTAGGTTTAGTTTTTAGTTTTTGTGCAGGGTTAAGTGGAGGAGCGGTCCGCAACTATGTTGCCCAACTGAACTTCGCCCTGCACTAATAATATTAGAAGTATAATACTTTCTTTTTATATTTATGTCAATAAAGACACTTTATTATTATTATTATTATAATGCCGAAACTCTTTAAAACAATCATGGATTGAGTACTGCCATATTCCATCAACTCGACGGCTGTTGAAAATAGTATTCCATAAAAAAAAGTATGTTGTTGTAGCAAAACCACTTTAATTGAAAAGGTTACATTACCAAACACAAATAACTGACAGGTAGAGATTACAGAATACGTCTGCCTGTGTAGAGTAGCTGATATTCTGTAAAGATTCTGTTTTAGTTAAAATTATTAAAACAAAGCTGTACTGTACTTACGATATTTCACTAACGAAACATACAATTTACTAAAAATGAACAAAAAGTAACGTTCGGTTGAAACAGCTGATGTGGTATGTTCACAATGAACTCTTCAGCGCTGCCCAGGATTAAAGACTTTTTGAACACTCACTATGTTCTCAAAACTCCTAGCTGGAGCGTAGGACTGTAACAAAGTTTCGCCATCTGACTATTTTGTGCAAGAATTTTGACGTCATTGCAGTTTTTCCGTGGTTTTTTGCTTCCTCCACATTATCTGGGGCCTGCCCTGTTTTCTTTTACCGTGTGGATTTCAATCCAGCACCATTTTTACAATTTCTCTTTGATTTCGTTGTAGAGCGTACACTATCCAACTCCACTTTCTTTTTAAAACCTTTTTTGAAACTTCCATTTGGTTAGTCATGCGCCAAAGTTCTTCATTGGAAACCTTCTCTGACCAAAACATTCGGTAGAGTATTCGCAGGTATCTGTTTATAAACACTTGTAGTTTATTAGTTACTGCTACCGTTACCTTCCAGGTTTCGCAACCATATAACAGTACCGACTTTATGTTTGAATTAAAAATTCGCAGGTTTGTCTTTCTAGATATATATTTTGCAGACAATATTTGCATTCCAAATATTAATCTCGAATCCCACATTAGCTGCCTGAGTATTTAGTTGTTGGAGTTTCTCTTCCAAAGCTCTGTAAGTATGTATGTGATAACAGGCAAATGTTATCAGCATAGTCCAGGTCTTCCAACCGGTTTTGAAAGTCCCAAACAATTCCTCTGTTATCATTGCACACACAGTTCATTACTCAGTCCAGAGTGATATTAAATAGAAGTGAGGATAGTGGGTAACCTTGCTTAACTTCGTTTTTAACCATGATTTTTTGGCTAATTTTTCTTTGATGATGCAGGAAGAATGTTTGTACAGGTTCCTAATAATATTTACAACTTTGTGTGGGATTCCTTTCTTCGTTAATATTTCCCAAATTGTTTCTTGGTATCGAATGCTCTTTTGGCTTGTTCTTCAATATCTCGCACTACTACTTGTTTTCTCAACAACTGCAAAAGAGCACGTCGTTTTTCTGATGTTCGGAGGGGATTCATTTCATAGTATAATATGAATGCAGCCAATGCAGCAATATCAATCATGTTGTAGAACATTGCAAGGGATCAACGATTTGTTGAACGTTTGCACGAATAAGTCCCTAGCATTTGATCCATCTACCCCTGATTTATGAGTATTGTAATCCAGAAGAGCCATTGGCTTTTGCTCGTTTAGATTATCTACCTCGCAAGTGTAATGCATAGTAGACATCAGTAGAGCCAATCTATTCTTCTTCAGCACATATGAACACAATGAAACATTGCCATTGTAGAAACCAAACGAGCTTAGCATTTTTCAAAAACTGGTGGAACAAATGTTTTGTTTGCGTGCACCGTTCCAACAAACGCAGTTTTTTTATCCATAAGAATGTTGCCATTTCCAACGTTGAGAAGAAATTGTCGACATATACTGTATGACCAGCACCAAGGTATTTTCCAACCAAATCAAGCACGATTTTTTTACCTTGATTGACCTCGCATTCTTGACCTGGCACTTTTCCACTATAAATTATGCCCTTGACTTGGTAAAAAGACCTTGAGTCACACAACCACCATACTTTTATTCCATATTTGGCCGGTTTAGATTGAATATGCGGTGTAAAACGTGTAGTGCCTCGATATAGAAATAATTGTTCGTCCACGGTCAACGAACTGTGCGGAGTGTAAGCTGTACCCAAATTTGCATGTAACATAAGCCAAATGTCGTCAATGACAGCAGTTTTACTGGTGGGTAATCTCTGCAGCCATGAATTCTCATTATCAAAGCGAATGAATTTTGTAATAGACAGAAAACGGTCATACGATAAACCAGCTTTGAATATTGTAGAATGAGTTGAGCCCCATAGGTCCTTTGCAGGCTTGGTGTTGGATTTTGTCAGCCCAGCATACAGAATGATCACCACAAAAGCATCAAACTCTTTTACGGTTAATGGTTTTCATTCCTTCTGCTTGTTTCGCGTATTATAACGTGAGCAATATCTTAGGTGATCAGAGAATGAAAGATTGACGACGGATCATAAATTATCTTGTTCGACGGCCTTGGTTTGTTTGGTTTGGGGTCAATAATGTTATGAGCACGTATACGACTGCTTGGTGGCTGATCTTTGTACCATTTTTGGAAATATAGTAAGCGACTTCGGACTCAGCTTGAGGAAGAGCAGCAATGGCAGACGTAGCTTCTTCGTGAATCATATTTATCTGCTCATCATTGTCTTCATCCAATTGATCTTCATCAGTTTCCACATTTGCTTCGACTTCGACATCGGACACCTCAATATTGTGAGGGTCGCATATTTACAAACATTTTTATTTTAGCTATTTTATTTAATAAAAACTCGTATTTTATAAGTAGATTTATTTGTATGCATGGTAGAAGTAAAAAATTATAGCTCTTAAAGGAAAGCTTTCGTTTGATTTAAATAGGTTGTAACTCGTCACCTCTTGCAGCTGTTCAGAGTGCCGTGGGATGTAATAAATACTATATTAGATTTATGACCAGGGGCTTAGGCGGATTTGTGAAACAAATAGCCCAAACCGCCAACTAATTTAGTTTGGAATTTATTAGGTTACGATTTCAGGCAAAGAAACACCTATTGATGGCAGTTCGAATAGGCCGTGGGAAAACACATTTTAAAACTTGATGGAAAAAGAATTAAACCGTCGTTGATTTTGGAAGGGCAGCTACCAATTAATTCCGCGTCGCTTTAGCAACGAAATTTAGACTTTGCTGTCATTAGCTAGACACTCCGCGACCAGGAATGGAGGGATTTTCGAGGGTTGGATAAAACGATCTGAATAGAACGGCAGAAGAAAGAAAAACGAAGTCTGGTGCACGTGGTAGTTTTACGCGAAATACGGAGAACTACTACAACAGCGTATAACTTATTTAATTCTTACTTCGCTAGGTACAGCGCAGCCCGACATTGTAAGGTCTCTTCCTTGTTAGTACGGAAGCGCGAGTATCAATTCTTTACTCTTCTTACTTCACTAGATACAGCGCAGCTAGACATTACAAGGTCTCTTCCTTGTTAGTACGGAGGCGTGGGTATCAATTCTTTAACTCTCTCTTACTTCACTTAACACTGCCCGATGACACCGCAGTAACCAGACTCAGACAGGCAGCCAGCCTTTCTTGCCGCTGGGCGAGTTACCAACGAACGCCCGGCGTCATTTTCATACTTCGGAACACCACAGTAATTGTAGAAATATGTAATACATTTACACTTTGTACTAATAAAGGATAGTAGTTCTCCATGACATTGTTTTCTTTCGGCGTGAGAACCGATGGTCTCCGGCCCTTATACGGCCTGAGCAAAGTTAGCCCAAGTAACACCGTTTAGGCTAACCATCTGTAACCCCGCCGGACCACGCCGTCATAACCAGGCAACATACACAACGTAGGTAGTACATACACCAATTAAAGCCAAACAGGGTGTGCCCGTTACAATATTATCTTCTGGCTGATGTGTCAAGTCAGTGTCATCACCGTTGTCAAAAGGGTCATCATTGTCGCTCATTTCAGCCTTCATCAAAGCATGACATTTTTCATCAGCCTTACGTTTTCATCCTCAGGTAAACGCTGGTAGCGTATAGTTTTATTGAAAACCATGTTTATAACATCCCATTCATTGTCTTCCATTGTTCTATAGAATAAATACCAAACACACAAAATTATGCAACGCACATTAATAAAATTTAAAAAATCCTATAGACCGGGAAGACCCAAATAAACAAAATTATACATTGAAAAAATCAAACAATAAAATTCACAGAAGCACAAAAATACTTGTTTAGTAGTCAAACGATAGCCACACACTGGCTTACTGTTGTAAGGTGTACTATCTGACGCTATACGGAGAATTAACACTGTGAACCATGTTGCCACATCTAATCTCCTTTGTTTGGGCAGGTATATAACAGAACAATTGTTCTAATTTTCTTGCAACAGGTTACACCTTTCTTCTATTACCTATACATAAGCTCCGTAGGGACCTTGTACCTGTGTTTACGTAGAAAATGCCTTAAAACCAAAAAAGAAACTCAAATGAGCGCTCGAATCGGTCTGAAACCTATTTTAATCGATTCAGCATGTCGTTTTTATGGAATACATGTAGCAACATGTTCGTAGCACATGGTAACAACAAATTATGAATCACAAAAGTTACAACAAGGTCCCTATGGACCCTCTCACTGATCGGAGGTTTTTTTCACATGTTTATTGCTCTGATTATTTACAATCTGTTAATTACATTAACATTCAGTAAATTATTTGTATTTTTACATAACATGAGGAAGTAATACCCTTGAGCATTACTTCTTTATTTTATAATAAATTATGATTGCATTAGCTTGAAATTAACTTAAACTTAGAAATTCTAAAACTAATCTTAGGTAAATCTATTAACTAGGTCTAGCGGGTCGAAACCTTGATGCGTTTGTCAAATTGTCTCTCTAGAAGAGCAGCAGCTAAATAATTGGGGTGAGCACTAATGTTACTGGTGGGCAAGTTTCTTTCCGTAGAGTGAAGGTTACTTGAACTGACTTTGATTCATTCACACTATCCTCCATACTTTGAGCCATTCTTCTGTTTTTCTGAGATTTTGTTAAAGTATCTGCGATGCTGTTTGGGGATCGTTGTGTGATGCGAGGATTGCAGTATTGTCTGCGTTTGAGGTGTTGTTGGCAAGTCCGCCGTATATAGGAGGTATAAGACAGGACCCAGAATGCTGCCCTGGGGAACACCTGCTTGAATTGGGCGTATGGATGATTGTGCATCTTTGAATTTGACATAAAAACTTCTTTCCGACAGGTATGTTTTCAGCAGCTCATAGTATTCTGGCGGTAGTGCCTTCTTTATTTTGTATAACAATCCGGTATACGACCTTGTCGAAGGCCTGGCTAATATCTAAAAATACCGACGAGCAGTATCTTTTAGATGCAGGTCGTGGTTTATTTTTGTGACTACTCTATGCACTTGTTCTATAGTGCTGTGACCTTCCCGGAAGCGAATTGGTGCTTTGGTATGAGTTTTTTTTGGTCTAGTATCGGTTTTATCTTTTGCAGGAGTATCTTTTCAAACACTTTGGACAAGATAGGTAGCAAACTGATCGGTCGTTATAAGGTGACCTCTTAAGGGTTTTGCCAGGCTTTGGTACCATCACAATTTGCGCCACTTTCCATTGATCTGGGAACGTTTGTAATCGAAGGCTTGCATTAAATATGCAGGTTATAAGTTTAATTGTCTTTTCTGGCAATTCTTTTAGGATTTTGACTGTAATTAGGTCGTAACCAGGAGCTTTATTTGAGTTAAGATTTTTTATAATAGTTTTGACTTCACTAGTTTTTACAGGTTTTATAGGTTGAGGGACGTTGTTAGACTCATTGAGAGTTGAGATGTATAGGTGTTTCTTCGTTTGCGTGCAGGATTTGCCGTGTAGCTGGAATACTAAAGTCAAATGACCTGCGAAAACGTTTGTCTTTTCTTAATTTGTTCTTGCCCAACTGTGGTCATGTTGGTGGAACTGGTAGTTTTGATGTTTTTAAATATTTCGTGGCTGTCCATTAGGGTGGTTCTACGTTATACTTAGTGGAAAAAACTTTTTCGAATTTTTTTGGTCGCACCCCCTAAAGTCGTTCTAATGCCGAAAAAACAAACGTATACAAAATTTGAACCCAATCGAATAATATTAACACGTGCCACCGAGCCCCGGAAGTTTCCAAATTGCAGATTTTAACTTAATTCACTTATTATCAATTAATATCTCGCGAACATTAAGTCGTATCAAAATTTTGATAATGACATAAATAAAAGGAAATTTAATTTGCTACTAATTTAGTTATATGCAATTTTTTTGTAAACTTGTTGGAATTTAAAAAATATGCGTTAAGTATTAAAAAAAGGTAAAAATTGCTTTTTCATATTAATAACTAAAAATATAATATAATTAAGCAAATATATTTATTTACAAATTAAATAAAACGAACAATATTAAATAATTACTGAAGTTACATAAATTGAAAGAATTATATTTACAAACTTAAGAATAAAACAGATATACCAAGTTACCTATATGTAAAATAATTAAATGCATATCACAATAATTACTTTTTTTTTCTAAGGAAACTTTACTGGAATCCGGATATTGACGCCGATAATCACTAACAACTTGTAGCAAGTACTGTTTTTGATCCTCTTTCTTGGTAATTAAGCTATTATATTTTTCGACCAGTTTAATACTTCTTTCCGCAATATCATTTGTGACGTGAAGTAAACAATTACATATACTTACTTAAATTTTCCATTTCTTTGTAAGTTCATTTTCTTCTTGCATCTTCTCTTTCCAGTCGTTATTCAGTTCTCTTCTCTTGTTGATGTAACCTGATATCAATACCAAGCATACTACCCTTTTTGCCTTTGAAGAGGCAAAAACTGTTTATCTTCTACATCTATTAATTCTAGAGCGTTCGCATGTGCGATATCGAACAGGTCGTCAAATTTTTCATAAAATTGTTATTCCTTCCTTTTATGAATCCGTTCTTTTATTTCCTTGTTTTAGCAGACTCTTTCATTCAGAGTATAATAATTCCAGTTTTTGTACATAATGATGTTTTTCCTTAGCTGGAATCCGTGCTTTTTACCAAAACACTATTCCTTGAATAATTAATTTTGCACTTTTATGTAAATTCAATTTAACTATTCGCATATTAAAAAAAGTACTTGTAAAACTTGTTCGTTTGAGAGCAATTTACTACCAATAATTTAATGTGCATCATTTCCTATTAAAAGTGCTTAGTCTTTTTCACGAAGAACCTTTGATGTTGAGGCCATTTTATGCTTTAAAATTTTAAAATGGTATATCCTCCCTCTAAACATCTGGTTTGTATTGACAAACAAAGAAACTGCGTTCGACAGTTTGACTCGTTTTTTTTTAAATAACTGATTCTAAAAATATTTCAATATACTTAAAATAGGTAAAAAAAAAATATTATTGAATTTCAAACATTTATATATCATAAGATCTATTTACTTGTATTATCAAAAATCGCCTAAAATTGAATAATGGATTGCATTTACTTCAAAATTGTAATACTTCTACGTTTTCAAATTAAAAAATAGAAAGAAAAAAAATCGCATTATTACGTTTTTCTAACACTTGACGCATTTTTTTAACATTTGGTAGGTTTGCGGACAAATTGCATTTAACTACAATTGTAGAAAGTAAAATTTCCTTTTATTTATGTTATTATCAAAATTTCGATAGCACTTCCGGTTCGTAAGATATTAATTGATAACAAGTGAATTCAATTAAAATCTGCAATTCGGAAACTTCCAACGCTCAGTGGCACGTGTTAATATTGTTCGATTGGGCTAAAAATTTTTATGAGTTAGTTTTTTTGGCATTGGAATGAATGTAGGGGGTGCGACTAACAAAATTCCGAGGTTGCAAAATTAGAACCACCCTACTGTCCATAAAGAATAACTGGTGTTCTCAGTAGGAGTTAGGTTTGTTAAGTATTTAGCTTATCTATGCACTCTTTCAAATTCATTTCGTTCAGTGCAATTATAGGTACTACCTACTTCCTTAATTTAAAATAGTAGTATAGTTAAAACTTGGTGTTAATACCTTTCTATAATCTTTTGGAGCTCACAGATATTGTTGCCACTAAAATTTTGTTAGCTACTGGTTTCCTCTGAAATGCTGATTATACAAGCGAGACCTATTTGTACTTAAGAATTTTTTCTTTCACTATTTCGTTATTCAGTTTGAAAAAAAAGTTGTCGAATTGTGTAAAAACATATTCCATGAGATCCAACCAATGAAAAACGGGCATCGCACATGTCCCAACCCTTAGTTTAATATTATACAGGGACTCTATATACAGACAGAGCCAGTATATACACTGGCTCTGTATACAGACTTCGGAAATATTTAGAAGTGGCCACTGTACCAGCCTCTCCCCTACTCAACACATTAAATCCACTCTTGAGATTGGTAATGTGACATCTAATATGCATTAAAAGGAGGAATAATGTACAAAATTACTTCGCACGGGTTACGATCGGTAGCCCCAAAGCAAGCTAAATATCAAATATTGCGTATGAAACATGATGATGTTGGCCATTTTGCTTTTGCAAAAATATGAGTTGGTTGCGAGTCAATATTGGTTTCCAAAGATGCATAGATTTATTAAGAAGTATTTGAAAAACTGTTTAAATTATTTATATTTTAAATCACCTTCAGGTAAACGATAGGGAGAATTGCACCCTATAAAAAAAATCCAAAACCATTTTACACTATCCACATTGATCATTTAGGGTCTTTTATTAGAAGCACGATAGGTAATGCACATGTTCTTGTAATAATTGACGCCTTTATAAAATTTATCCTGATCTATGCAGTCAAAAACATTAACTCTAAATCTACAATAAGGGTTCTCAATGATGTGATTAAAGTGCTCGGAGTCCCCAATCGAGCGATAAGTGATAGAGGAGCCTCATTCACGAGTAATGAATTCAAAAATGTCTGCTTGAAGCTTGGGATTAAACATCATTTGAATGCGGCGGAAACGGACAGGTTGAGCGCTATAATAAAATTATAACAGACTCGTTAGCTACCATTGGTAGCAAATAAAGTTGAGAAGAGGTGGGACGAGAAAATTAGTAATATGCAGATAGGTTTAAACGGTACACTTAATCAGGCGATTGGTGTGACGCCAAGCGAAGCTTTAATGGGGTAAAGAGTTATTTCACAGGCACAACTGGTGACTAACACAGAGGAGGTGGTCGACGTGACAAAAATCCGAGCACGAATGGAAGGACACATGAATCGCTATCACGAGGAACAAAAGCGGAGATTTGACCAGAAAAGGAATCAGTTTCGTCCGTATCTCGTAGGGGAACTTCGCATGACGAGTACTCCTGCTACAGGAACAAGCCATAAACTACAACCGAGATGGCGGTATTTTGGGGGTATTTTGTGATTATCTTGCTATGAGTTTTCGGCGGTAACACACTTTGTGGTCAACTAACAGGTAACATTGTGCTGTTTTTGGCGGTAGCACAATTTGTGGTCGAATAGTAGTGGTATTCACAACATATGCCTGGGGTCACTGAGGTATGCGGATTCAAGGCTACTTTTGACGTCACCAAGTTATTAATTATTATAGATATATATTTTATTTTTTTCTACTTTTTTTCTCTCTCCTCAGTCCTTATTCCCCACTGGGAATGTGGTGGTCAGTGTTGCGTGAGCGTCGTCTATTATGCTTTTCCATACTTTCCTGTCGCGCGCCTTATTTGCTAATGTATGGAATGGTTTCTTGGTGATTTTAACCATGTGATCGGTCCAACGCGTTGGTCAGCGACCTCGGGGTCTTCTGCCTTCAACGTTTCCCTGTATGACTGTACTTTTTTTATTAGTTAATAATAAACTGGGCCCAGTGTATTGTATTCTATTAGGGTATAGGTTGAATTACTGTTACCTAAGGAGTGCAACCTGCCGGGTTCATCCTCAGACATTTTGTACAAGTTTCAGACTTCCATACCGTGTTACCTGAATGAGGACACTCAGTTCAGTCAAGAAAGGCCGTGTTAAGTATTTGGTTACTACGCCTGGGCACGTCCCCGACCCCTACGATCGAGCTGTTCCCAAATTCCTTGCGGTTAATGGGGTGTCAGTTACCAGAAACGGCGCTCACATAAGAACAAGGGAGCTCTGTTTACGAGATCGGCACGTGGAAGGAAGTCGCCGGGGCTGAGAGGAGCATTTTTCGAGACGGGGGCGTTCGCAGCCAGAATCCGAACGGACACGCTTCGAACACCAAAATAGCGTTTGAATTAATCTGTATTCATATTCGGCAATTATATGTATTTTGTTAACACAACTTGGTTTTAATTGTTTTATAATTTAACATATTATTATGTTTCTATTGGTAATACATGGATGTGTACTTTCCCTATAAAACGGGGCAAGTACACTCTTGACTGATACTTCCGTAATATTCTATAATGATGTTCAAAGGAGCAAGAACACAGTTGTCTAAAATTCGAACTATTTTTCTGTTTTTGAATTAAACCAATATCTTTATTAGTTCAGGAGATATTAACTTTTCAGTAAATAACTAGTCACCAACTTATTAAGTTTTGTTTTTTTAGAAATGAAATAATTATTCTAAATGGTTATTTGCTATCTTATTGAAAATCCCAAGACACAGTAAATAAATATAATAATAAGTTGCAAAAAATGAAAACAAAAAACACTAACTGCTCATGAAAAAAATACACATCATTAAAAAACAGGAAAATGATAAACAATAGCTATTTGTGCAACAAGTGCTAAAAGTGGACGTTTATGCACGAAGGCTTAGTTTCATAACATGTTTCGTGCATAAACACTTTTAGCGCGAGTTTGCACACAATATTTTTCTACCGCCTTAAATTTACTATTATTAATCCATAAATGTCCATTTAACAAAGGTTTGTATTTATGACAGTTATAATTTATGTTATAGTAAAGAGATGGCCTTGAGGTGAAGGTGACTGTTTCTCCAGCCGGTAGCTGTCAAAGTTAGTTATCAAAGGTAATTAGAATAGTACACATTTTACTTTATTCATTACATAATGCTTTAATTATTTAAAAGCACTTTACCTCTAACGAAAGAAGTAACTAGAATAACTTTATAACCTCACTTCCAGTTCTTCTTCTTCTTCTTGTGGTTCCTATCCGTTCCGGATGTTGGCAACCATTTTGGGCTATGATGACTTTGTTGACTGCTCTCTTAAATAACTGAGTTGTAGCCACAGAAAACCGTGTTCTTAGGTTGATTTATACAACGTCATTTTTAGCGAATCAAGCTAGTGTTAAAAGGCCTACTTTTAGTAGTGGTCGTAGAAAAATGTAATTTTTTAATACAAATTCTGACTACCAGCAAATCTTACAGGAAACACAAATTAGTCCCCCCTTTTAGTAGTTGTTGGGTGTGGTAACAGACGTACGACGTCTGATGGAAGAATTGTGTCTATATCATCTTCTACTGGCCATTTAAATTGATATCTTGTTCCATGTCTTCTACTAAACTTCACTTTCCATGTTTCGTCCTCCATAGTAATTACCTGCCATATAAAATGTTTGTATATCTTTTTCCGAGCATATTTTGCTATCAACCAATTCCCAAGCTACGGATCTTTATCATAGTCTTGTTCCGATTCATATTCGTGCACGTCCATGTCATCGGCTGAGTCAACGTAGCTTGGTTCATCTTCTGCTTTTTCTTCAATCACTGATAACAGGTTCTCTAATTTTTTGGCTTTGCTTCGATAATTTTTTTGTATTTGTTTTATTTCCTTTTGCTTGTCAAATTCTTTTAACTGTTCCACAACTTCATCTGATCAAAGATTACAGAATAAATATAAGATGAGTCACTCGCGGAATTTACAAACGAAATTGCACTTCAAACGCGTGCGCCGACAACTCGCGTCTTTGATTTGATGTAATAAGTTCTGTTTTCAGATTGTAATGCTTTATTTGTGCCATTGAATGGAATGGTATGGTAAGGTTATCATTGAAACCATTGGCTGTAGAATTTGTATCACTAGCTAGGGATGATTTTCAAATATCGTTGCTTATACCATCTGATGTCTCATTATTTCCTTGTTGATTGTTTGCACCATCTTCATTTTTTTGTATTTTTCCAACGCTGTAAAGCCATTGGATCAAATGCTGTTTCAGGAATTACATTTGCATTATAAAGGTAAATGCCATGCCAGCCTTTCTAAAACCGTTTGCGATAATATCCGATGAGACTTCTTTCCAAGAAGTTTTCAATAATTTAGAGAAATTTAATTTTGGAAGTTTCTTTCCAATATTTGCTCTTTGGCGTTTAATAATTTTTTCCCGCTGCTGATCATGTGTCAGTGATACAGCTTTAGTAACAAAACGTGTAAGTCGGTGATTATATTTGTTTGCTGCTTTCCGTTGACAACGGAACTTAATATTATTACAAGCAAATCGCGCGCTACGCGCTGCGAGTCTTGAATCGGCGCGCACGTGAAATAGGATACGCGAAAGGTCAAGCTCCGAGCCGAGCACTAAGATAAGAAAAGCAAAACCTAAACAAATATAAACATCTGTGAAGCTGGAACGTGAGATTTTATTTTGTGCCACAGACACACATTAAGGAAAATTATATTATAGATTAAGTTTCTAAGATAATAAAATTAGCAACGCAAGATGCAGACTTCTGACGTTTTGTTTATAATTGCAAGTGTTTATGTGACATGTGACACACACAGGTAACACGACTCACGAAAATTAATCCTGGTGACAAGTGACAAACCAAACGATTTTTTCAAAAATCTAGGAAAATTTCGATAAGCAGCAGGAAAAATATAATAAGATAACTCGGAATGTATCGCCTATGAACATTTTCGGCAGGCAACAAGCCGCGGCTTCGCCTTGGTTTGTACTTGCCTACCTCAAATGTTAATAGGTCCTTACATTCCTTGTTACTTAAATAGCTATTACATCCCATACAAATTTCAAAGGTTTAAAAATGGATAAGTCCATCGGTTGGAGTAAATGAGATGTGTGGAGTGGTAGTTTTAGTATGGTAATATTTTCGCGTTTAGCAAATTCTACCATCATAGGTGTTACGTGTGTGCTGTGGCCGTCATAGGCTAAATAATCAAAGCTGGTCGTTCTGGATCTATAACAGGAATAAGCGTCTTCTGTAAATAATTTTAAAATATCCGTGATTCCATACACCCATTTTTGGCAGCAACATACGCAGAGCCTTCAAAGATAGATGGTTTTGGTATCCAAGTATCCCACACACCCTTTCTTCGAAATATAATTAATGGAGGTGCTTTTCTTCCTGCAGCGTTAGCACCTGCTAGCACGGTCGTACTTTCATGACCTGAACTACTTGTCGTTCCAGACGAAGGTTTTTCTAGGGCACCAACAACTTTAGTCTTCTTGGGGTCTAAACTTATGCTGGTTTCATCTAAATTGCAGATTCTATCTGGCATTTCGGCAATATCTAAATCATTTATAACACTGTTAAGTAATTCAAAATATGAATAAATTATAAATGGGTCAGTTGCTTGTTTCCTTGAATACTCCACAGCTTGAGGTTTCTTTAAAGATAAATTATGGTGTTTTTTGAAAGATAAAAACCAATCCTCCCCCGGCATATTAACTCGACAATTATTTTTTATTTTATTTTGAATTATATATTCTTGATCCAGTTCTCTAATTTTTGTCGGCTCAACCCAAAACCCCACTTTTCTAAAATTTTTAGCCCATTTGCTAATGTTTCTTCCCCTCTAGTGGCTCTACTGGATAAAACTGTGGGCCGTCCAAGAGACTGACTTTTTAGACCACGTCTACCCTTAATTTGGTCACGAATGGTAGATAAAGGTATGTTGTGCATGGTAGCACCTCTTTTAGCCGTACATATGCCTCTCACTACATCGCATGCTTGGTTTAATATTTCTGGTGTATAGTTGCTAAATCGGCTGCTTTTACGTTTGTAATTTCGGACCATTGTCAAATCTGAAACAAATTAGAGCATGGGGTAAGTGCACATCTGCATTGTGCTCTTGCTCCGAGAGAATTTACGCCCTTTCCCCAGTGAGTATTTTTCACGGGAAAGTGCACACCCCTCACAACATACCAATTTTAGGTTATGATATTTACATACATACATACATAATCCGGTTCCTCTTGTACCCGTGGGGGTGTCGAGAATTAGCTCCCTCTACTCGTTTTGCTGCTGTTTCTTGACAAATTTACTCCATTCTTTTCTATCTCTTGCCTTGACTTTAGCTTTATTCCATTCCATACCTCGCTTTCGTAATATTTCTTCTACACTCTCACTCCACGTTTTCCTGGGTCTTCCCCTTCTATTCTTTCCTACTGCTCTCGTCTCCCATACCTATTTCACTTGTCTGTCACTTTTCATTCTTATGAGATGTCCTACCCATTCCAACTTCTTTTCTTCTCGTTTTTCTTCTAGTGATTGTAAATTTAATTCTCTTCTGATGTCTTCATTCCTTCTTTTGTCTATTCTCTTTAGTCCGAGTACTTTCCGTAAATATTTCATTTCTGCGGCCTGCAGTCTCTTCTTGTGTCTTTCATTTACTACCCAATTTTCGCTGCCATACAGGATTGTGGGTAAATATATAGTCTTGTACACAGTGATCTTTGTTTTCGTAGTAATTTCTATTGCTCAAGAAGTTTCTGTATAAAGCATGATACACCCGAGTTGCTGATTGTATGCGGCTGCTTATTTCGGCTTCGTTTGTTCCATTGCAACTAATGGTAGCTCCTAGATATTTAAATTCCCTCACTTGCTCGATAGCTGTACCTTCAACTTCCACTTTCACTTCAGACTCACTAGTTGTTATATAGCCATCACTTTTGTTTTGTCCATGTTCACTTCTAAATTAAATTTGGCTAGTAGTTCAATCCACACTTTTGTATGATATTTAATTCAAACTAATTAACTCTTCTTCTCTCTTCTTTCCGTATTTTAACCTCTATCTGGGTCTTCCGGAGTTTAATATTTTTTCCACTCTTTTCTATTCATCCAATCACTTTGCTGGATATCCCACTTTTGCTTTAGGCCTTCTACTTCCTCATTCCAACCTCTTCTTGGTCGTCCTCTCTTTCTTCTTTCTCTTGGTTGCCACTCCATTGCTTTTTTTGGGAGCCTGTTGTTGCCCATTCTTTTTTCAATTTCCTCCAAGATGTCCCTTTCTGCATCCATTATTTCACGTATTCTTGTATTTCTGACTCTTTCTCTACGTGATATTCTCGCTGCTCTTCTCCAATAGTCTATTTCCATTACTTTCAGTTGGTTTTTATGTTGTTCGGAGAGCTGCCAGATTT
Organism: Agriotes lineatus; assembly: GCA_940337035.1. Classification (NCBI taxonomy): domain Eukaryota; kingdom Metazoa; phylum Arthropoda; class Insecta; order Coleoptera; family Elateridae; genus Agriotes; species Agriotes lineatus. The sequence goes on along the minus strand of OW679195.1, from coordinate 34,314,089 downwards.
CGGATCCATATAGTGCCACACTTTGGACCATAGAGGAATAAATATGTTTTTTATTCTTTTTACTTATATTTGCATCCCAAAGTATACCATTTAAGGCCCCTATGACTTTCCGGCCTTGTTTTATTCTCTCTTTTACCTCCGTGTTATATAATCCTTGCTTTCCTACTGTTGCTCCCAAATATTTGTATTCTTCACATGCCGGTATAATTTCTCCTGTTTCTAAGGTTAAAGCTTCTTGTTCATATCCTATACTTAAATATGTTGATTTATTTACATTGATTTTAAGCCCCCATTTATCATATTCCTCTATAGCTTTTCTTGTCATGTATTCACCTTCCCATACATTTCCTTTTCCATTGTTCCAGTGCTTTTTCTATATATATCTTAAATAACGTCGGTGAAATGCAGCAACCCTGCCTTAAACCTTTCGTAACTTTAAATTCTGTTGTAAGTTCAGTTCCTACTTTTACTCTCGCTGTTTGATTGTCATACAGGTTTGTCACAGCCCTGACTAATGTACTGTTGATGTTGCTGTTCTCCATAACATTCCACAGTTTCTTTAAGGGTACGTTATCATACGCTTTTGATATGTCGAAAAATACTAGATGTAGCTCTCTGCCGGTTGCTAGTTTTTTCTGCACAATTTGTGTTAGACAAAAGAGGTTATCCAAACATGATCTACCTGCCCGAAATCCGCCTTGTTCTTCCGATTCTTCAGTTTGATATTGTTGTTCAATTAAGTCTCGAATTATTCGTCCATATATTTTGCTAAATGTACTTGTAACTGCTATAGTTGTCGCAGATGTCTCTTTTTCCTTTCTTATGTATTGGAGATATATAGCCGATTTTCCATTCTTTTGGTATATTTCCCTCATTTATACATTTATTCATAAGTTTTGTTATCATCTTATATAATTTCGGTGTTCCATTTTTTATCAACTCACTGGGGATTCCTCCTGGACCGGGGCCCTTTCCATTTCTCATTTCTTTAATTGTTTTAATTTAACACTTCTTAATAACAATAAAGTAATAATTAAGCCACACATTACATTTTTAGGCGATCATTACAAAAATGGCGATTCAGTGGCCCCTTTTGCCGCCGTAAAGTTTTACTTTTTTGTACACATCTGTCAAACTCTACTTTTTTGGAACTGATCTGTCAGAAACTACTTCATGAACACTTTTTACCTACCTATATAGGCAGGGTCGCAACACTTGCAGCTTCCAGAATTTCACCGGGGGTGTCTAAACTATCGCTATCGCCCATTTTAAAAGGCTCAAAACACACGCGATGAAGCTTAATATTAAATTTGACAGGAGATGCTTTTATTTTTAGTCGTCTAAATGATTTTGTTTTTAGTTGTCTAAGGTAATTGTTTTTCAAAAAAATGTTCAGAAAAAAAATAATTTTGTGACCAAATGTTTGAATTCTTTTGTGATGATCGCCTATAAATGTTGTGTGCACCTCGGCTAAAAGTGCCTTTTTGGTCTCATCTGAATTGCAGCCTCGGCTAACGCCTCGGCCACAAACAACAGATTCGGCCAAAAAAGATCACTTTTACGGCCTTGATACACAATATACCGGGTGTCTTAAAAAGAATTACATCTAGTATGCTTTGAATTGCCCATAATGCAATCAAAAACTTTACTTAAAATTGGCAAGACTGTTAGTCGATCTCAAATTCGAGGTTAGCAGGTTAGGTTTTGCATCAGTTTTGACACAAACTGACGCAAAACATAACCTGCTAATCTCAAATTTGACATAGACTTACAGTCTTGCCAATTTCAAGTAAAATTTTAGATTGCATTATGGGATATTCAAAGCATACTAGATGTAATTCATTTTAAGACACCCGGTGTTATACATACAGGTTACAGAATCCAGAGCCAGTAGATATATAGGAGAGTACCGCCACGTCCGCCATGTTTGTTCCTTTGTCATATGCGTCACTTTGAGGTTTGTAACACAATTCCATCAAGGTGATATTTATTGGCAATCCGAAATTTTACTTAAAATTGGCAAGACTGTAAGTCTATGTCAAATTCGAGGTTAGTAGGTTAGGTTTTGTTTGTTATTTGACACAAACTGATGGAAAACAACCTGATAACCTTGAATTTGACATAGACTTACAGTCTTGCCAATTTCAAGTATAAATTTAGACATAACTCAAACAGTCATTGCTGATGGGAACAAAAATGGCGGCGATGGCGGCATTTTCACAGATCAAAGAATGACGGTACTCTCTATAACTACTGGTTCTGACAGAATCTATATTGAGACGCGGTGAGAATCGGAACTAATGTTAGAATCTAGTAATTCCCAAGTTTCGTATTGGTAACATTTTTACATCTATCATATTGACATTAAATTGTTAACCTTATTTAAGCTAAATGACACAATAAATCAGAGGCCTACGCAACATTGCGGTATGGTGTATTATCAGTTCTTGAATGTTAAAAGGATTGCGGAAATAATGATGTTGAGTTGAGCAACCAGGCTCTGCCAACAACAGCAATTTCACACTTTAAAACACAATAAAGAATCTGTCATATGGCGTTACTCACTGCGCAAACGAAATTCCTCTACCCACCCTTACTGATTACTTGTCATTTAAAATGTAACCAAACTTTGTATGTTTCAGTTTGACAACTTTCCACATATTGCCAATTAATCAAATTTAAATCAAATCAGAGCCAGTAGATATAGAGAGTACCGCCATTCTTTGATCCGTGAAAATGCCGCTATCGCCGCCATTTTTGTTCCCACCAGCAATGACTGAATGAGGTATGTCTCAAATTTTACTTGAAATTGGCAAGCCTGTAAGTCTATGTCAAATTCGAGGTTAGCAGGTTATGTTTTGCACCAGTTTGTGTCAAAACTGACGCAACAACTAACCTGCTAACCTCGAATTTGACATAGACTTACAGTCTTGCCAATTTTAAGTAAAGTTTTGGATTGCCAACATACGTTACGTTGACGGAATTGTGTTATAAACCTCAAAGTGACGCATATGTCAGAGGAATAAACATGGCGGACGTGGCGGTACTCTCTATATCTACTGGCTCTGAATCAAATATGATCACAGCGCCTCTCATGACCTACCTTGAAACTCAATATTCTAGTTTCTGTGACCTGTACTAATTTTGGCACCCACTGTCGCACTTCAAATGACAGGTGTTCAAAAAGTCTTGACGTCCTGGGTGGCTATGAATATTCAAGCGTATGAATAATACTAGAACTCGTGGCCAGGCTACGTCTGGCCCGGCCAGCGTAAAGAAACGGTTAACAATAAAAATGCTTGCCCAAGGCGGCAGCCAGCCTACGTCCGGCCCTGCCAGCGTTAACAATACAAATGCTTGCCGCGTCACCACTTGTGCGCGTTCACGCTGCGTGTTGCTGCGCGATCGGCTGGTGCGCACGCCTGCTTACGGTTGGACGGCATCGGCTCTTATAATATAAGATGTTGGTGACACGTGACACTGTAAGTCTATGTCAAATTCGAGGTTAGCAGATTAGGTTTCACGTCAGTCTGTGTGAAAACTGACGCAAAACCCATATATGAAATACTACCAGGTGTACCAAAGCAGTCGGTGTCTAAGGTACCTGGTACTCTGCATGCCTAGACCTTGTCCATTAACAAACAAACAAACAACCACGTGTCTTAAAATGAATTACATCTAGTATGCTTTGAATTTCCCATAATGCAATCTAACATTTTACTTGAAATTGGCAAGACTGTAAGTCTATGTCAAATTCGAGGTAAATAGGTTAGGTTTTGCGCCAGTCTGTGTCAAAAGTGACGCAAAACCTAACCTACTAACCTTGAATTTGACATAGACTTACAGTCTTGCCAATTTCAAGTAAAATTTTAGAATGCATTATGGAAAATTCAAAGCATACTAGATGTAATTCATTTTAAGACACCCGTTACTATATTGCTAGAGGCTATGATCACAGCCACAAAATAATACAGAATGGCCTGTCGGCTTAAAATTCAGCTAGTTTTTTATTTGCGCATGCGCGAGTTCTGGTGGTGTGCAGTCAGATGTTTTCCATATTTTATACGTGTACTTGTGGCGGTCAATGACCCCTTATAAGAAGGTTATGTTTTTTTGTGCTAGTGGTTTTAAAATATTAATTTAATATGAGTGCACAAAAAAGATATTTTGGTGGCACATGGTGTGCTGTGCACTTGCATATAAATTGCGTGGACTTTAAACGTACGGATTATTCCTGTTCAGTTTAAAATTTAGGCGCTTAATTTTGAATTTACCGCCTCTGCACACCACTAGGATCATGGCGGACATAATTTCAAGGTCACAAAAATTGACTATGCTGACAAAGTTTTAGGGGTGGTAGGGGACATCAAAACAAATAATTTTTGCTTTATAAACATATGTCCAAAAACGCTTCACTTTCGAGATACAGGGTGTTAAAATTTGTAAAAAAATGGTTCAAATTGTTTCCTTAAAAACGAAGCAAGATACGCAAAACACTCAAGTGAAGAAAAAGTGGTGTTTTAGGTGCTTCATCTTAAACAAGTTTAAAAATTGCAAAAAAAACTACTGTGTGTTATCTTTTTATGCAAAAATGCTAACAGGTTGCCCCGTGAGCACGCCCCTGGAATTACTGTATCAACTGCACGGCCTCCTGGATTAGTGCGAGACTGACGTCTCTACGCGGCCCGCCACATTTGCATAATTTTTGTGATTCTGAGGCCAACGTACTTTGGCGCCATCTGTTGGGTTTTTGATAAATTATCTGTAACGTAGGCGTGACTTTCTAGATTAATATTAATCCAGGAGGCCGTGGACGTATGCAACCAAGGGCACAAGCGCAACGTACTGTAGCGCCTCTACAAACTATAAAAAACGCCTTGAACTAAAAATGCGGCGGGCCGCGTAGAGACGTCAGTCTCGCACTAATCCAGGAGGCCGTGATATCAACTGTAATAGATCCAAAAGATGCCTCATAAAGTTGCCAACAAACTGTGAAAATTTCATTAAAATCGGCTGAAGCGTTTTTTTCTACAAATTTTAACAACCTGTATCTCGAAAACGAAGCGTTTTCGGACATATGTTTATAAAGCAAAAAATGTTTCTTATGATGTCCCCTACCACCCCTAAAAGTTTGTCAGTATATTTATGGAACACCCTGTATATAGGCCATTCACTAAACACAAAAACATTTTAATGCTTGTGAAGTTGGCATATGTATAACATTTTTGTACTGGGGATTCTGTATTTTGTTTTGCAAAAGTTTCACCACCTGCATAAAGGCACTATAATTATACACTAGTTATTTAAATAAATGGATTTCATTACCCACCTTTGACCAGAAATATTTCGAAAAATACGGCCCAGGGAATTTTTTTCATATTTTTCCATGGTTCATTAGGCATCCCCAAGTAACGCACTGTAGAGTTAATCCGCCATTTTTTGGACACCCTGTATATGTTGGTAGAATTTATTTTAGTAACTTTTTAGAACTAAAAATTGGTGGGAAATTTAAAATCTGGCATTAAAGGAGTTTTGTTTTTACGTAATCTTTTGTAAACTTCTTCTAGCCTGTTAGGCTGCAGATCCAACAGTTCCTCAGCACTTCAGAATTGCTTTTTTTGCATTTAATTTTTAAAGATTCCTTTTTTACGCATATTCATGTTCAAAAAAGAAAAGCGGACAATTTAATTTTAAATGTCGAAATGACACAAGTCGTTTACAGAAAAACCTGACAAAAATAAATTTTCTATTAATTTAAAAAAAGCAGTTTTGCCAATTTTTTCTTGACCTTGAAAATTTTTATAGGAAAAAAACGTACTTTACTTACATTACTAAAATAGTTTTAATTATACAAGGTGGCTCGCAAAAGTGTGGCAAATCAAACTTAGTTCACAAAAATCATGATTTTTGTGAACTACCTTTCAAGTGTAAAACGGTGGATCTGAGTATTAATGCTTTACAGACCGCTCAACATTTGCAAATTTAATTATTTCGATTTTTTTCAGATGGAACGGCGTTCTGAAAAACAGTTGAACTTTAAGGTATGAAGTAACCATGAAGTAAGAGAAAGTAACATATCAAAATGAAGTTAATTAAAAGGGCTTTTCAAAAATACAAAAATATACAGGGCGTTCCATTTGGAAAAAAATCGAAATAATTAAATTTGCAAATGTTGAGCACCCTGTAAAGCATTAATACTCAGATCCGCAATTTTACACTTGAAAGGTAGTTCACAAAAATCATGATTTTTTGGTAACGTTTTTTTTCATTCAATTGTTTTCTGTTGCTTACAGCAGCCGCCTGAAGCATTTTTTGTATAGAATCGTTAATATCTTCAAAACAGTTGACGTTAGACCCATACAACTTTATATAAAAATGATGAGTATTTCAATGCAAATCTAAGCTACCCAAATATAGGGCATCCCATTAAAAAAAGTAAGTTTAATTTTCCACACTTTTTTGAGCCACTCTGTATAATCAAAACTATTTTATAGTAATGTGCACCACATTCGTATTTACAACTTTTATATACACAGTATTCATGTAACTCTCATAGTTTTAGAAATATCTTCCACCCCTGCTTCGTTGCCGCACCGTGTATGCTTTATCCAATGATATAAAATAAATATTCTGCCTCGGTCTCGGTGCCTCCTGGCATTTGTTTTGTGCGCCTGGTATCTCAAAAACAATACGAAACCAAAGAGCATTGCTCTTTGACGAAACATAACATCTGTGACATAACCTCACTTTCTGTACACATGTTAAACGCGCAGGTGACTTCTTAACGTGCAACAGAATCAAATATGATATAAAAATGAAATTGGAATCTAAGTGACTGTTTATAAATAGTTTATCTAACAATGGAGGCAGAGTTAGAACAGAAATTCAAAGATTATGGAGCAGTATCTTCTGTGGAAATTAAGGAACGTAGGAATGTTACGGGCAGCCAAACGAAACGTTTCGCATATATCCATCTGGAAGCGGAAAACTATAAGTTACAGAACTGTAAGTAATGTGAATTTCCTATCAATGTCAATAATGGGGTATTTGTGTAGGCATAGATGATTTTTCACGTACAAAATGGAAGGGCCGCTTCAAGTAGCCAAGGAAAGCTTCATAGAGCATCTGAAACGTGAGAGGGAAGAAGTGAAAGTGGAGTTGCAAAACCGTCCACATCAAATGTAGAAAATCTCGTAAATGCCAAACAAATTAATGATGTTCTTCCTGTGTGCATACTACTAGGCTTTCGACAACAATACCAATTTATCCTGAAGAAATATACACGCCTGGCAGGACTTATTGCATAGATGAGTCGGTTGTTCCTTTCCAAGGCCGACTCCTCTTCAAACATTATATTCCCCAAAAAACCCACAAGTACGGCATCAAATTGTTCAAGCTTTGCAGCGACAACGGATATTCTTGGAACATACGAATTTATGCAAGAAAAGAGAAGAATACGGGAAACGCTTCTGTTCCGACAAATATTGTTATAAATTTATCTAAAGATTTGCTAAATTCTGGAAGGACCATTATCGCAGATAACTTTAATACCAGTCTTGAACTCACAAACATACTTCTTGAAAAGCAAACACATTATGTAGGGACACTGAGATCCAATCGACGGGGAAATCCCAAAGAAGTGGTTAACAAAAAACTAAAAAAAGGTGAAGTGTTCGGCTTAGAAAACGTGCAAGGTGTGTGCGTCATGAAATGGCGTGATAAAAGGGACATACTTTGTCAACAAAACACACGACAGAGACTGTAGATGTTGAAAGAAGAAATGGACCAATAAAAAAACCTAAAGCGATAATAGAATATAATGAAGGCAAAGCATCAATAGATTTGTCCGATCAAATGTCAAGTTATGGTTCTCCACTTAGAAAATCGATAAAATGGTACCGAAAACTTGCCATCGAATTTCTAATGGGAACAACTCTGGTAAATGCCCATATTATTTACAACCAATTAGCTGACAAAAAAATGAAAATTACTGAATTTCGAGAATACCTAATCAGAACACTTTTGAGGGGAAACATCGAACTAGGTGATTTTGATTTACCTGAAAGAGAAACAAACGAATAAACAAGAAAGTCCATGCGAATGCATACATTCTTGAAAAAAGAAGGATTGGCGGTAAGTGCTAAAGTATTGCAAAGGATGCTATGGGCAAAAACTAAAAGGAAAACTGACTAAAAACCAAGTAAAAAGTCGCTACATATTGCAATGATTGCACCAACCTCACTAGTGCCTTAATTGTTTCAATTTGGCCCATAATAAATAGATTTCTTCTTGCATGGGATTTTTATTATGATTAAAATTAATGTACATCTTAAAATATTCAATAAGTAATTTTTTCATTAGCCAGCACAATTTAAAAATTGGTGCCATTTGCCTTACGCCCGGTGCCAGAGTGGTCATGTAACGCATATAAACTAATCCTATAAACGTCCGCTGGCAGACATGGCAATCCTATGTTCCAGCGGTCACACATGACCGATGTGGCGCCTGAGGAAAATGACCTAGCGGTCACATATGACCTCCATGGCAGTCAACCTGTTAAACCACAAAATTTGAACAAAAACAAAATATATTTTCCATTCTAAAAAATGTATCGAAAAACCTTATAGCGCAAATTAGTGCAGTACGCCGAAAATAGTAGTCCATAATATCATACAATTAAATACAGCAGATGTACAACTAGCACTCCAACAACTAAGAATCAGAGAAAATCCAGAAGGTTATATCCCCAACGACTTTTTCAAATACGGCGGGCATTGTGTCACTCTGCTACTCACCGACCCGGGTTAATAAGTAACTTTATTGTCTATTGCTTGAATTACATATCTGACATACACAGACATGTTACAAAAACATATCTGTGAATCTTGATGTGGAGGACTACTCATTAGGATAGCGTCGATCTTCCCGAATCACCGCTCCCCCGGGACTTGAATTATTGCTACAGAATGAACAAAACATAAGAATACATACATACATATATGTACTTTCTCACCTCAGTTTTAAAAATGTAGTGACTGCAGCAATAGTGTCGCTTTTTCTTTCTTCGTTTATAAATTCTAAACGTACATTTTCCGCCCCCTCAACAACATGTAGTATTACTACTTCATCTATTGTATCATCAAAGGTTTCAATGTTTATGTCTCGAAGATAATCCAATCTTTCGCCATTAGAGCTGGCGAAAAAAATTGCAGCCCCTTGTACTACTTCGACCATAACGTTTTCTAACTCCGGCTGAGCGCCCCTTTGGTATTTAACCGTATATCTCGACATTTTGATCTTTAATAACTTTGCTTTCTTTCGTTCACGTTGAAAGTGACGAAAATCCGTAATCAGTTTTTTTATATCCATTTTATCTAAAATAAAAACTATGTATCCTCTTTGGTACTAACCACAGAACAATACCTAATAGAAGCGAATCCCCCATGCTAAACGCATATATTGAGATGGTATTTAGCCCTCTACTCAACTCTAGTTGCAGTGTAAACAAATTATAAATCAAATCACAAAAGCACAGAGTTGGGATAATTCGCACAACTGTAAAATTTCACATAAATTGTTAGCCCGTAATTACATTGGCAAATATGGCCAGTAGCATTGAGATTATTAGAACACATAAACAAAGAAAGAAACTCAATTTTCATAAGTTGGAATCATTGATGTAATTTTAGCATAATATAAAAGGTTTCTGCGACGTAAAGCTAAATCCATTTTAATAAAACTGGCACAGAAAGATTCGAAATATGTTCAGTATAAAAGAAGTGTAGAAATTAAAGTAATTAACATGTGGACAATTTTATGAGCATTTTAAATAAGAGGTAAGAATAAAAAGGATCATAGATGAACTGTGCAGAATGCATAAATCAGGCAAACAAAGAAATTACTACATGCTACAGCAAGATGTGAGATTTGAGGAAAAGGAAGCAGTTTTGGTGAAATTGCAGTAAAGAAAACCAAAGGATATGAAACAAAAGTGATGTGAAAACTAATCAGTGTAGTGGTGGTTTGAACAATCATTGAAATTAAATCAAACTAAGTGGCACAATAAGACTGAAAAATCCGAATTTCAAAGGACATTTATTTAGTATTAAGGTTTTTGTAAACAGTTATAATGTAAGTTTGATTTATTTGTAAAAGTAATGTTATTGTACATGGTTGATTTCCTTTGTTAAAATTGTTTAGATAGTGTTTTGTTTATAACGACCAGTGGGGGTGAACAGTTGAATAAATTTTTGAATGACAGACCAGTTTTTGCTCTCCAAAGAAATTAAGTTTTTATATAGTAAACATTAAAATAAAGAGTTAAAAAATATACCAAAGTGTTGAGAATCTTGAGGAGTACCAGCACAAATGAAGGTAGGAAATTCCACGTCCTGAAATTATTTTGCTTCGGCTACCTACTTCGGACTGAAACAATAGAGGGCAGCTTCCGATTCAGCAAGTATGGAGTACTGCAGGGATTCCGGAGCTTATGCTAGGTGTGCCAGCGAGTCAGCCCAGTAGAGACGAGCAACAGCAGCCATTCCATCGACCAGGGGGCTCCAGCTTCCAAAGCAAGCAGCGCAGAGTGGGTCGGAGGTACCAGCCGATCTAAGAAATTTAAGGTTAGTGTGTGCGAACAAATAACCGGAGCTAGAGGCTTGGAAAGTAGTACCATACCTAAAGCACAACTCAAAGAAGCGAATTCCATTGAATTTATTTATCCATGAGCAACCAATTGTCCACGAATTGTATTTTTAATCGTCATTTGGAGGTTAGAAAAAACAAACGCACGTCGAGCGTCCTTTTGAAACAAATTAGTCGAGGTTTTCGCCTGAAACAAAAGAACCAAGTGATGCCGTTTGAAGGCGCGAAAAGTACAAACTTACCGGATAATTTGTTCATTAATTTCTTTGAAAACTCAAACAAAAACGCGAGCTGCACGCATAGTTCGAAGTGTTTTGGGCCAGGTAATTTGACAAGACAGCCAGCACCTGCGCGCTGCAGTTTCGATTTCATTTATACGCAGTGGCGTACCGTTTCAAATTAAAATATTTTAACAAATCAAGGATTCCAACCCGAGATCAGAGTTTCATGCTTATTTTCCCGAGCTAGCTAATATAAAAGGTACAGATGAGTGAAATATTAATTTGAGGGCATACTACCGTTTATAACATTCCTAACTAGAACCCAGAAATGATAATAAATTATTTAATCAACCAAAATTCGAATAGAATAAATCTAAATATTGTGTAGTGACCGTATTTATTTTGAAATTACTTATTTAATCATCAATAATAAAAATAGAACACGTTGTCATTACAATATGTATTACCTACTATATTCCTAGTAGGGCCCGGGAACGGCCGAAAACATTACGGCGCCGACATAATCTTACTCTGAGTATAACGCGGCTCGTGCGCATACCTGATAATTCAAACTCCGCCTTTAGAAGCGAATTTTAAACTTGACCGTGAGGTTCACTTCCCCACCACGCGGACGACGCGCTTGCGCACAGCTCGCCAAATACATCGACGAGTTGTTTGTCTGTCTCACTTTTGTGACCTCGCTAGGAATATAGTAGATATTAAATATATGGCTAAACGTTGGCAACACGCTACCATTTTTTCACAAAGCTGCACCCTGGTGACGGGGTGGCCAATTACACAATGAGCAGTAGATTTTTAAACGGCGCGAGCGAGAAATTTAAATGGCGCGTATAGGCAACTCTCGAATTGCATTAATTTGAAAAAATTTGTTTTTTAAAATTTGATTTAAAAAATAATTCGAAAGTTTTAATTGTTAATGCTAAATTAGACATTAGCAATTAAAATTTACAAATTATTTCTTAAACACAAATTACAACAGAACAACTTCTAATGTAAATAAAACAATTATTTAAGAAAAACAGTAGTAAAAAAAACTTTATTAATGTATTAAATACAGCTGAAACAATATACAATAATAAACACCTAGTTAAATAGTAGCAATATATTTATTAAATTAAAACGATAAATTCGTAACAATCAAACAGAAACTACATAAAAATTAACAAATATTAAATTCTAGAACAAAAAATAAATGCTTATAAAACTACATCTAAATAAATAACATATTATTATGATACACAAAGGTCAGATATTAAATAAAAATTAAAATAAATAAATTTGGTAGATTAATACAAATTAGAAAAGTTTTGAATAAGATTGTTAAGTTGAAATTGAGTAATGGAAGCTAAATTTGAGACAATTTATAATTTATTTTGAAAAATAATAGCAATTGAGTATTCAATCATGGTGGCGGAAGTTAATATGAAAGATAAGCTAATGTTACATATGACAAATATGCTTACTATTAGAATATAGAAATGTAGGTATAAATCAGATCATTTAATTTTAAAAGTGTTGTAATAATTGTAACTAGGATAAAGTAGTTTTGTTTGAATGATGGTAAAAATAACAAACTACAATTATGTAGACATATTTTGGAAATCTTCTTTTGAATTAATAAAAACTTGAAATTCTGCATTTATTTGTATGAATAATTGGATATACGAGCCCAGTCGCAAATGAATTGGACCACATTTATAATGTAAACTTTTTTGAACATGACTGTTGTAATACAATCGCTATGGCAAGGAAACATTTATATTACATATATGCTACAGCTCTTACTAAAATTTGCCAAAGGTTTGGTGGGACATATTACGTTTTTATATCATCATATAAATAAAGGAGAACGATCCAAACGTGTGTGTCCGTCACGACAATTGCAAACGCGATGTCCCCCATTTGCGTTTGCATTCATTTCGCCGTCGCCTCGATTTTGTGACCGAGGCGGAGCCCCGAAGGATCCTTTGAAGAGGGGCGGATTCTCGAGCGCCCCTTGGGGGGGTAGGGGGGCAGATCCCCGAGGCCCCCCTACCCCCCCCGAGGGCATTTTGGAGAAGACCCCCTTAGAGAGGAGCGGAGCCCCGTGAGCCCCCTTGGAGGGGGGCGGATTCCCGAGAGCCCCCTTAAAGAGGGGCGAAGGACCGAGGGCCCCCTTGGAGAGGGGCAAAGCCCCGATGGCCCCTTTGAGAGGGGCGGAACCCCATAGTCCCTCTTGGAGAGGGACCGAGCCCCGGGGGCCCCTCGGAGAGGGGCGGATCCCAGACGGCCCCCTTGGAAAGGGGCGGAGCCCCAACGGCCCCCTTGAAGAGGGGCGGAGCCCGGATGGACCCTTGGAGAGGGGCGGAGCCCCAAGGGCCCCCTTGGAAAGGGGCAGAGCCCTTTGGAAAAGGGGCGGATCCCCGAGGGCTCCATTAGAGAGGGACGGAACTCCGTGAGCCCCCTTGGAGAGGGGCGGATCCCCGAAGGCCCCATTTTAAGCAATTATTCTCTCTTCAACTGATAACAGATCTCCTTTAGATGGTTAACATCAATTAAAACTTGCACGAATGTGTATCTACAAATAACTCCCGTTTTATCAAAAAACTGTTTTAAAACGGTGATACTGAAACGTCTGTTATTGAAATATGACTACAAATACCTGTGTAAAAATTCACTCCATTTGTTACACTGTGACAGAATTTTCATGTGCATTTTTTAACGGTGTCATCAGTGACATTTAGTAACAAAATATTACTAAAATCAAAGTTATTGCTACTTTAGATAATTTATAAAATGTCAATGTCTTATTTTGACATTAGTAACTTTTTGTAACTAAATATGCGTACACTGCTAAAAATATTCAATAGGACATTGAAACGACTCTAAGGGCCGGTTGCAGAAAGCAATGTTAAGTCTGGTGTTAGCTAACATCGCGTCAAAGTGAACAAAAACGAATGAAATATCAAATGCTTATGGTAACTAATACATTAGTAAACAAAATTTGATGCGATTTTGTTCACTTTGACGCGATGTTAGCTAACACCAGACTTAACATTGCTTTCTGCAACCGGCCCTTAATGGCGTATTTTAAAACAACCAATCAGAAACAGGACCAACATTGACCACACTGTCGTAAATACAGACACTGTACTGTGTACCAGTCAACACGTTAGTTCGTGGTGTGTATTTTTGTGATATTTGTGTGGTGTATTTCGTGTGATCTGCTGTCATCCATGTTGTCTCGAGATGCCAACCATTGTTCCTTTTTCGCCTTCTGTTGGCAGGAAACCGGTGACACCAATAACTCGGCAGAAGCCATGAGATTAAGAATCGAAAAATCGATGTAAGATCGAGAATCGAACTGATCTAGAAAATTGGCGAAACTGGCGAAAAGTTTAGCAGAGGTTTTTTAAATTTGGCATCTCGAGGCACATACGATGACGTGCTGATCGTATGGGACTTTTTTGACGTGTTTTTTTTTAGATCACGTTGACAATTAGTAGTGCGATGGCTCCTCTTGGAGCCTTTGAACGGTTAGGTGAAAGCAGTGAGCTTCCACCTCACCACGTGAACGTTCCTCTTGGTTTAGAGGACGGGTATTTCCCTATTTCTTCCTCCACAAAAGAACCATCTGCTTCCGGTCATGCGAAATGTTGTGTTTTCTAAGATTGTGTAACAAGTGTGTAACAGAACGGAATGGCCCTACGTAATAGGCCTAAAAATGGTGGTAAATTGAATAGGATAGACCGCGCAATAGCGCGCGCAGCCCCGTTTATCATATAAATAAAGGAGAACGATCCAAATGTGTGTTCGTCACGACAATTGCAGACGCGATGTCCCCCATTTGCGTTTGCATTCATTTCGCCGTCGCCTCGATTTCGTGACCGAGGCGGAGCCCCGAAGGCCCCTTTGAAGAGGGGCATAGTCTCGAGCGCCCCTTGGAGAGGGACAGAACCCCGAGGGCCCTCTTGGAGAGGAGCGGAGCCCCGTGGGCCCCTTGGAGTGGGGCGGAGCCCCGAGGCCCCCCTTGGAGAGAGGCGGAGCCCCGAGGGCTTTTTGGAGAAAACCCCCTTAGAGAGGGGCGGAGCCCCGTGAGCCCCTTGGAGGGGGGAGGATTCCCGAGGGCCCCCTTAAAGAGGGACGGAGCCCCGTGAGCCCGAGAGGCGGATCCCCGAGGGCCACATACAGAGAGGGGAAGCTCCGAGGGCCCTCTTGGAGAGGGGCAAAGCCCCGATGGCCTCTTTGAGAGGGGAGGAGCCCTGAGAGCCACCTTGAAGAGGGGCGAAGCCCCGTGAGCCCCCTTGGAGAGGGGCGGAGTCCGGATGGACCCTTGGAGAGGAGCAGAGCCCCGTAAGCCCTCTTGGAAAGGGGCGGATCCCCGAAGGCCCCCTTGGAAAGGGGCGGAGCCCCGACGGCCCCCTTAGAGAGGGGCGGAGCCCTGAGAGCCCCCTTGAAGAGGGGCGAAACCCCGTGAGCTCCCTTGGAGAGGGGCGGAGCCCGGATGCACCCTTGGAGAGGGGCGGGGCCCCAAGGGCCCCCTTGGAAAGGGGCAGAGCCCCGTAAGCCCCCTTGGAAAGGGGCGGATCCCCTAGGGCCTCATTAGAGAGGGACGGAACTCCGTGAGCCTCCTTGGAGAGGGGCGGATTCCCGAGAGCCCCATTTTAAGCAATTATTCTCTCTTCAAATGATAACAGATCTCCTTTAGATGGTTAACATCAATTAAAACTTGCACGAATGTGTATCTACAAATAACTCCCGTTTTATCAAAAAACTGTTTTAAAACGGTGATACTGCAACGTCTGTTACTGAAATATGACTACAAATACCTGTGTAAACTTCAGGAATCGTCTGTACCGCATTCACTCCATTTGTTACACTGTGCAAGATTTTTGCATGTGCATTTTTTAACGGTGTCATCAGTGACATTTAGTAACAAAATATTACTAAAGTCAAAATTATTGCTACTTTAGATAATTTATAAAATGTCAATGTCGTATTTTGACATTAGTAACTTTTTGTAACTAAATATGCATACACTGCTAAAAATATTCAATTGGACATTGAAACGACTCTTAATGGCGGATTTTAAGACAACCAATCAGAAACAGGACCAAAATTGACCACACTCTCGTTAATATAGACGCTGTACTGTGTACTTGTCAACACGTTAGTTCGTGGTGTGTATTTTTGTGATATTTGTGTGGTGTATTTCGTGTGATCTGCTGTCATCCATGTTGTCTCGAGATGCCAACCATTGTTCCTTTTTCGCCTTCTGTTGGCAGGAAACCGGTGACACCAATAGCTCGGCAGAAGCCGGTGACACCAATAGCTCGGCAGAAGCCATGAGATTAAGAATCGAAAAATCGATGTAAGATCGAGAATCGAACTGATCTAGAAAATTGGCGAAACTGGCGAAATGTTTAGCAGAGGTGTTTTAAATTTGGCATCTCGAGGCACATACGATGACGTGCTGATCGTATGGGACTTTTTTGACGTGTTTGTTTTAGATCATGTCGACAATTAGTAGTGCGATGGCTCCTCTCGGAGCCTTTCAACGGTTAGGTGAAAGCAGTGAGCTTCCACCTCACCACGTGAACGTTCCTCTTGGTTTAGAGGACGGGTATTTCCCTATTTCTTCCTCCACAAAAGATCCCTCTGCTTCCTGTCATGCGAAATGTGTTTTCTAAGATTGTGTAACAAGTGTGTAACAGAACGGAACGGCCCTACGTAATAGGCCTAAAAATGGTGGTAAATTAAATAGGATAGACCGCGCAATAGCGCTCGCAGCCCCGTTTATTAAAGTATAATTTAAAACAAAACCTAAGAAAGAATCCGCTGTCGCATATACTATATTGGACCACTGCGTTAAATAATTTATTAAGATTAAGTTGCCGGTAGAAGCAAATGACAACTGTCAACAATATTTGCAAACTGTGACCTTTGTAGCTCGTGTAACTCGCACTTGTAAGTTTTACTTTAATAAAATGACTCGTGGAAAGCCACTATCTGAAGATATTCGAAATGCAATCGTTGCTGCTTATAACAAAAATTATTCTGGACGTAAGATTGCAAAAATCTTATCCCTACCGCAAGGAACGGTTCGCAACATTATAACCCAACATAAACACACAGGTTCGGTAAGTGTAAAACACAAAACAGGTCGAATTTCAAAAATTACGACGCGTGATCAACGTGTATTACAACGTTTACTCAAGAAGGACAGGCGTATGCCATCACGACAGCTTGCTGTAGAATGGGGAGATGCCATAGGAAAACGTATATCTAAAGATACTTGTTTAAGAAATATTAAGAAACTCGGCTACGGCTTTTATAAGGTATGTTAAAGAAGGCGACAGTTTTTAGTGTTGAAATTTAAAATTTGTAGGCAAAACATAAACAACTACTTACAGTGAAACAAAAAACAGCAAGGGTACAATGGCTTTGGTGTTAAAACGTCGTCTAGACGTTATTGTAGCGCCCAAAATTTGTATTTATACATAGGAAATTCTTGCTGGGTGCATGGGGCAATTAGAGGTGCTAAATATCCACAATTTACATGTACCGGAATGTAGTTGTAGCAATTCTTCAATATCTGGTATTTATATCAGAAGGATATGTAATGGCGAATGGAAAATCCTAAAAATTACGACTACTGCTTTCTGTGTGCCCTTAATGTAGGTACTAAAAACCCTTTCTAATAACTTTTAGCTTCAAAGTTCGGTATCTTTGATGTTATATAAATTCTTACTTGGTGCCTGGGGCAATTAGAGTTATAGCAATTCTTCAATGTCTGGTATTTATGTTAGAAGGATATGTAATGGTGAATGGAAAATCCATCCCAGAATATGCCAAGTACAATGTCTGCTGCTTTCTGTGGTTCCTTTATGTGCTAAAAACTCTCTCTAAGGACCTTTAGCTTCAAAGTTCGGTATCTTTGATATTAAAGCATGGTCCAGACGTTATTGCTGCGTCCCGAAAATTGTATTTATACCTAGGAAAACCTTACAAGGTGCATTGAAAAATTTGGGGTGTTAATATGCTCACTTTACAACTACCGGGAAGCAGTTCTAGCATTTTTATATGTCTGCTGACAGAAGTATATGTAATGGCGAATGTAGAATCCACCCCAGAATATGCTAAGAATGATGTCTACCGGTTTCTGTGGTTTTTAGCTGCTAAAAACCCTCTCTAAAGTACTTTAGCTTGTGAGTTAGGTATTTTTGATGTTAACGCATCGCCTAGACGTTATTGTAGCGTCCCGAAATTTGTATTTATAACTAGGAAATTCTTACTGGGTGTATGGAGTAGTGATGGGACTATTCGAATGCAAATTACTACAGTATTCGATTCTTGCAAGATCTCGAATGCATTCGATTCTTTTGAGCGTATTCGAATGCTTCGAATCGAATACTTAATCGGTGTTTGTAAATCTCGCCGAGCGTGATCTCGATTCCGATCCGAATGCTGAATTCGGCGTGATCTCGATTCTTATCCGAATGCTGAATTCGAATGCATCGGCGCTTGACCGCGGTTGGTACTCGGATTCGCACTCGAATCGCATCAGTTTTAGCTAGCACAGCTCTGCGTATCATAGGAGTTGAAAGAATGCCCGCCGGCCGCGGCAAACTCGCTCCGAAAGCAACTATATAAATGCACAGAGAACTGCCCGTTGCCATTCCGAAAGTTTCGACTTTAGATAGACATTACAGATAAGTATTTGGATTTCCATAGAAGGCAGGAATGGAATCAACTCTCAAACGCCGTTTTTTTATCCAGGTCTCACTTGAATAGTTGGTGCTGAAATGCTTCTAGTTAAATATAGACTACAGAATTAAATATAAAATTAAAATATTACCACACAGACTGAAGATTGCACACTCAAACGATATAACACCACCAAAATCATAAAAGCAACTAAATCTACTAAAAATGTAAACAGATACATCGAAGGGAAAGAGAAACAAACGCTGGGGTCGTCTTAATAATTTATTTTAAAGAAATACATATAGACTCGTAACAACAATAAAAACAACTATTTTATAAACAGTCCTTTTCTCATATTCATTTTCGGTACTATAAATTTAACATATAAGTATTTCAAAACAAATATACGTTATTACCTCCTACAATCAAAAGAATTTTTAATTTTTGCTTTGTGCACGTACAGCGTCTCGTTATCTCTAGTGTTGCGTGTCGCCCAGCCTTGTGTGCAGCGAGCACACAACTCGAATCTGAATTCGAGTCCGCTTTTGCATTCGAATTGCTTGCATTCGATTCTCAAAATTGCTTGCATTCGATTCTCAAAACATTCGATTCTCAAAAGTATTCCAATGCGATGAATTCGATTCTGAAAAGTATTCGATTCTGCCCATCACTAGTATGGAGCAATTAAAGGTGCTAATATGCACAATTTACATATAAAATAATAGTCCAGTGCATTTATCCGAAAATTAGATGTAACCTCGGAAAAAATCCTAGAGAGCTGAAATTTGGTTTACATATACCTCTCGTCGTGCCAAATAAGGGTTGAAAAGTCCCCAACGATCCGTTGTACGCATAACTTTTTACAGTGCTCAGAAGGTCGGTTTTTCGGATTTTCAACTATATCTTCGTTCCTATCGACACTACGACTACGAATATGCAATAACGAAAGAAAGGTAATTAAATTCTCTACAAAAAAGGTTATCAATAGTTTTTACATACAAGCAACAGTTTTCACGGAAATTCGGTAGGAAAATCATAAGGTTAGCAAATATCATTGTTCTGTTCCTGAAGACGAAGCATCGCTATCTTTTGAAGACGTTGCACAGTCAAATAATGTTGGTGAGTTGAAAAATTTGGCGAAAAAATTTCTGAGTTACAAAATGAAAGTCCTACTGCGAAATTGTGAAGACAATATTTCGTACTGTTGCAAAGGAATTTGTAAGAGCAGAAAAATGGGAAGATGCATTTAACTACTGTAAAAAAATGCTACCATATTTTCACGCAGCAGGACAGTTTCTGTATGCAAAATCGGCCCATTTGTATATTCAGGGCATGGAGGGATTAGAAACTTCGATGGAAAATAAAGCTTTTAAAAAATTCACTGGCAACTTTTTAACTATGTCCATACAAATTTTGGTGAAAAGGCGGTGATTGTTTTTGATGGGTATAACAACAGCAAATACAATGTGAAAGCTATGGAACAACTTCGCCGATCTTCAAAACCGTCATCTGCAGACGTATTTTTGACGAGACAATGAATGTAACCGTCAGCCAGGAAACGTTTCTTTCTAACAGCAGCAACAAATGCAAATTGCTTTCGATGCTATCAGAGAAACTCAAAGCCACAAATTTCCTCGTCGAACAGGCTGAGGGTGATGCTGACGTTCTCATTATTGAAACAGCACTGAAACATTAATTTACATACAACCGTTGTTGTTGGAGAAGATATTGATCTTTTGGTTATTTTAACGACTCGAACACCTGTTGAGAAAGATTTTTTTTCTCAAACTGGGCAAAGAAGCAGTCCAGCAAAAAACGTTCTCTTCCCGAAGTTTCTATCAGCATGAAAAGAGCAAGGACCATATTTTATTTTTACATGCGCTTTCTGGTTGTGATACAACATCTGCTCTTTTCCATAAGGGAAAAACAGGAGCTCTGAAATTATTGCAAAAAAGACAGGACTTACAGAATTCAGCTTAAGTTTTCAATAACAGTGATGCTTCCCACAAATCAATTGCTCATAATGGATTACTATATTTTTGGGCATACATGGCGCTCCAGTTAAAGAAGATTCCATAAACAACTATCGTTATTTGTGATTCGCTAAATCCATAGGTAAACACAAACTTTCAAGGTTAAGCCTATTACCACCTACAGCCAAAGCAGCTGAAGAGCATCTCTACCAAGTCTACTATCATGTACAGACTTGGTTGGGTGATAAATTGAATCCAGAAGATTGGGGATGGATATTGAAGGACAACTTATTGCACGTAAAAAATCATCAGCACCTCCTGCTCCGGACTGTCTTCTAAAAATGATTATTTGTAATTGCACGAAAGGCTGAGGACCATTATGTGGCTGTCGAAATTTGGGACTGGTCTGCACACCAATTTGTGGTCATTGTCACGGACATTGACAATCCAGAAATCGATTCTATGTATGCCTTTGCTCCCATCGACAATATTGAAGAGGAATATATTTCCTAAACTCATAACCTTCTAACCAAATTTCCGTGAAATCTGTTACTTGTATGTAAAAACTATTGATAACCTTTTTTGTAGAGAATTTTATTACCTTTCTTTTGTTATTGCACCTTCGTAGTCGTAAAGTCGATAGGAACGAAGATATAGTTGAAAAACCGAAAAATTGACCTTCTGAGCACTATAAAAAGTTATGCGTACAACGGATCGTTAGGGACTTCTCAACCCTTATTTGAAACGACGAAAGGTAGGTGTAAACCAAATTTCAGCTCTCTAGGATTTTTTCCGAGGTCACACCCTAAATGCACTGGACTATACTGCAGTTGTAGCAATTCATCAATGGTTGATATTTATATAAGGACATGTAATGGCGAATGGAAAATCAAATCCAGAAGATGCTATGAATAACGTCTACTGCTTTCTGTGGTTCCTTTATGTGCTAAAAACACTCTAAGGACATTTAGTTTCAAAGCTCTGTATCTTTGATGTTCAAACGTCGTCTAGACGTTATTGTAGCGGCCGAAATTTGTATTTATCCCTTGGCAGTTCTTACTCGGTGCATGGGGCAATTAGAGGTGCTAACATGCACAATTTACATGTACCGGAAAGCAGTTGTAGCAATTCTTCAATGTCTGGTATTTATATCAGAAGGATATGTAAAGGCGAATAGAAAATCAATTTCCGAAGATGTTAAGAATAAAGTCTACTGCTTTCTGTGGTTCCTTTATGTGCTAAAAACACTCTCTAAGAACCTTTAACTTCAAAGTTCGGTATCTTTGATATTAAAAAATCGTCTAGTCGTTATTGTAACGTCCCGAAATTTGTACTTACACCTAGGAAATTCTTACTGGGTGCATGGGACAATTAGAGGTGCTAGTGTGCACAATTTAGATGTACCGGAATGCAGTTGTAGCAATTCATCAATGTCTGATATTTATATAAGAAGAACATGTAATGGCGAATGGAAAATCCATTCCAGAAGATGCTGAGAATAACATCTACTGCTTTCTGTGGTTCCTTTATGTGCTATAAACACTCTCTAAGGACCTTTAGCTTCAAATTTCGGTATCTTGATGTTAAAACGTCGTCTAGACGTTATTGAGCGTGTCGAAAATTGTATTTATACCTAGGAAATTCTTACTGGGTACAAGGGGCAATTAGAGGTGCTAATATGCACAATTTACATTTACTGGAATGCAGTTGTACCAATTCTTGAATGTCTGGTATTTGTATCAGAAGGATATGTAATGCCGAATGGAAAATCCAATCCAGGAAATGCTAAGAATAACGTCTACTGCCTTCTGCGGGTCCTTAATGTGCTAAAAACGCTTTCTAAGCACCTTTAGCTTCAAAGTTCGTATCTTTGATGTTAAAACGTCGTCTAGACGTTATTGTAGCGTCCTGAAATGTGTATTGTAACGACCTTCGAGCCGGATCGTGTGCAAACAGATTAGTCAGCCTTCCAGATCATTGCAGAACAACTTTGGTGATTAATGCGCACAACACGTCAGCATTGCTAGAATAGTCGAGAATATCTGGAAGCTTCCAGAAGGAATCACCCGGCCATATATATTTGCTATGGTATATAGAGGCTATGTACTACATTAAATATGTCTATTTATTTAGATGATTAAAAAAGGAAAAGTTCAATACAGTAATTATATTGAAATGATTAAATGTAGAAAATTGTATTAATGACTGCTTATTTAATTGAATGATATAATTGGAATTAAAGATTCAAAACAAATTTTAAAAGAAAGGTATTGCATTTGAGTACTATTTGATGGTGGTAACAAGAGTTAATAATAAATACAAAGTTTAATGTTGCATATGACAGAATAAAATTCTATAATAGGTGAATGAAATTTGGCTGCTTCGATGAATAATAAAGTTGTGGAGATAGATAGCCAAAAAGTTTATTGTAGTAGGTATAAAAAATATGATTGTTCCTTAAGGTCCAAACGTCATACATGTAAAAGTTGATAAAATATTTTACGTTTCGCCACTTTAGATGACTTCATCAGAAATTATTGACAAGTGATATAACTAAAATACAAAGGTTAGAATTTAGATTAAGTGAACACATAGAAAAATTTGTCAAGGCTTACCAAAATGGCTTCCATAAAAGTTTGTAATAATTGATAACAAAATTTCCAAATGACTAATTAAAGCCACATTGCAAGTATAAGGCGTCTAAATGGAAATAAGTGAAGTATTAAACAATCATTATTGATTGAGGTTAAACATTAACTATATAATAGATAATGTAATTAAACAATAAACTTTTAATTAAAAGTAAAGGACATCTTGTTTTGAAAGCTTGCTTCTTCAAAACAAGATGTCCTTTACTTTTAATTAAAAGTTTATTGTTTAATTACATATTCTATTATATAGTTAATGTTTAACCTCAATCAATAATGATTGTTTAATACTTCACTTATTTCCATTTAGACGCCTTATACTTGCAATGTGGCTTTAATTAGTCATTTGCAAATTTTGTTATCAATTATTATAAACTTTTATGGAAGCCATTTTGGTAAGCCTTGACAAATTTTTCTATGTGTTCACTTAATCTAAATTCTAACCTTTGTATTTTAGTTATATCACTTGTCAATAATTTCTGATGAAGCCATCTAAAGTGGCGAAACGTAAAATATTTTATCAACTTTTACATGTATGACGTTTGGACCTTAAGGAACAATCATATTTTTATACCTACTACAATAAACTTTTTGGCTATCTATCTCCACAACTTTATTAGAATAAAATTCTATTGTAACAATTTATAAAGTGGGTACCATTCAAATTTATATAACATGTAACAGGCAGGAATAATTGTAGTCTAGGATAGAAATAAAATTTGGTTTAATTATTGAAAAGAACAAGTTGAGAAACAGTCTGTAAAAATTAAGTTTGGTGAAAAATAAATCATAAATTTGTCCTTATCCATTTAATTTAAACTACAATTGATTCAAAAGGGTTACTAATAATATGCACAAGGTATAAGCAAGTGAATTACGAGAAGAAAATAATATTTAATTAAAATGAAAATATGAAATGGTGGATCTACATATGAACAAGGCATAGAAGCAAGAAGAATAGATTTGGATATAATTGAATTGGTGTTATATTACAAGTCATCAGGAGTTACATTAATTGGAGTAGTATTGTTGTTTGGAGTTTTCGAGGACTACGCCTGAGGAACCAAGGCCCAGTTTGACGAGGACCAGTGTGCTTGCATCAAAAGGGGGAGCCGTTGGAGGTTGCAGATTGTGCTGGATGCTGGCGACGTGTATGGAGATACAAGGAGCTAAGGAAGGACACAGTTAATTTACTATCTAAATTGGAAGTATACTTACCAAGGAGGAATTGGACGCAGGAAGGTTGCAGGAGTGACAGCTGTCTTGGGGTTCGAGAAGGAACGGATGTCTGCCAGCTTCTTGGGTTGTAACGAGTTGGAGGAGGTTTGTTGGTGACCAGTGTGTGTTATCTGAGGTGTACAGGAGTTTGGATAGTAGGGGAGAAGCATACCAAGGTGAGTTGGAGCTGTTCTACAGTACAAGGAACTCAGGTGATGAATACAAAGATCTGTTGAAGTTATCTAAAATAAAAGACAACTAGAAAGGTTTATTACAATATCAGTGAATACTTATCATAACATTATTGGGTCATACAACATTGTAAAGAATTTTTATTTTGTCATATTGGTTTGAAAGTGTCAATGAACACGGTATTTAATTAATAGTTTGACAGCAAGCAACTTTTATAAAATTCAATTCAAATAAAGAAAATAGCAACTACAAACTACTAGATTTTGGCGAACCAACCCTGAGTAAGAGCACTAATACAATTGCAATAATATTTAACAATAATTTGTAATAAATTAAAAACTTGATATTGAATTAAATAAGCACATATAATATTATACAATAGAGACCTCAACAATATAAGCAAGCGCAGCGGAAGAGCGGTCAGACCGAATCTAGCTTTGAAGTGAGCGAAGCTTGCCATATAAATCATTCGTATTTAAGTCTTGTGTAAATAAATAAAGTGTATTTGTTGTTAGAAAAGGTTTCTGGTAGTGTATAGATAATTTGTGTTCCGTATTAATAGTTCTTGTGTATTTGTTAAATCCTTAAGTTAAATTGCTGTAAATACATGCTTAAAACAATGTAAAAGATGGTAGCCAAAATTAATTGGAACTTGGCACTTTTTATGTTTGTTGTAAAACCAGTTTAGTTTTTTGACAGGAGAGGTGAAGCTTAGGTTGTTGTTAAGAGACAGGGTAAGAAGGCCAGGCCATACCAACTCTTTACGAACATTTTAAGCCTGTGTTCGTCCCCATCAATGAATATACGATCGTGGTTAAAGGTATATTGAATATTCTAAGACATTACAGATCTATATATACAAGAAATGTATGCCTTGTTTACGACCTATTTATTAAAAATTTTAATCATATATGTTTAAACTAACGTAATTCTGAATGCTTGAGTTGTTATGTTGACCCACTAGCATTGCAGAATCGCAGCTTTGTGCTTTTGACATACGATATACTACACATGTAAAAAGTGCAACGTCTGTTTGTAAATACGGAACTGGCGCTTGATTGCATGTGTTGCTTACATTTAATTGTTATCACGACACAGAAACTTGACACATATATTATCTGGCGCAAGTTATGCAGTTTTCGTGGACTAATTGCGTGAACTTTTGTGTTTACTTGATGACAGTTTATTTCACACTATTTACTTAAAACCCATGATCAAACATAGTTTGAAAATTCTGGCCGGGTCGCTTGCTACAGCCGGGGCTGGTGCGGTCAGGCGTCTGTTGCAGGGATTGCTTCGTGGAGGTTTCCCTTGGAGTGAGGTGTTGCGTATAAGGGTTCTAAACTGAAGTCGTCTTGGCCGGTGCTGAGTTTTTGCTTCTGTTGTCCCTTGGTCCGGCAGTTGTGTATCCATACACAATAGCTTATATATACTGCTGATAGACCCTGTCGTGATGGATAGGTGTCTCCAGCGTGTATTGGATAGGTCATGTATTGTCTGCTGCTGTCGGGTTAGTAGCACGCTTAAGTGACCTGATGTTTCCAGGCTTGGTTCTTCGGCTAAGCTTGGATACTCGCTTCCCATTGATTCTGCCTGTGACGTAATGCTGACTTGCAGAATTTTATTAAACGTTGCAACGACCGGGATCATACTAAATGATCGTGCGTACAGAATGTGTTGTCCTGTGTGGATATAGCACTCTGGAGCGATCTGGATGACTCTGGTATCTTCAAAAGTCACTTCCTCTCGTACGTCGTTACAGATGATTGCTGCACTGGTGGCTTTGTTGGCTATAAACATCCATGTATTCGCCTTGTACAGCTATTTCCATCTTATTGTGGTGACGTTGTAGCGTTGTGTGCTACATGGCACCTTTTCCAAGCGTTGATACATCTCGTCGATGATGCAGTTGGGGTTTTTCTCGACACTATTTATGACAGTAGGTGTACATAAATAGGTGTGCTCCTTTATTGGAATGCTGACCTCGAACTTGGATGGCGGTATGCTGAAGTACTGCTGATGGTTGTAGTACACAGCTAAGAAGTACGGGTTGACTGCTATTGTTGCATACTCTCCGCTTTTGATTTTTCTAGGGATGGCGGTGACCTTGATGACTTCATATTCGGTTACTTCAGTGATATGGAAGTATCAAAATATTTTAATGGCTTTCTTGGTTTGTCTCACCTCCATCTTGTACACTGGCGATGGCAATATTCGTAAGTTTGGTGGTAGCTCAAAGACAGCTGACTTATTATTGTTTGTATCACCAGCTCTTAAGAGCTGGTGATGCAAACTTAAATAAATGGCTCCGCTTAACACTGCGTCAAGCAACTTCTTGTATTTTCTGCCACTTCTTGCAAATGGTTGCTGGCCACTCGATATGCTGATAACACGTGAACATTTAGTTTATTGGCGTCGATGGATCTGTACCAGGCCTTCATTTCGTTAGTAAGGTGAATTCCTTGGTTGAATTTTATCCGGAAGTTTTCTAACTTTGTTGTGATCCTGCTCTCTGTTTCGTTCACCGTAGTTATTGCCGCTAACATCAACTTTGCTTGGTGACCGAAAGCGTCGATTAAATACTGCTGATTCTTGTCTAGATCAGTGATGTCTTTTTACACTTGTTTGTTTACTCCAAACACTGATGTCAGGAACTTCCCTAGTAGTCCTCTTCGTGTTCGGTGTGTAGCTATTGTCCGGATGCTCCTCATGTCCCACAGGATATTGTTTTATTGTTCCATTATGTGGGGCATGAGTTCTTCGCAAAACTGGTCTTCCGTCATCTCGTTGCTGTTGTCGCATAATTGTTTGAATTGTTTAGCGGTAGCGTTAATCCCATGCTCGTCCGTGATGAAGGCAAATATCGAATATTCCACCCCTATTCGAATTATCCCTCTATCGAGCTTCGAATACCCACTTGTTACACATATATACCAGGTTGTAACCTTTGCAGCGTATAGTTCGCTATAATGCTGGGAATTATGTGACACATCACGAGCATGCATATAAATACTGCTGAATGTGATTTCATATCTTGTTTCCGTGCTGACCTTGTGGTAGGTCTGGAACTGCTGATCCTTGTTTGCACTGGATTGCCCTCGTTGCTTATAGGTAGCTGACAAACTTTGTATGGGCCGTTTGAATTGACTTCTATCTTTGCCCTGGATTGTCACTACTCTATCAATCCCATCCGTCCCTGGATGTGTATTAATTATTCGTGCTAACGGCCACTTGTTTGACGATATATTGTCTTCCTTGAGGAGTACCAAATCACCTATTTCTATGTTCTGTCTCGGAGTCTTCCATTTTCCACGTTGCTGTAACCTGGATATGTATTCTGTTGACCATGCTTTCCAGAAATCTTTTTTCATTTTCTGTAGCAGTTTCCATCTGCTTAAATGATTGTCAGTGACTATGATGTCGTCTGGTTCGGGCTGGTGTGGATGAGTGCTTGTCCGATCAGGAAGTGTCCTGGGTGATTGCTGACACGTCGTTTGGATCAATCAAGCCTCAATTTGATACAACAGGGTTTTCATCTCTTCGAGGTGAGTGTATTGTCTCCGATGACCCGTTTGATGTGGTACTTGATTGACTTCACCCCTGCTTCCCAGATTCCACCCATGTGGGGGCTTGCCGGGGCGATGAAATGCCACTGGACTGCTTCGGTGCCCAATTTGTCCTGTATTTGGGTGTCCAATAGCTTACTTGCTCCCACAAAGTTGGTACCGTTGTCACTGTAATGTGGGCGCACTTTCCTCTCCTTGCAGTGTACCTTCTGAATGCTGCTATGAGGCATTAGCAGTCATGTCGCTCACTGCGTCAATGTGTATGGCCTTTGTGGCCAAACAAATTAAATTGGCGATGTATCCTTTGTAGGACTTGTTGTCTCTTCCTTTGGATACTCGAATTTGGATGGTCCAGCGTAGTCCAGTACAGTGTGTGTAAATGGAATGGACGGTGTCACTCGTGCAGGGGGTAGTTGTATCATTAGCTGATGCATAGGTGCTGCCTTAACTCTTGCGCACGTCATGCATCTGCTGATGATTTTGGAAATAGCCTGCTTGGCTCGTACTATTCAGTACTTTCTTCTTATGAAGGCTAACGTGGCTTGATTATCTCCATGTAACGTTTGGTGATGCGCGTCCCTGATGATCAGCTTGGCTATATGACTGTTGCTGGCTATGATGATGGGGTGTTTCTCATCGTAAGGTAACAGCGAGTGCTGTATCCTTCATCCCACTCGAAGAATTCCATCTCCATCTAGGAATGGGTACACGTTGAATAATGTACTTTTACTGTCTACCATTTGCCTTGCTGTAGCAGATGATGTTCTCTTGGGAAGTCATGCTTTTGTGCTGATTTGATGATGCATTTTAGGCTATCGCGTAGCTCGGTGGTGGATAGTTGCTGGATCGCTACGACTTCCTACATTTCTTCATGAACGCTTAAGTAAGCGATTACTCTTATCATTTTGCTGAATGATGAGAATCTTCCATTTCATCAGTCGCCTCACTGATTGCTGCATGCACTGCTACCTGCCGAGGTTTTCTTCTTTCTTCTTCAGTAGCACTCACCACTGTTGTTTGGGTCTTTATTCGTTCCTGGGTAGCTTCTTTGATAACCATCAGGGCCGTGGAACCATAACGCGTGGTCACCTAATCTGGACGGTTGTACTCCTCTTGTGACCAGGTCTGCTGGGTTGTCTTCCGACTTGACGTGATTCCAGCACTGCTTGCCGATGCACTCGTGGAATTGTAGCAACCCGATTTGCTACAAAATTCTTCCATTCTCTGGACTTCCTTTTATCCAGGCTAGAGTTATCATTGAATCTGTCCAGGCATAAATTTCAATGTTGTCCTAACTCCATGGTTGAAATGGTCTTCTTTACTAGTTTGGCTAATAATTCAGCCAAACATAATTCTTGCTTTGGCAGTGTCTTCTTCATATTGAGGGGTGCCACTTTTGACTTGGCTGTGAGTAACGTTACTGTCGTGGTCGCTGATGGTGAAGACCTTTTATGTAGATCGCCGCTCCATAAGCTCGCTCTGAGGAATCACAGAAACCATGCATCTCTGTGTGGCCATCCTCTTCATAATTTATCCATCTTGGATGTGCACTTCTTCTACCTTCGGTAGTTCTTGCCTGAATCTTGACCATCTGTCTTGTTTATCCTTGGGGTAATTCTTCATCCCATGAATAGTGTCTGACCCATAATTCTTGTATTAATAACTTAGTAGTTATGATAACTGGTGCTAGCAGTCCTAATGGGTCAAAGATTTTGTGCTATCTCTAATAGGATCTTCCTTTTCGTTACTTCGCCTTCTGGTTGCTGCTTGACTTTGTATTGCAGTAAGTCAAGTGTTGGTGACCAATGTACCCCCAGTGTCTTCCTAGTAGCATCCTCCTTGTCCCCTATTATGATGTTGGTACTTTCTTCTGATGGTTTGGTATCGATCGTCACTGTTCGTGGAAATGAATTTTGGCACTGTGTGATCTTGTGGCTGTTGTTGCAGATCCGACATCTACTGATGCTTGCTTGATAACTCCTTACTGGCCATGGTTTCCCTGTTGACTCTGACATTTTAATTGGTTTGCGATTTCCAGCTTCCTTTTGGAATCTTGAATTGCCTCAAGTGATTGGGAATGTTTTTTCCCAAAAACTTCAACATGTTTCCAGATCCTGGATCTCTCGAGAATTAGTCAGCGACTGTTCATATAACTTCTTTGTATCCTTGTCTAGCTTCTTGACCAGCAGATGTGCTATCATTGGTCACCACGGACTCAGTATTCACGCCCATGTTGGATATGGGCACGTAAACTTTCCAATGTGGTATCATGCAGCTGTTCAGGCTAGCTGCTGATTCACAGTTCAAATTGGGAGTTCTAACACGTTGTCTAAAAATTTGGAAAACAAAATTTGTTTGTTATTATAC